>JAVIAB010000073.1:124782345-125243239 GCA_032433765.1 Megaustenia siamemsis | reverse complement strand
GACGGTAAGACGATAAGACGGTAATATGATAAGACAGTAAGACGGTAAGATGATAAGACAGTAAGACGGTAAGATGATAAGACAGTAAGACGGTAAGATGATACGACGGTAAGACGGTAAGATGATAAGACAGTAAGACGGTAAGATGATAAGACAGAAAGACGGTAAGATGATAAGACGATAAGACGGTAAGATGATAAGACAGAAAGACGGTAAGATGATAAGACAGAAAGACGGTATAAGATGATAGACAGTAAGACGGTAAGATGATAAGACAGAAAGACGGTAAGATGATAAGACAGTAAGAAGGTAAGACGATACGACGGTAAGACGGTAAGATGATAAGACAGTAAGACGGTAAGATGATAAGACAGTAAGACGGTAAGATGATAAGGAGTAAGACGGTAAGATGATAAGACAGTAAGACGGTAAGATGATAAGACGATAAGACAGAAAGACGGTAAGATGATAAGACAGTAAGACGGTAAGATGATAAGACAGTAAGACGGTAAGATGATAAGACAGTAAGACGGTAAGACGATAAGACAGTAAGACGGTAAGATGATAAGACGTAAGACGGTAAGATGATAAGACAGTAAGACGGTAAGATGATAAGACAGTAAGACAGTAAGATGAACGACGTAAGACGGTAAGATGATAAGACGGTAAGACGGTAAGATGATAAGACAGTAAGACGGTAAGATGATAAGACAGTAAGACGGTAAGATGATAAGACAGTAAGACGGTAAGACGATAAAGACGATAAGACGGTAAGATGATAAGACAGTAAGACGGTAAGACGATAAGACAGTAAGACGGTAAGATGATAAGACAGTAAGACGGTAAGATGATAAGACAGTAAGACGGTAAGATGATAAGACAGTAAGACGGTAAGATGATAAGACAGTAAGACGGTAAGACGATAAGACAGTAAGACGGTAAGACGATAAGACAGTAAGACGTAAGATGATAAGACAGTAAGACGGTAAGATGATAAGACATAAGACGGTAAGATGATAAGACAGTAAGACGGTAAGATGATAAGACAGTAAGACGGTAAGATGATAAGACAGTAAGACGGTAAGATGATAAGACAGTAAGACGGTAAGATGATAAGACGATATAAGACAGAAAGACGGTAAGATGATAAGACAGTAAGACGGTAAGATGATAAGACAGAAAGACGGTAAGATGATAAGACAGAAAGACGGTAAGATGATAAGACAGTAAGACGGTAAGATGATAAGACAGAAGACGGTAAGATGATAAGACAGTAAGACGGTAAGATGATAAGACAGTAAAGACGGTAAGACGATAAGACAGTAAGACAGTAAGATGATAAGACAGTAAGACTGTAAGATGATAAGACAGTAAGACGATAAGATGATAAGACAGTAAGACGGTAAGATGATAAGACAGTAAGACGGTAAGATGATAAGACAGTAAGACAGTAAGACGGTAAGATGATAAGACAGTAAGACGGTAAGACGGTAAGATGATAAGACAGTAAGACAGTAAGACGGTAAGATGATAAGACAGTAAGACGGTAAGATGATAAGACAGTAAGACGGTAAGATGATAAGACAGTAAGACAGTAAGACGGTAAGATGATAAGACAGTAAGACAGTAAGACGGTAAGATGATAAGACAGTAAGACGGTAAGATGATAAGACGGTAAGACGGTAAGATGATAAGACAGTAAGACAGTAAGACGGTAAGATGATAAGACAGTAAGACGTAAGATGATAAGACAGTAAGACGGTAAGATGATAAGACAGTAAGACGGTAAGAGATAAGACAGTAAGACAGTAAGACGGTAAGATGATAAGACATAAGACAGTAAGACGGTAAGATGATAAGACAGTAAGACGGTAAGATGATAAGACGTAAGACGGTAAGATGATAAGACAGTAAGACAGTAAGACAGTAAGACGGTAAGATGATAAGACAGTAAGACAGTAAGACGGTAAGATGATAAGACAGTAAGACGGTAAAGATGATAAGACGGTAAGACGGTAAGATGATAAGACATAAGACAGTAAGACGGTAAGATGATAAGACAGTAAGACGGTAAGATGATAAGACAGTAAGATGTAAGACGGTAAGATGATAAGACGGTAAGACGATAAGACAGTAAGACGATAAGACGATAAGATGATAAGACGGTAAGACGATAAGATGATAAGACAGTAAGATGATAAGACGGTAAGATGATAAGACGGTAAGACGATAAGACAGTAAGACGGTAAGATGATTCGACGGTAAGACGATAAGACAGTAAGACGGTAAGACGATAAGACAGTAAGACGGTAAGATGATACGACGGTAAGACGATAAGACAGTAAGACGGTAAGATGATAATACAGTAAGATGATAAGACGGTAAGATGATAGACGGTAAGACGATAAGACAGTAAGATGATAAGACGATAAGATGATAAGACGGTAAGACGATAAGACAGTAAGACGGTAAGACGATAAGACAGTAAGACGGTAAGACGATAAGACAGTAAGACGGTAAGATGATAAGACGGTAAGATGATAAGACAGTAAGACGGTAAGACGATAAGACGGTAAGACGATAAGACAGTAAGACGGTAAGATGATAAGACGGTAAGATGATAAGACAGTAAGACGGTAAGATGATAAGACAGTAAGACGGTAAGACGATAAGACGTAAGACGGTAAGACGATAAGACGTAAGACGGTAAGATGATAAGACAGTAAGACGGTAAGACGATTAGACGGTAAGACGATAAGAAAGTAAGACGGTAAGACGTAAGACGGTAAGACGATAAGACGGTAAGATGATAAGACAGTAAGACGGTAGATGATAAGACAGTAAGACGATAAGACAGTAAGACGGTAAGATGATAAGACAGTAAGACGGTAAGATGATAAGACAGTAAGATGATAAGACAGTAAGACGGTAAGATGATAAGACAGTAAGACGATAAGACAGTAAGACGGTAAGATGATAAGACGGTAAGATGATAAGACAGTAAGACGGTAAGATGATAAGACAGTAAGATGATAAGACAGTAAGACGGTAAGATGATAAGACAGTAAGATGATAAGACAGTAAGACGGTAAGATGATAAGACAGTAAGACGATAAGACAGTAAGACGGTAAGATGATAAGACAGTAGACGGTAAGACGGTAAGACGATTAGACGATAAGGACGATAAGAAGTAAGACGGTAACACGATAAGACGGTAAGATGATAAGACAGTAAGACGGTAAGACGATAAGACGGTAAGATGATAAGACAGTAAGACGGTAAGACGATAAGACGGTAAGATGATAAGACGTAAGACGGTAAGACGATAAGACGGTAAGATGATAAGACAGTAAGACGGTAAGACGATAAGACGGTAAGATGATAAGACAGTAAGATGATAAGACGGTAAGATGATAAGACGGTAAGATGATAAGACAGTAAGACGGTAAGACGATAAGACGGTAAGATGATAAGACAGTAAGACGGTAAGACGATAAGACGGTAAGATGATAAGACAGTAAGACGGTAAGATGATAAGACGGTAAGACGGTAAGACGATAAGACGGTAAGATGATAAGACGGTAAGACGATAAGACGGTAAGACGGTAAGACGGATAAGACGGTAAGACAGTAAGACGATAAGACGGTAAGACGGTTAAGACGGTAAGACGATAAGACGGTAAGACGGTAAGATGATAAGACGGTAAGATGATAAGACAGTAAGACGATAAGACAGTAAGACGGTAAGACGGTAAGACGATAAGACGGTAAGACAGTAAGACGATAAGACAGTAAGACGGTAAGACGATAAGACAGTAAGACGGTAAGATGATAAGACGGTAAGATGATAAGACGGTAAGATGATAAGACGGTAAGATGATAAGACGGTAAGATGATAAGACAGTAAGACGGAAGACAGTTAGACGGTAAGACGGTAAGACGATAAGACGGTAAGACAGTAAGACGATAAGACAGTAAGACGGTAAGACGATAAGACAGTAAGACGGTAAGACGGTAAGACGGTAAGACGGTAAGACGGTAAGACGATAAGACGGTAAGACGGTAAGACGATAAGACGGTAAGACGATAAGACGGTAAGACGATAAGACGGTAAGACGGTAAGACGGTAAGACGATAAGACGGTAAGACGGTAAGACGGTAAGACGATAAGACGGTAAGACGATAAGACGGTAAGACGATAAGACGGTAAGACGGTATAAGACGATAAGACGATAAGACGGTAAGACAGTAAGACGATAAGACGGTAAGACGGTAAGACGATAAGACGGTAAGACGATAAGACGGTAAGACGATAAGACGGTAAGACGATAAGACGATAAGACGATAAGACGGTAAGAACGGGTAAGACGATAAGACGATAAGACGGTAAGACGATAAGACGGTAAGATGATAAGACGGTAAGACGATAAGACGGTAAGATGATAGACAGTAATACGGTAAGATGATAAGACGGTAAGATGATAAGACAGTAAGACGGTAAGATGATAAGACGGTAAGATGATAAGACAGTAAGACGGTAAGACGATAAGGCGGTAAGATGATAAGACAGTAAGACGGTAAGATGATAAGACAGTAAGACGGTAAGATGATAAGACAGTAAGACGGTAAGATGATACGACGGTAAGACGGTAAGATGATAAGACAGTAAGACGGTAAGATGATAAGACAGAAAGACGGTAAGATGATAAGACGATAAGACGGTAAGATGATAAGACAGAAAGACGGTAAGAGATAAGACAGAAAGACGGTAAGATGATAAGACAGTAAGACGGTAAGATGATAAGACAGAAAGACGGTAAGATGATAAGACAGTAAGACGGTAAGATGATACGACGGTAAGACGGTAAGATGATAAGACAGTAAGACGGTAAGATGATAAGACAGTAAGACGGTAAGATGATAAGACAGTAAGACGGTAAAGATGATAAGACAGTAAGACGGTAAGACGATAAGACAGTAAGACGGTAAGACGATAAGACGATAGACGGTAAGACGATAAGACAGTAAGACGGTAAGATGATAAGACAGTAAGACGGTAAGATGATAAGACAGTAAGACGGTAAGATGATAAGACAGTAAGACGGTAAGATGATAAGACAGTAAGACGGTAAGATGATAAGACAGTAAGACGGTAAGATGATAAGACAGTAAGACGGTAAGATGATAAGACAGTAAGACGGTAAGACGATAAGACAGTAAGATAAGACGGTAAGATGATAAGACAGTAAGACGGTAAAGATGATAAGACAGTAAGACGGTAAGATGATAAGACATAAGACGGTAAGATGATAAGACAGTAAGACGGTAAGATGATAAGACAGTAAGACGGTAAGATGATAAGACAGTAAAGACAGTAAGATGATACGACGGTAAGACGGTAAGACGATAAGACGGTAAGACGGTAAGATGATAAGACAGTAAGACGGTAAGATGATAAGACAGTAAGACGGTAAGATGATAAGACAGTAAGACGGTAAGACGATAAGACAGTAAGACGGTAAGACGATAAGACGGTAAGATGATAAGACAGTAAGACGGTAAGATGATAAGACAGTAAGACGGTAAGATGATAAGACAGTAAGACGGTAAGATGATAAGACAGTAAGACGGTAAGATGATAAGACAGTAAGACGGTAAGATGATAAGACAGTAAGACGGTAAGACGATAAGACAGTAAGACGGTAAGATGATAAGACAGTAAGACGGTAAGACGATAAGACAGTAAGACGGTAAGATGATAAGACAGTAAGACGGTAAGGATAAGACAGAAAGACGTAAGATGATAAGACGGTAAGATGATAAGACAGTAAGACGGTAAGACGATAAGACGGTAAGATGATAAGACAGTAAGACGGTAAGACGATAAGACAGTAAGACGGTAAGATGATAAGACAGTAAGACGGTAAGATGATACGACGTAAGACGGTAAGATGATAAGACAGTAAGACGGTAAGAATAAGACAGAAGACGGTAAGATGATAAGACGATAAGACGGTAAGATGATAAGACAGAAAGACGGTAAGATGATAAGACAGTAAGACGGTAAGATGATAAGACAGTAAGACGGTAAGATGATAAGACAGTAAGACGGTAAGATGATAAGACAGTAAGAAGGTAAGATGATAAGACGGTAAGACGGTAAGATGATACGATGATAAGACAGTAAGACGGTAGATGATAAGACAGTAAGACGGTAAGATGATAAGACAGTAAGACGGTAAGATGATAAGACAGTAAGACGTAAGACGATAAGACAGTAAGACGGTAAGACGATAAGACGGTACGATAAGACGGTAAGACGATAAGACAGTAAGACGGAAGATGATAAGACAGTAAGACGGTAAGATGATAAGACAGTAAGACGGTAAGATGATAAGACAGTAAGACGGTAAGATGATAAGACAGTAAGACGGTAAGATGATAAGGCAGCAAGACGGTAAGATGATAAGACAGTAAGACGGTAAGATGATAAGACAGTAAGACGGTAAGATGATAAGACAGTAAGACGGTAAGATGATAAGACAGTAAGACGGTAAGATGATAAGACAGTAAGACGGTAAGATGATAAGACAGTAAGACGGTAAGATGATAAGACAGTAAGACGGTAAGATGATAAGACAGTAAGACGGTAAGATGATAAGACGGTAAGACGGTAAGATGATAAGACGGTAAGACGGTAAGATGATAAGACAGTAAGACGGTAAGATGATAAGACAGTAAGACGGTAAGATGATAAGACAGTAAGACGGTAAGACGATAAGACAGTAAGACGGTAAGACGATAAGACGGTAAGATGATAAGACAGTAAGACGGTAAGACGATAAGACAGTAAGACGGTAAGATGATAAGACAGTAAGACGGTAAGATGATAAGACAGTAAGACGGTAAGATGATAAGACAGTAAGACGGTAAGATGATAAGACAGTAAGACGGTAAGACGATAAGACAGTAAGACGGTAAGACGATAAGACAGTAAGACGGTAAGATGATAAGACAGTAAGACGGTAAGATGATAAGACAGTAAGACGGTAAGATGATAAGACAGTAAGACAGTAAGACGGTAAGATGATAAGACAGTAAGACGGTAAGACGGTAAGATGATAAGACAGTAAGACAGTAAGACGGTAAGATGATAAGACAGTAAGACGGTAAGACGATAAGACAGTAAGACGGTAAGATGATAAGACAGTAAGACAGTAAGACGTAAGATGATAAGACAGTAAGACAGTAAGACGGTAAGATGATAAGACAGTAAGACGGTAAGATGATAAGACGGTAAGACGGTAAGATGATAAGACAGTAAGACAGTAAGACGGTAAGATGATAAGACAGTAAGACGGTAAGATGATAAGACAGTAAGACGGTAAGATGATAAGACAGTAAGACGGTAAGATGATAAGACAGTAAGACAGTAAGACGGTAAGATGATAAGACAGTAAGACAGTAAGACGGTAAGATGATAAGACAGTAAGACGGTAAGATGATAAGACGGTAAGACGGTAAGATGATAAGACAGTAAGACAGTAAGACAGTAAGACGGTAAGATGATAAGACAGTAAGACAGTAAGACGGTAAGATGATAAGACAGTAAGACGGTAAGATGATAAGACGGTAAGACGGTAAGATGATAAGACAGTAAGACGAGTAAGACGGTAAGATGATAAGACAGTAAGACGGTAAGATGATAAGACAGTAAGATGATAAGACGGTAAGATGATAAGACGGTAAGACGATAAGACAGTAAGATGATAAGACGGTAAGATGATAAGACGGTAAGACGATAAGATGATAATACAGTAAGATGATAAGACGGTAAGATGATAAGACGGTAAGACGATAAGACAGTAAGACGGTAAGATGATCGACGGTAAGACGATAAGACAGTAAGACGGTAAGACGATAAGACAGTAAGACGGTAAGATGATACGACGGTAAGACGATAAGACAGTAAGACGGTAAGATGATAATACAGTAAGATGATAAGACGGTAAGATGATTAGACGGTAAGACGATAAGACAGTAAGATGATAAGACGATAAGATGATAAGACGGTAAGACGATAAGACAGTAAGACGGTAAGACGATAAGACAGTAAGACGGTAAGACGATAAGACAGTAAGACGGTAAGATGATAAGACGGTAAGATGATAAGACAGTAAGACGGTAAGACGATAAGACGGTAAGACGATAAGACAGTAAGACGGTAAGATGATAAGACGGTAAGATGATAAGACAGTAAGACGGTAAGATGATAAGACAGTAAGACGGTAAGACGATAAGACGGTAAGACGGTAAGACGATAAGACAGTAAGACGGTAAGATGATAAGACAGTAAGACGGTAAGACGATAGACGGTAAGACGATAAGAAAGTAAGACGGTAAGACGATAAGACGGTAAGATGATAAGACGGTAAGATGATAAGACAGTAAGACGGTAAGATGATAAGACAGTAAGACGATAAGACAGTAAGACGGTAAGATGATAAGACAGTAAGACGGTAAGATGATAAGACAGTAAGATGATAAGACAGTAAGACGGTAAGATGATAAGACAGTAAGACGATAAGACAGTAAGACGGTAAGATGATAAGACGGTAAGATGATAAGACAGTAAGACGGTAAGATGATAAGACAGTAAGATGATAAGACAGTAAGACGGTAAGATGATAAGACAGTAAGATGATAAGACAGTAAGACGGTAAGATGATAAGACAGTAAGACGATAAGACAGTAAGACGGTAAGATGATAAGACAGTAAGACGGTAAGACGATAAGACGATAAGACGATAGAAAGTAAGACGGTAAGACGATAAGACGGTAAGATGATAAGACAGTAAGACGGTAAGACGATAAGACGGTAAGATGATAAGACAGTAAGACGGTAAGACGATAAGACGGTAAGATGATAAGACAGTAAGACGGTAAGACGATAAGACGTAAGATGATAAGACAGTAAGACGGTAAGACGATAAGACGGTAAGATGATAAGACGTAAGATGATAAGACGGTAAGATGATAAGACGGTAAGATGATAAGACAGTAAGACGGTAAGACGATAAGACGGTAAGATGATAAGACAGTAAGACGGTAAGACGATAAGACGGTAAGATGATAAGACAGTAAGACGGTAAGATGATAAGACGGTAAGACGGTAAGACGATAAGACGGTAAGATGATAAGACGGTAAGACGATAAGACGGTAAGACGGTAAGACGATAAGACGGTAAGACAGTAAGACGATAAGACGGTAAGACGGTAAGACGGTAAGACGATAAGACGGTAAGACGGTAAGATGATAAGACGGTAAGATGATAAGACAGTAAGACGATAAGACGTAAGACGGTAAGACGGTAAGACGATAAGACGGTAAGACAGTAAGACGATAAGACAGTAAGACGGTAAGACGATAAGACAGTAAGACGGTAAGATGATAAGACGGTAAGATGATAAGACGGTAAGACGATAAGACGGTAAGATGATAAGACGGTAAGACGATAAGACAGTAAGACGGTAAGACAGTTAGACGGTAAGACGGTAAGACGATAAGACGGTAAGACAGTAAGACGATAAGACAGTAAGACGGTAAGACGATAAGACAGTAAGACGGTAAGACGGTAAGACGGTAAGACGGTAAGACGGTAAGACGATAAGACGGTAAGACGGTAAGACGATAAGACGGTAAGACGATAAGACGGTAAGACGATAAGACGGTAAGACGTAAGACGGTAAGACGATAAGACGGTAAGACGGTAAGACGGTAAGACGATAAGACGGTAAGACGATAAGACGGTAAGACGATAAGACGGTAAGACGGTAAGACGATAAGACGATAAGACGGTAAGACAGTAAGACGATAAGACGGTAAGACGGTAAGACGATAAGACGGTAAGACGATAAGACGGTAAGACGATAAGACGGTAAGACGATAAGACGATAAGACGATAAGACGGTAAGACGATAAGACGATAAGACGGTAAGACGATAAGACGGTAAGATGATAAGACGGTAAGACGATAAGACGGTAAGATGATAAGACAGTAAGATGGTAAGATGATAAGACGGTAAGATGATAAGACAGTAAGACGGTAAGACGATAAGACGGTAAGATGATAAGACAGTAAGACGGTAAGACGATAAGACGGTAAGATGATAAGACAGTAAGACGGTAAGATGATAAGACAGTAAGACGGTAAGATGATAAGACAGTAAGACGGTAAGATGATACGACGGTAAGACGGTAAGATGATAAGACAGTAAGACGGTAAGACGATAAGACAGAAAGACGGTAAGATGATAAGACGATAAGACGGTAAGATGATAAGACAGTAAGACGGTAAGATGATAAGACAGAAAGACGGTAAGATGATAAGACAGTAAGACGGTAAGATGATAAGACAGGAAGACGGTAAGATGATAAGACAGTAAGAAGGTAAGATGATACGACGGTAAGACGGTAAGATGATAAGACAGTAAGACGGTAAGATGATAAGACAGTAAGACGGTAAGATGATAAGACAGTAAGACGGTAAGATGATAAGACAGTAAGACGGTAAGACGATAAGACAGTAAGACGGTAAGACGATAAGACGATAAGACGGTAAGACGATAAGACAGTAAGACGGTAAGATGATAAGACAGTAAGACGGTAAGACGATAAGACAGTAAGACGGTAAGACGATAAGACAGTAAGACGGTAAGATGATAAGACAGTAAGACGGTAAGATGATAAGACAGTAAGACGGTAAGATGATAAGGACAGTAAGACGGTAAGATGATAAGACAGTAAGACGGTAAGATGATAAGACAGTAAGACGGTAAGATGATAAGACAGTAAGACGGTAAGATGATAAGACGTAAGACGGTAAGATGATAAGACAGTAAGACGGTAAGATGATAAGACAGTAAGACGGTAAGATGATAAGACAGTAAGACGGTAAGATGATAAGACAGTAAGACGTAAGATGATAAGACGGTAAGACGGTAAGATGATAAGACGGTAAGACGGTAAGATGATAAGACAGTAAGACGGTAAGATGATAAGACAGTAAGACGGTAAGATGATAAGACAGTAAGACGGTAAGACGATAAGACAGTAAGACGGTAAGACGATAAGACGGTAAGATGATAAGACAGTAAGACGGTAAGATGATAAGACAGTAAGACGGTAAGATGATAAGACAGTAAGACGGTAAGACGATAAGACAGTAAGACGGTAAGATATAAGACAGTAAGACGGTAAGATGATAAGACAGTAAGACGGTAAGACGATAAGACAGTAAGACGGTAAGATGATAAGACAGTAAGACGGTAAGATGATAAGACAGTAAGACGGTAAGATGATAAGACAGTAAGACGGTAAGATGATAAGACAGTAAGACGGTAAGATGATAAGACGGTAAGATGATAAGACAGTAAGACGGTAAGACGATAAGACGGTAAGATGATAAGACAGTAAGACGGTAAGATGATAAGACAGTAAGACGGTAAGATGATAAGACAGTAAGACGGTAAGATGATAAGACGGTAAGACGGTAAGACGATAAGACAGTAAGACGGTAAGATGATAAGACAGTAAGACGGTAAGATGATAAGACGTAAGACGGTAAGATGATAAGACAGTAAGACGGTAAGATGATAAGACAGAAAGACGGTAAGATGATAAGACAGTAAGACGGTAAGATGATAAGACAGTAAGACGGTAAGACGATAAGACAGTAAGACGGTAAGATGATAAGACGTAAGACGGTAAGATGATAAGACAGTAAGACGGTAAGATGATAAGACAGTAAGACGGTAAGATGATAAGACAGTAAGACGGTAAGATGATAAGACAGTAAGACGGTAAGACGATAAGACAGTAAGACGGTAAGACGATAAGACGATAAGACGGTAAGACGATAAGACAGTAAGACGGTAAGATGATAAGACAGTAAGACGGTAAGATGATAAGACAGTAAGACGGTAAGATGATAAGACAGTAAGACGGTAAGATGATAAGACAGTAAGACGGTAAGACGATAAGACGTAAGACGGTAAGATGATAAGACAGTAAGACGGTAAGATGATAAGACAGTAAGACGGTAAGATGATAAGACAGTAAGACGGTAAGATGATAAGACAGTAAGACGGTAAGATGATAAGACAGTAAGACGGTAAGATGATAAGACAGTAAGACGGTAAGATGATAAGACAGTAAGACGGTAAGATGATAAGACAGTAAGACAGTAAGATGATACGACGGTAAGACGGTAAGATGATAAGACGGTAAGACGGTAAGATGATAAGACAGTAAGACGGTAAGATGATAAGACAGTAAGACGGTAAGATGATAAGACAGTAAGACGGTAAGACGTAAGACAGTAAGACGGTAAGACGATAAGACGGTAAGATGATAAGACAGTAAGACGGTAAGATGATAAGACAGTAAGACGGTAAGATGATAAGACAGTAAGACGGTAAGATGATAAGACAGTAAGACGGTAAGACGATAAGACAGTAAGACGGTAAGATGATAAGACAGTAAGACGGTAAGACGATAAGACAGTAAGACGGTAAGATGATAAGACAGTAAGACGGTAAGATGATAAGACAGTAAGACGGTAAGATGATAAGACAGTAAGACGGTAAGATGATAAGACAGTAAGACGGTAAGATGATAAGACAGTAAGACGGTAAGATGATAAGACAGTAAGACGGTAAGATGATAAGACAGTAAGACGGTAAGATGATAAGACGATAAGACAGTAAGACGGTAAGATGATAAGACAGTAAGACGGTAAGATGATAAGACAGAAAGACGGTAAGATGATAAGACAGAAGACGGTAAGACGATAAGACAGTAAGACGGTAAGACGATAAGACAGAATAAGACGTAGAGATATACAGTAAGACGGTAAGATGATAAGACAGTAAGACGGTAAGATGATAAGACAGTAAGACGGTAAGATGATAAGACAGTAAGACGGTAAGATGATAAGACAGTAAGACGGTAAGACGGATAAGACAGTAAGACGGTAAGATGATAAGACAGTAAGACGGTAAGATGATAAGACAGTAAGACGGTAAGATGATAAGACAGTAAGACAGTAAGACGGTAAGATGACAAGACAGTAAGACGGTAAGACGGTAAGATGATAAGACAGTAAGACAGTAAGACGGTAAGATGATAAGACAGTAAGACGGTAAGATGATAAGACAGTAAGACGGTAAGATGATAAGACAGTAAGACAGTAAGACGGTAAGATGATAAGACAGTAAGACAGTAAGACGGTAAGATGATAAGACAGTAAGACGTAAGATGATAAGACGGTAAGACGGTAAGATGATAAGACAGTAAGACAGTAAGACGGTAAGATGATAAGACAGTAAGACGGTAAGATGATAAGACAGTAAGACGGTAAGAGATAAGACGTAAGACGGTAACGATGATAAGACAGTAAGACGGTAAGATGATAAGACAGTAAGACAGTAAGACGGTAAGATGATAAGACAGTAAGACGGTAAGATGATAAGACAGTAAGACGGTAAGATGATAAGACGGTAAGACGATAAGACAGTAAGACGGTAAGACGATAAGATGATACGACGGTAAGACGATAAGACAGTAAGACGGTAAGATGATACGACGGTAAGACGATAAGACAGTAAGACGGTAAGATGATACGACGGTAAGACGATAAGACAGTAAGACGGTAAGATGATAATACAGTAAGATGATAAGACGGTAAGATGATAAGACGGTAAGACGATAAGACAGTAAGACGGTAAGATTATACTACGGTAAGACGATAAGACAGTAAGACGGTAAGACGATAAGACAGAAAGACGGTAAGATGATACGACGGTAAGACGATAAGACAGTAAGACGGTAAGAAGATAATACAGTAAGATGATAAGACGGTAAGATGATAAGACGGTAAGACGATAAGACAGTAAGATGATAAGACGATAAGATGATAAGACAGTAAGACGGTAAGACGATAAGACAGTAAGACGGTAAGACGATAAGACAGTAAGACGGTAAGATGATAAGACGGTAAGATGATAAGACAGTAAGACGGTAAGACGATAAGACGGTAAGACGATAAGACAGTAAGACGGTAAGATGATAAGACGGTAAGATGATAAGACAGTAAGACGGTAAGATGATAAGACAGTAAGACGGTAAGACGATAAGACGGTAAGACGGTAAGACGATAAGACAGTAAGACGGTAAGATGATAAGACAGTAAGACGGTAAGACGATTAGACGGTAAGACGATAAGAAAGTAAGACGGTAAGACGATAAGACGGTAAGATGATAAGACGGTAAGATGATAAGACAGTAAGACGGTAAGATGATAAGACAGTAAGACGATAAGACAGTAAGACGGTAAGATGATAAGACAGTAAGACGGTAAGATGATAAGACAGTAAGATGATAAGACAGTAAGACGGTAAGATGATAAGACAGTAAGACGATAAGACAGTAAGACGGTAAGATGATAAGACGGTAAGATGATAAGACAGTAAGACGGTAAGATGATAAGACAGTAAGATGATAAGACAGTAAGACGGTAAGATGATAAGACAGTAAGATGATAAGACAGTAAGACGGTAAGATGATAAGACAGTAAGACGATAAGACAGTAAGACGGTAAGATGATAAGACAGTAAGACGGTAAGACGATTAGACGGTAAGACGATAAGAAAGTAAGACGGTAAGACGATAAGACGGTAAGATGATAAGACAGTAAGACGGTAAGACGATAAGACGGTAAGATGATAAGACAGTAAGACGGTAAGACGATAAGACGGTAAGATGATAAGACAGTAAGACGGTATAAGACGATAAGACGGTAAGATGATAAGACAGTAAGACGGTAAGACGATAAGACGGTAAGATGATAAGACGGTAAGACGATAAGACGGTAAGACGGTAAGACGATAAGACGGTAAGATGATAAGACAGTAAGATGATAAGACGGTAAGATGATAAGACGGTAAGATGATAAGACAGTAAGACGGTAAGACGATAAGACGGTAAGATGATAAGACAGTAAGACGGTAAGACGATAAGACGGTAAGATGATAAGACAGTAAGACGGTAAGATGATAAGACGGTAAGACGGTAAGACGATAAGACGGTAAGATGATAAGACGGTAAGACGATAAGACGGTAAGACGGTAAGACGATAAGACGTAAGACAGTAAGACGATAAGACGGTAAGACGGTAAGACGGTAAGACGATAAGACGGTAAGATGATAAGACGGTAAGATGATAAGACAGTAAGACGATAAGACAGTAAGACGGTAAGACGGTAAGACGATAAGACGGTAAGACAGTAAGACGATAAGACAGTAAGACGTAAGACGATAAGACAGTAAGACGGTAAGATGATAAGACGGTAAGATGATAAGACGGTAAGATGATAAGACGGTAAGATGATAAGACGGTAAGATGATAAGACAGTAAGACGATAAGACAGTTAGACGGTAAGACGGTAAGACGATAAGACGGTAAGACAGTAAGACGATAAGACAGTAAGACGGTAAGACGATAAGACAGTAAGACGGTAAGACGGTAAGACAGTAAGACGGTAAGACGATAAGACGGTAAGACGGTAAGACGATAAGACGGTAAGACGATAAGACGGTAAGACGATAAGACGGTAAGACGATAAGACGGTAAGACGTAAGACGTAAGACGATAAGACGGTAAGACGGTAAGACGGTAAGACGATAAGACGGTAAGACGATAAGACGGTAAGACGATAAGACGGTAAGACGGTAAGACGATAAGACGATAAGACGGTAAGACAGTAAGACGATAAGACGGTAAGACGGTAAGACGATAAGACGGTAAGACGATAAGACGGTAAGACGATAAGACGGTAAGACGATAAGACGATAAGACGATAAGACGGTAAGACGATAAGACGATAAGACGGTAAGACGATAAGACGGTAAGATGATAAGACGGTAAGACGATAAGACGGTAAGATGATAAGACAGTAATATGGTAAGATGATAAGACGGTAAGATGATAAGACAGTAAGACGGTAAGATGATAAGACGTAAGATGATAAGACAGTAAGACGGTAAGACGATAAGACGGTATATGATAAGACAGTAAGACGGTAAGATGATAAGACAGTAAGACGGTAAGATGATAAGACAGTAAGACGGTAAGATGATACGACGGTAAGACGGTAAGATGATAAGACAGTAAGACGGTAAGATGATAAGACAGAAAGACGGTAAGATGATAAGACGATAAGACGGTAAGATGATAAGACAGAAAGACGGTAAGATGATAAGACAGAAAGACGGTAAGATGATAAGACAGTAAGACGGTAAGATGATAAGACAGAAAGACGGTAAGATGATAAGACAGTAAGAAGGTAAGATGATACGACGGTAAGACGGTAAGATGATAAGACAGTAAGACGGTAAGATGATAAGACAGTAAGACGGTAAGATGATAAGACAGTAAGACGGTAAGATGATAAGACAGTAAGACGGTAAGATATAAGACGATAGACAGAAGACGTAAGATGATAAGACAGTAAGACGGTAAGATGATAAGACAGTAAGACGGTAAGATGATAAGACAGTAAGACGGTAAGATGATAAGACAGTAAGACGGTAAGATGATAAGACAGTAAGACGGTAAGATGATAAGACAGTAAGACGGTAAGATGATAAGACAGTAAGACAGTAAGATGATACGACGGTAAGACGGTAAGATGATAAGACGGTAAGACGGTAAGATGATAAGACAGTAAGACGGTAAGATGATAAGACAGTAAGACGGTAAGATGATAAGACAGTAAGACGTAAGACGATAAGACGATAAGACGGTAAGATGATAAGACAGTAAGACGGTAAGATGATAAGACAGTAAGACGGTAAGATGATAAGACAGTAAGACGGTAAGATGATAAGACAGTAAGACGGTAAGATGATAAGACAGTAAGACGGTAAGATGATAAGACAGTAAGACGGTAAGACGATAAGACAGTAAGACGGTAAGACGATAAGACAGTAAGACGGTAAGATGATAAGACAGTAAGACGGTAAGATGATAAGACAGTAAGACGGTAAGATGATAAGACAGTAAGACGGTAAGATGATAAGACAGTAAGACGGTAAGATGATAAGACAGTAAGACGGTAAGATGATAAGACAGTAAGACGGTAAGATGATAAGACGATAAGACAGAAAGACGGTAAGATGATAAGACAGTAAGACGGTAAGATGATAAGACAGAAAGACGGTAAGATGATAAGACAGAAAGACGGTAAGATGATAAGACAGTAAGACGGTAAGATGATAAGACAGAAAGACGGTAAGATGATAAGACAGTAAGACGGTAAGATGATAAGACAGTAAGACGGTAAGATGATAAGACAGTAAGACAGTAAGATGATAAGACAGTAAGACTGTAAGATGATAAGACAGTAAGACGATAAGATGATAAGACAGTAAGACGGTAAGATGATAAGACAGTAAGACGGTAAGATGATAAGACAGTAAGACAGTAAGACGGTAAGATGATAAGACAGTAAGACGGTAAGACGGTAAGATGATAAGACAGTAAGACAGTAAGACGGTAAGATGATAAGACAGTAAGACGGTAAGATGATAAGACAGTAAGACGGTAAGATGATAAGACAGTAAGACAGTAAGACGGTAAGATGATAAGACAGTAAGACAGTAAGACGGTAAGATGATAAGACAGTAAGACGGTAAGATGATAAGACGGTAAGACGGTAAGATGATAAGACAGTAAGACAGTAAGACGGTAAGATGATAAGACAGTAAGACGGTAAGATGATAAGACAGTAGACGGTAAGATGATAAGACAGTAAGACGGTAAGATGATAAGACAGTAAGACAGTAAGACGGTAAGATGATAAGACAGTAAGACAGTAAGACGGTAAGATGATAAGACAGTAAGACGGTAAGATGATAAGACGGTAAGACGGTAAGATGATAAGACAGTAAGACAGTAAGACAGTAAGACGGTAAGATGATAAGACAGTAAGACAGTAAGACGGTAAGATGATAAGACAGTAAGACGGTAAGATGATAAGACGGTAAGACGGTAAGATGATAAGACAGTAAGACAGTAAGACGGTAAGATGATAAGACAGTAAGACGGTAAGATGATAAGACAGTAAGATGATAAGACGGTAAGATGATAAGACGGTAAGACGATAAGACAGTAAGATGATAAGACGATAAGATGATAAGACGGTAAGACGATAAGATGATAATACAGTAAGATGATAAGACGGTACGATGATAAGACGGTAAGACGATAAGACAGTAAGACGGTAAGATGATTCGACGGTAAGACGATAAGACAGTAAGACGGTAAGACGATAAGACAGTAAGACGGTAAGATGATACGACGGTAAGACGATAAGACAGTAAGACGGTAAGATGATAATACAGTAAGATGATAAGACGGTAAGATGATAGACGGTAAGACGATAAGACAGTAAGATGATAAGACGATAAGATGATAAGACGGTAAGACGATAAGACAGTAAGACGGTAAGACGATAAGACAGTGACAGTAAGACGGTAAGACGATAAGACAGTAAGACGGTAAGATGATAAGACGGTAAGATGATAAGACAGTAAGACGGTAAGACGATAAGACGGTAAGACGATAAGACAGTAAGACGGTAAGATGATAAGACGGTAAGATGATAAGACAGTAAGACGGTAAGATGAAAGACAGTAAGACGGTAAGACGATAAGACGGTAAGACGGTAAGACGATAAGACAGTAAGACGGTAAGATGATAAGACAGTAAGACGGTAAGACGATTAGACGGTAAGACGATAAGAAAGTAAGACGGTAAGACGATAAGACGGTAAGATGATAAGACGGTAAGATGGTAAGATGATAAGACAGTAAGACGGTAAGATGATAAGACAGTAAGACGATAAGACAGTAAGACGGTATAAGACGATAAGACAGTAAGACGGTAAGACGGTAAGACAGTAAGACGGTAAGACGATAAGACGGTAAGACGGTAAGACGATAAGACGGTAAGACGATAAGACGGTAAGACGATAAGACGGTAAGACGGTAAGACGGTAAGACGATAAGACGGTAAGACGGTAAGACGGTAAGACGATAAGACGGTAAGACGATAAGACGGTAAGACGATAAGACGGTAAGACGGTAAGATGATAAGACAGTAAGACGGTAAGATGATAAGACAGAAAGACGGTAAGATGATAAGACAGTAAGACGGTAAGATGATAAGACAGTAAGACGGTAAGATGATAAGACAGTAAGACAGTAAGATGATAAGACAGTAAGACTGTAAGATGATAAGACAGTAAGACGATAAGATGATAAGACAGTAAGACGGTAAGATGATAAGACAGTAAGACGGTAAGATGATAAGACAGTAAGACAGTAAGACGGTAAGATGATAAGACAGTAAGACGGTAAGACGGTAAGATGATAAGACAGTAAGACAGTAAGACGGTAAGATGATAAGACAGTAAGACGGTAAGATGATAAGACAGTAAGACGGTAAGATGATAAGACAGTAAGACAGTAAGACGGTAAGATGATAAGGCAGTAAGACAGTAAGACGGTAAGATGATAAGACAGTAAGACGGTAAGATGATAAGACGGTAAGACGGTAAGATGATAAGACAGTAAGACAGTAAGACGGTAAGGTGATAAGACAGTAAGACGGTAAGATGATAAGACAGTAAGACGGTAAGATGATAAGACAGTAAGACGGTAAGATGATAAGACAGTAAGACAGTAAGACGGTAAGATGATAAGACAGTAAGACAGTAAGACGGTAAGATGATAAGACAGTAAGACGGTAAGATGATAAGACGGTAAGACGGTAAGATGATAAGACAGTAAGACAGTAAGACAGTAAGACGGTAAGATGATAAGACAGTAAGACAGTAAGACGGTAAGATGATAAGACAGTAAGACGGTAAGATGATAAGACGGTAAGACGGTAAGATGATAAGACAGTAAGACAGTAAGACGGTAAGATGATAAGACAGTAAGACGGTAAGATGATAAGACAGTAAGATGATAAGACGGTAAGATGATAAGACGGTAAGACGATAAGACAGTAAGATGATAAGACGATAAGATGATAAGACGGTAAGACGATAAGATGATAATACAGTAAGATGATAAGACGGTACGATGATAAGACGGTAAGACGATAAGACAGTAAGACGGTAAGATGATTCGACGGTAAGACGATAAGACAGTAAGACGGTAAGACGATAAGACAGTAAGACGGTAAGATGATACGACGGTAAGACGATAAGACAGTAAGACGGTAAGATGATAATACAGTAAGATGATAAGACGGTAAGATGATTAGACGGTAAGACGATAAGACAGTAAGATGATAAGACGATAAGATGATAAGACGGTAAGACGATAAGACAGTAAGACGGTAAGACGATAAGACAGTAAGACGGTAAGACGATAAGACAGTAAGACGGTAAGATGATAAGACGGTAAGATGATAAGACAGTAAGACGGTAAGACGATAAGACGGTAAGACGATAAGACAGTAAGACGGTAAGATGATAAGACGGTAAGATGATAAGACAGTAAGACGGTAAGATGATAAGACAGTAAGACGGTAAGACGATAAGACGGTAAGACGGTAAGACGATAAGACAGTAAGACGGTAAGATGATAAGACAGTAAGACGGTAAGACGATTAGACGGTAAGACGATAAGAAAGTAAGACGGTCAGACGATAAGACGGTAAGATGATAAGACGGTAAGATGATAAGACAGTAAGACGGTAAGATGATAAGACAGTAAGACGATAAGACAGTAAGACGGTAAGACGATAAGACAGTAAGACGGTAAGACGGTAAGACAGTAAGACGGTAAGACGATAAGACGGTAAGACGGTAAGACGATAAGACGGTAAGACGATAAGACGGTAAGACGATAAGACGGTAAGACGGTAAGACGGTAAGACGATAAGACGGTAAGACGGTAAGACGGTAAGACGATAAGACGGTAAGACGATAAGACGGTAAGACGATAAGACGGTAAGACGGTAAGACGATAAGACGGTAAGACAGTAAGACGATAAGACGGTAAGACGGTAAGACGATAAGACGGTAAGACGATAAGACGGTAAGACGATAAGACGGTAAGACGATAAGACGATAAGACGATAAGACGATAAGACGGTAAGACGATAAGACGATAAGACGGTAAGACGATAAGACGGTAAGATGATAAGACGGTAAGACGATAAGACGGTAAGATGATAAGACAGTAATATGGTAAGATGATAAGACGGTAAGATGATAAGACAGTAAGACGGTAAGATGATAAGACGGTAAGATGATAAGACAGTAAGACGGTAAGACGATAAGGCGGTAAGATGATAAGACAGTAAGACGGTAAGATGATAAGACAGTAAGACGGTAAGATGATAAGAAAGTAAGACGGTAAGATGATACGACGGTAAGACGGTAAGATGATAAGACAGTAAGACGGTAAGATGATAAGACAGAAAGACGGTAAGATGATAAGACGATAAGACGGTAAGATGATAAGACAGAAAGACGGTAAGATGATAAGACAGAAAGACGGTAAGATGATAAGACAGTAAGACGGTAAGATGATAAGACAGAAAGACGGTAAGATGATAAGACAGTAAGAAGGTAAGATGATACGACGGTAAGACGGTAAGATGATAAGACAGTAAGACGGTAAGATGATAAGACAGTAAGACGGTAAGATGATAAGACAGTAAGACGGTAAGATGATAAGACAGTAAGACGGTAAGACGATAAGACAGTAAGACGGTAAGACGATAAGACGATAAGACGGTAAGACGATAAGACAGTAAGACGGTAAGATGATAAGACAGTAAGACGGTAAGATGATAAGACAGTAAGACGGTAAGATGATAAGACAGTAAGACGGTAAGATGATAAGACAGTAAGACGGTAAGATGATAAGACAGTAAGACGGTAAGATGATAAGGCAGCAAGACGGTAAGATGATAAGACAGCAAGACGGTAAGATGATAAGACAGTAAGACGGTAAGATGATAAGACAGTAAGACGGTAAGATGATAAGACAGTAAGACGGTAAGATGATAAGACAGTAAGACGGTAAGATGATAAGACAGTAAGACGGTAAGATGATAAGACAGTAAGACGGTAAGATGATAAGACAGTAAGACAGTAAGATGATACGACGGTAAGACGGTAAGATGATAAGACGGTAAGACGGTAAGATGATAAGACAGTAAGACGGTAAGATGATAAGACAGTAAGACGGTAAGATGATAAGACAGTAAGACGGTAAGACGATAAGACAGTAAGACGGTAAGACGATAAGACGGTAAGATGATAAGACAGTAAGACGGTAAGATGATAAGACAGTAAGACGGTAAGATGATAAGACAGTAAGATGATAAGACAGTAAGACGGTAAGATGATAAGACAGTAAGACGGTAAGATGATAAGACAGTAAGACGGTAAGACGATAAGACAGTAAGACGGTAAGATGATAAGACAGTAAGACGGTAAGATGATAAGACAGTAAGACGGTAAGATGATAAGACAATAAGACGGTAAGATGATAAGACAGTAAGACGGTAAGATGATAAGACAGTAAGACGGTAAGATGATAAGACAGTAAGACGGTAAGATGATAAGACAGTAAGACGGTAAGATGATAAGACGATAAGACAGAAAGACGGTAAGATGATAAGACAGTAAGACGGTAAGATGATAAGACAGAAAGACGGTAAGATGATAAGACAGAAAGACGGTAAGATGATAAGACAGTAAGACGGTAAGATGATAAGACAGAAAGACGGTAAGATGATAAGACAGTAAGACGGTAAGATGATAAGACAGTAAGACGGTAAGATGATAAGACAGTAAGACGGTAAGATGATAAGACAGTAAGACGGTAAGATGATAAGACAGTAAGACGGTAAGATGATAAGACAGTAAGACGGTAAGATGATAAGACAGTAAGACGGTAAGATGATAAGACAGTAAGACAGTAAGACGGTAAGATGATAAGACAGTAAGACGGTAAGACGGTAAGATGATAAGACAGTAAGACAGTAAGACGGTAAGATGATAAGACAGTAAGACGGTAAGATGATAAGACAGTAAGACGGTAAGATGATAAGACAGTAAGACAGTAAGACGGTAAGATGATAAGACAGTAAGACAGTAAGACGGTAAGATGATAAGACAGTAAGACGGTAAGATGATAAGACGGTAAGACGGTAAGATGATAAGACAGTAAGACAGTAAGACGGTAAGATGATAAGACAGTAAGACGGTAAGATGATAAGACAGTAAGACGGTAAGATGATAAGACAGTAAGACGGTAAGATGATAAGACAGTAAGACAGTAAGACGGTAAGATGATAAGACAGTAAGACAGTAAGACGGTAAGATGATAAGACAGTAAGACGGTAAGATGATAAGACGGTAAGATGATAAGACAGTAAGACAGTAAGACAGTAAGACGGTAAGATGATAAGACAGTAAGACAGTAAGACGGTAAGATGATAAGACGGTAAGATGATAAGACGGTAAGACGGTAAGATGATAAGACAGTAAGACAGTAAGACGGTAAGATGATAAGACAGTAAGACGGTAAGATGATAAGACAGTAAGACGGTAAGATGATAAGACAGAAAGACGGTAAGATGATAAGACAGTAAGACGGTAAGATGATAAGACAGAAAGACGGTAAGATGATAAGACAGTAAGACGGTAAGATGATAAGACAGTAAGACGTTAAGATGATAAGACAGAAAGACGGTAAGATGATAAGACAGTAAGACGGTAAGATGATAAGACAGAAAGACGGTAAGATGATAAGACAGTAAGACGGCAAGATGATAAGACAGTAAGACGGTAAGACGGTAAGACGATAAGACGGTAAGATGATAAGACAGTAAGACGGTAAGATGATAAGACAGTAAGACGGTAAGACGGTAAGACGATAAGACGGTAAGATGATAAGACAGTAAGACGGTAAGACGGTAAGACGATAAGACGGTAAGATGATAAGACAGTAAGACGGTAAGATGATAAGACAGAAAGAAGTTACAACATTGACAGCGCATGAACCACATTCCACGTACCGACAGTTCAGAGGAGTGGAGTTCCCAGCTGGACGTCATCACTTGTTATCAGCCACCGACACACCCTACCGTGCGAGTTACGCCATGACGAGAAGCAGCGTGGGTAAGAGTGTATATATACAGGACGTCGTGAAAATACTTGCCATTTTAAACAGCTGCCACCAGTGTGGGAGGTTAAAGCTGAGACAGTCGTGTAGGACAGTAGGTTCGACGGAAGGGTTGCGCAGAGTAAGCGTACTGATGTATATGTGGAATATATTGAGAGCTTAAGAGTTCAATGCAGCAGGAGGTTAACGCCTGGGAGCCATGATCCAGGAAAGCCAACCTCATCTTTATTTATTTGAGAGTTTATCCTTAGTTCTTCGAGAGTGTATCTCTAGTTCTTCAAGAGCTTATCCTGAGTTCTTCGCTGAGAATGTGATTCTTCTTAGAGAGGATTGTACTTGTACAGATTAGAGGTGCTTTGTGGGCTACTTGAGTGGGTGTTGTACTTGTACAGATTAGAGGTGCTCTGTGGGCTACTTGAGTGGGTGTTGTACTTGTACAGATTAGAGGTGCTTTGTGGGCTACTTGAGTGGGTGTTGTACTTCAGGAGATGCGAGTTGAGAGTTGCTACTTAAGTTGCGATTACAAAGTTCCTGGACTCTCTATGGACAACTAGCAGATGGCAACAGAATTAGAGGACGCCCACAACTTCAATTTATAGACGCGTGTCATCGTGGCATGAAGACTCTGAACATAAACCCTGCAGCCTGTGAAGACATAGCTGCAGACCGCAATCTTTGAAACACACTCTAAAGCTCCAACTCAAACAAGAAGCAGACAGATTTATAGAAAAAAAAAGTATACACGGCGAAAGAAAAGAATAACATTTCTAGGGGACGCTGCGAAATGATGATTGACGGAGACTACTAGTCCACATAAATATATTTCACCTCACATGTCCTTACATTCAGTGATGTCATGTAGCCAATGTGAGATTCTTGCAGCAGAATTTATTTAGCATGAGACACTCACACACATACATCATGATATTTGTTAGCCCTCACAGACACATCTTTTCTCATTTAAAACGTGCACAGTACATGCTTATAATCAATTACTTCCAGAAATACAACTTTAGAATACATCACCTCAGCAAACAATCTTTCTACTTCAACATGTCAACAAATACATTCTCTCCCCAAAAACATCCAACAAATTCAATTCTAATATCAGCTTCCCAGACATGCATCTTTCATCCATAGATCTCTGAAGGTATATGATTCACACACACATAAACACTCACAACTCAATAACAATTCACAGAGCGCAACAATGGAATAGTGTCTGCTCAACAAAGGGAAACGCTACAAATATCGCTCTCCCAGAATGCCATATTTTCCTGACAAGTAATTGGATATTTGACTGGACCATCAGGCGCCGCGTTCCTCGCACCGAGAAGCTCCGGCAGGACAATCAGGCATATCCCACAGGCTGACAAATCAGTCACAACAGATCCAGGAAACTAAATGGACACTTTTCTTCATGACTTCTATTTCCGTGTAACAAAAGAGGCCAGAGACAAGCGCTTGGTTGTGTCAAAACAAATGGAAGTCTGTCTACGTCACTGCTGGACGATCGCAAACAATCGATTTCTAGTTCAGGGTGGAAGACAAATTGGTGTTTGTATCAAATCCAAATAGCACATGTCAACGTCACTACAAGACGATGGCATTCATGATAATGACATACGCTACCAAACCTCGGCAATGTTACACACTACCATAAATCGCATTACCACAACCAATTTGACAAATTATATCACCAATACAGCATGGCAATCGCAAGGTGTACGATCATGACATAGACCATCATGACGTATACGACCATGACATAGACCATCATGACACATACGGCCCGACATAGACCATCATGACCCATACGGCCCCGACATAGACCATCATGACACATACGGCCCGACATAGACCATCATGACACATACGGCCCGACATAGACCATCATGACACATACGGCCCGACATAGACCATCATGACACATACGGCCCGACATAGACCATCATGACACATACGGCCCGACATAGACCATCATGACACATACGGCCCCGACATAGACCATCATGACACATACGGCCCGACATAGACCATCATGACGTATACGACCATGACATAAACAATCATGACACATACGGCCCCGACATAGACCATCATGACACATACGGCCCGACATAGACCATCATGACGTATACGACCATGACATAAACAATCATGACACATGCGACCATGACATAGACCATCATGACACATGCGACCATGACATAGACCATCATGACGTATACGACCATGACATAAACAATCATGACACATGCGACCATGACATAGGCCATCATGACACATGCGACCATGTGACTCCTACGACTATGACATAGACAATCAAATTTTAAACGACCATGACAGACAATCAATACAGACGCGACCATGACATAGACCATCATGATACATATGGCCATGACAGACAATCATGACGCATACGACCATGACATAGACCATCAAATCATAAACGACCATGACAGACAATCAATACAGACGCGACTATGACATAGACCATCAAGATACATACGGCACCGACATAAACCATCATGACGTATACGACCATGACATAGGCCATCATGACTCTTACGACTATGAAATAGACAATTAAATCACATACGACCATGACAGACAATCAATACAGATGCGACCATGCCATAGACCATCATGAGACATGCGACCATGACATAGACCATCATGAGACATATGGCCATGACAGACAATCATGACACCCATTACAATGACAGACAATCACGAGATGATTAAAGAAACGTTCAATGTAAGACACCAACTGTATCACAACCAGAAATAGAGCAGTTCTATCACTGCTATCACAAACACGACCAACTTAGTCGCAACCACAACAAATACAATCACGTGTAAGACAACATATATCTCTCTCTCTCTCTCTGCGATCAGGACCCAATCAGAGTAGGATTCCAGCTCCTCACATGAACTCAGCTGTCAGGTTAGGTGTGTTACAAACAGAACATCACAATTAGAGTCCGCCAGATCCACTCTGATTGAACACCCGTTAAAAACGTTGCACTGTGTTCTGCGCAAGTGGCCCAGTGCATCCGATTTCAGCCAGCATTTTATTCAGGTTTGCTTTCCCTAGCCTTTGATTGTCCCCAATCTTCCTGCAAGGCAGCAGGTGATCTTTTCTGTAGGGGGATTCTGCCCTTAGATGGTCGGCCCTCCCAGGTTTACGAGCACCATCTGCCCGAGTCACTAGAGGTGACTAACACAGACATGCACACACAAAGATATGAGATGTGACAAACACATACATGCACATAGCGATACGAGGCATGACTAACACTGACATACATCAAGATATATGACACATGACTAACATAAACATACACATAAAGATATGAGATATGACTGACATAGACATGCACCCACAAAGAAATTACACATGTCTAACATGGACATGCACACAAAGATATGAGATATGACCAACATAGATAGGCACACACAATGATATGAGATGTCACTAGCATCGCCGTGCAAACACAAGGATATGAGATGTGACATACACAAACATGCACACACAAAGATATGAGATATGACTAACATAAACATACACACAGAGATATGAGATATCACTAGCCCAAACACAAAGATATGACATATGAATAACACAGATACACACTAAGATATGAGATATGACTAAACACATACACATTTAAAGATATGAGACATGCTTAACACGGACACTCCAAGATATGAGATATGACTAACATGACACACGCCAAGATATGAGCCATGGCCAGCACACACACACACACACACAAGCCAAGATATGAGCCTTGGCTAGCAATGAAACACACCAAGAAATGAACCATGTCCAGCACAGAAAGAAAATATCCAGTACACATTAAGGTGTCCATATGCTTGGGTTTGTTGTAGTCGGCAGACTCTTCTTAACGTGGGAATCATCGACATACGAGACGCCGGCCCCCATGAACTGTTAACAGATATCGTCCAAACAGTTGTACGGAGATTTGAGAGTGCAGTCTGACCCGTAGAACGTTCCCTTGCATGAACAGATCCCGGTTGACTGTTCACAGGTGTCGTTGAAACAGTGGTCATGACATTTGAGAGTGCAGTCTGGCCCGTAGTACGCTTCCTTGCGCGTACAGTCTGCTCTTTCTGTGTCACATATGATGTCACAGCCATCAGAACACGTATGCTCGCACTGTAGCCCAAAATTACAATCAGGACAAGTGTCATCACAGGTATAGCCAGGATGTTTGCAATGTTGGCATTTTCCGGATGTTCCTCACATAAAGAACTGACACTAAGACAAGACCGAAGCAGTCGTGTCCATAAATCCCATGTGAACAGTTGAAGTGACACGTACCGATGATGACGGTGCAGCCTTTGCTACTCCCACCACACACTGTACAAAACGACCAAGAATGCCCGTCCAGACAATAGATGTCTGTAAATGTTTGCACCTCACACACCGTCAGTGCACTCTCGTCCTGCGAAAAGGTCGGTGAGAACTCAAACTTACTGTGTGCCATTGTCGCTTGTATGGTGACTACAATAGTGTTCACAGAAATATTTGGGTATGATATATCATTATACTGGAACACTACACCGCCACTATCAGAGAAAGCCTTTGGACAATTAAGGTCGCTTCACACAATCAATACAGCATAGACACAATCAGTTCAGACTACAGAATTATGATCAACCCTATATGAGCGACAAACACAACCTACGATGTCACCATCACAAGTATTCTTTCACAACAAATACTCTATCACGACAAGTATTCTTTCATGACAAATACTCTATCACGACAAGTATTCTTTCATGACAAATACTCTATCACGACAAGTATTCTTTCATGACAAGTACTCACAAGTTGTACAACAAAATGTCTGGCAGCCATATCTTGTCTGATGGAATTCTGACATCCGAGATGTTCTCGTACTGGGACTTGTCCCATCTCAGGAGGACGTCCTGCCACGTCTGCAGACAGAGGAAATGTTCACACAAGTTAGCAGACGTCGAGAGAGGAAATGTTCACACAGGTTAGCAGAGGTCGAGAGAGGAAATGTTCACACAGGTTAGGAGACGTCGAGAGAGGAAATGTTCACACAGGTTAGCGGGCTCCGAGAGAGGAAGTGTTCACACAGGTTAGCAGAGGTCGAGAGAGGAAGTGTTCACACAGGTTAGCAGAGGTCGAGAGAGGAAGTGTTCACACAGGTTAGCAGAGGTCGAGAGAGGAAATTTTCACACAGGTTAGGAGACGTCGAGAGAGGAAATGTTCACACAGGTTAGGAGACGTCGAGAGAGGAAATTTTGACACAGGTTAGCGGGCTCCGAGAGAGGAAGTGTTCACACAGGTTAGCAGAGGTCGAGAGAGGAAGTGTTCACACAGGTTAGCAGAGGTCGAGAGAGGAAATGTTCACACAAGTTAGGAGACGTCGAGAGAGGAAATGTTCACACAGGTTAGGAGACGTCGAGAGAGGAAATTTTGACACAGGTTAGCGGGCTCCGAGAGAGGAAGTGTTCACACAGGTTAGCAGAGGTCGAGAGAGGAAATTTTCACACAGGTTAGCGGGCTCCGAGAGAGGAAGTGTTCACACAGGTTAGCAGAGGTCGAGAGAGGAAATTTTTACACAGGTTAGCGGGCTCCGAGAGAGGAAGTGATCACACAGGTTAGTGGGCTCCGAGAGAGGAAGTGTTCACACAGGTTAGCGGGCTCCGAGAGAGGAAGTGTTCACACAGGTTAGCAGAGGTCGAGAGAGGAAATTTTCACACAGGTTAGCGGGCTCCGAGAGAGGAAGTGTTCACACGGGTTAGTGGGTTCCGAGAGAGGAAGTGTTCACACAGGTTAGCGGGCTCCGAGAGAGGAAGTTGTCACACAGGTTAGCGGGCTCCGAGAGAGGAAGTGTTCACACAGGTTAGTGGGCTCCGAGAGAGGAAGTGTTCACACAGGTTAGTGGGCTCCGAGAGAGGAAGTGTTCACACAGGTTAGCAGAGGTCGAGAGAGGAAATTTTCACACAGGTTAGCGGGCTCCGAGAGAGGAAGTGTTCACACAGGGTAGTGGGCTCCGAGAGAGGAAGTGTTCACACAGGTTAGTGGGCTCCGAGAGAGGAAGTGTTCACACAGGTTAGTGGGCTCCGAGAGAGGAAGTGATCACACAGGTTAGTGGGCACCGAGAGAAGAAATGTTCACACAAGTTAGCAGAGGTCCAGAGAGAAAATGTTCACACAAGTTAGCGGGCCCCGAGAGAGGAAATTTTCACACAGGTTAGCAGAGGTCGAGAGAGGAAATGTTCACACAAGTTAGCGGGCTCCGAGAGAGGAAATTTTCACACAGGTTAGCAGAGGTCGAGAGAGGAAATGTTCACACAAGTTAGCGGGCTCCGAGAGAGGAAATTTTCACACAGGTTAGCAGAGGTCGAGAGAGGAAATGTTCACACAGGTTACCAGAGGTCGAGAGAGGAAATGTTCACACAAGTTAGAGGGCTCCGAGAGAGGAAATGTTCACACAGGTTAGCAGAGGTCGAGAGAGGAAATGTTCACACAGGTTAGCAGAGGTCGAGAGAGGAAATGTTCACACAGGTTACCAGAGGTCGAGAGAGGAAATGTTCACACAAGTTAGAGGACTCCGAGAGAGGAAATGTTCACACAGGTTAGCAGATGTCGAGAGAGGAAATGTTCACACAGGTTAGGAGACGTCGAGAGAGGAAATGTTCACACAGGTTAGCAGAGGTCGAGAGAGGAAATGTTCACACAGGTTAGCAGACGTCGAGAGAGGAAATGTTCACACAAGTTAGCGGGCTCCGAGAGAGGAAATGCTCACACAGGTTAGCAGAGGTCGAGAGAGGAAATATTCACACAGGTTAGCAGAGGTCGAGAGAGGAAATGTTCACACAGGTTAGCAGAGGTCGAGAGAGGAAATGTTCACACAGGTTAGCAGACGTCGAGAGAGGAAATGTTCACACAGGTTAGCAGAGGTCGAGAGAGGAAATGTTCACACAGGTTAGCAGAGGTCGAGAGAGGAAATGTTCACACAGGTTAGCGGGCTCCGAGAGAGGAAGTGTTCACACAGGGTAGTGGGCGCCGAGAGAGGAAATGTTCACACAGGTTAGCAGAGGTCGAGAAAGGAAATGTTCATACAGGTTAGCAGAGGTCCAGAGAGAAAATGTTCACACAGGTTAGTGTGCGTCTAGACAGGAAATGGTCACACTGGTTAGAAAACGTCGAGAGAGCAAATGTCCACACAGGTTAGTGGGCGACGAGAGAGGAAATGTTCACACAGGTTAGTGGGCTCCGAGAGAAAATATTCACACGACAAGTTAGTGGGCGACGAGAGAGGAAATGTTCACACAGGTTAGTGGGCTCCGAGAGAAAATATTCACACAAGTTAGTGGGCGACGAGAGAGGAAATGTTCACACAGGTTAGTGGGCTCCGAGAGAAAATATTCACACAAGTTAGTGGGCGACGAGAGAGGAAATGTTCACACAGGGTAGTGGGCGTCGAGAGAGGAAATGTTCACACAAGCTGGTGGGCGTCGAGAGAGGAACTGTTCACACAAGCTGGTGGGCGTCGAGAGAGGAAATGTTCAAACAGGTTAGTGGGCGTCGAGAGAGGAAATGTTCACACATGTTATTGGGCGACGAGAGAGGAAATGTTCACACATGTTATTGGGCGACGAGAGAGGAAATGTTCACACATGTTAATGGGCGACGAGAGAGGAAATGTTCACACAGGTTAGTGGCGTTGAGAGAGGAAATGTTCACACAGGTTAGTGGGCGACGAGAGAGGAAATGTCCACATAGGTTAGTGATAGTTGAGAGAGGAAATGTTCACATAGGTTAGTGATAGTTGAGAGAGGAAATGTTCACATAGGTTAGTGATAGTTGAGAGAGGAAATGTTCACATAGGTTAAGGATAGTTGAGAGAGGAAATGTCCACATAGGTTAGGGATAGTTGAGAGAGAAATGTTCACATAGGTTAGTGATAGTTGAGAGAGGAAATGTTCACATAGGTTAGGGATAGTTGAGAGAGGAAATGTTCACATAGGTTAGTGATAGTTGAGAGAGGAAATGTTCACATAGGTTAGGGATAGCTGAGAGAGGAAATGTTCACATTGGTTAGTGATAGTTGAGAGAGAAAATGTTCACATAGGTTAGGGATAGTTGAGAGAGGAAATGTTCACATAGGTTAGGGATAGTTGAGAGAGGAAATGTTCACATAGGTTAGGGATAGTTGAGAGAGGAAATGTTCACATAGGTTAGTGATAGTTGAGAGAGGAAATGTTCACATAGGTTAGTGATAGTTGAGAAAGGAAATGTTCACATAGGTTAGGGATAGTTGAGAGAGAAAATGTTCACATAGGTTAGGGATAGTTGAGAGAGGAAATGTTCACATAGGTTAGTGATAGTTGAGAGAGGAAATGTTCACATAGGTTAGTGATAGTTGAGAGAGACTGGCAGAATAGTAAACGTTTTCATGCCGTGAGTGGTATACCCTCTCCCCCAAACATCGTAAGTGAACTTTGCTACCTCCACTCTATAATGTTGAAGGTCCCGGAACATTCAGTCAAATTAACTCATCCACTGAGATATCTTCACTACCTCCACTCTATAATGTTGTAGGACCTGGGACATTCAGTCAAATTAACTCATCCACAGAGATATCTTCACTACCTCCACTCTATAATGTTGTAGGACCTGGGACATTCTGTCAAATTAACTCATCCACTGAGATATCTTCACTACCTCCACTCTATAATGTTGAAGGACCCGGAACATTCAGTCGAATTAACTCACCCACTGAGATATCTTCACTACCTCCACTCTATAATGTTGTAGGACCTGGGACATTCAGTCAAACTAACTCATCCACTGAGATATCTTCACTACCTCCACTCTATAATGTTGAAGGACCTGGGACATTCAGTCAAACTAACTCATCCACTGAGATATCTTCACTACCTCCACTCTATAACTTTGTAGGACCTGGGACATTCAGTCAAACTAACTCATCCACTGAGATATCTTCACTACCTCCACTCTATAATGTTGTAGGACCTGGGACATTCAGTCAAACTAACTCATCCACTGAGATATCTTCACTACCTCCACTCTATAATGTTGTAGGACCTGGGACATTCAGTCAAATTAACTCATCCACAGAGATATCTTCACTACCTCCACTCTATAATGTTGTAGGACCCGGAACATTCAGTCAAATTAACTCATCCACTGAGATATCTTCACTACCTCCACTCTATAATGTTGAAGGACCTGGGACATTCAGTCAAATTAACTCATCCACTGAGATATCTTCACTACCTCCACTCTATAATGTTGAAGGACCTGGGACATTCAGTCAAATTAACTCATCCACTGAGATATTTTCACTACCTCCACTCTATAATGTTGAAGGACCCGGGACATTCAGTCAAATTAACTCATCCACTGAGATATCTTCACTACCTCCACTCTATAATGTTGTAGGACCTGGGACATTCAGTCAAATTAACTCATCCACTGAGATATCTTCACTACCTCCACTCTATAATGTTGAAGGACCCGGGACATTCAGTCAAATTAACTCATCCACTGAGATATCTTCACTACCTCCACTCTATAATGTTGAAGGACCTGGGACATTCAGTCAAATTAACTCATCCACTGAGATATCTTCACTACCTCCACTCTATAATGTTGAAGGACCCGGGACATTCAGTCAAATTAACTCATCCACTGAGATATCTTCACTACCTCCACTCTATAATGTTGAAGGACCTGGGACATTCAGTCAAATTAACTCATCCACTGAGATATCTTCACTACCTCCACTCTATAATGTTGTAGGACCTGGGACATTCAGTCAAATTAACTCATCCACTGAGATATCTTCACTACCTCCACTCTATAATGTTGTAGGACCTGGGACATTCAGTCAAATTAACTCATCCACTGAGATATCTTCACTACCTCCACTCTATAATGTTGAAGGACCCGGGACATTCAGTCGAATTAACTCATCCACTGAGATATCTTCACTACCTCCACTCTATAATGTTGTAGGACCTGGGACATTCAGTCAAATTAACTCATCCACTGAGATATCTTCACTACCTCCACTCTATAATGTTGAAGGACCTGGGACATTCAGTCAAACTAACTCATCCACTGAGATATCTTCACTACCTCCACTCTATAATGTTGTAGGACCTGGGACATTCAGTCAAATTAACTCATCCACTGAGATATCTTCACTACCTCCACTCTATAATGTTGTAGGACCTGGGACATTCAGTCAAACTAACTCATCCACTGAGATATCTTCACTACCTCCACTCTATAATGTTGTAGGACCTGGGACATTCAGTCAAATTAACTCATCCACTGAGATATCTTCACTACCTCCACTCTATAATGTTGTAGGACCCGGACATTCAGTCAAATTAACTCATCCACTGAGATATCTTCACTACCTCCACTCTATAATGTTGAAGGACCTGGGACATTCAGTCAAATTAACTCATCCACTGAGATATCTTCACTACCTCCACTCTATAATGTTGAAGGACCCAGGACATTCAGTCAAATTAACTCATCCACTGAGATATCTTCACTACCTCCACTCTATAATGTTGAAGGACCCGGGACATTCAGTCAAATTAACTCATCCACTGAGATATCTTCACTACCTCCACTCTATAATGTTGTAGGACCTGGGACATTCAGTCAAATTAACTCATCCACTGAGATATCTTCACTACCTCCACTCTATAATGTTGAAGGACCCGGGACATTCAGTCAAATTAACTCATCCACTGAGATATCTTCACTACCTCCACTCTATAATGTTGAAGGACCTGGGACATTCAGTCAAATTAACTCATCCACTGAGATATCTTCACTACCTCCACTCTATAATGTTGAAGGACCCGGGACATTCAGTAAAGTTAACTCATCCACTGAGATATCTTCACTACCTCCACTCTATAATGTTGAAGGACCTGGGACATTCAGTCAAATTAACTCATCCACTGAGATATCTTCACTACCTCCACTCTATAATGTTGAAGGACCTGGGACATTCAGTCAAATTAACTCATCCACTGAGATATCTTCACTACCTCCACTCTATAATGTTGTAGGACCTGGGACATTCAGTCAAATTAACTCATCCACTGAGATATCTTCACTACCTCCACTCTATAATGTTGTAGGACCTGGGACATTCAGTCAAATTAACTCATCCACTGAGATATCTTCACTACCTCCACTCTATAATGTTGTAGGACCTGGGACATTCAGTCAAATTAACTCATCCACTGAGATATCTTCACTACCTCCACTCTATAATGTTGAAGGACCTGGGACATTCAGTCAAACTAACTCATCCACTGAGATATCTTCACTACCTCCACTCTATAATGTTGTAGGACCTGGGACATTCAGTCAAACTAACTCATCCACTGAGATATCTTCACTACCTCCACTCTATAATGTTGTAGGACCTGGGACATTCAGTCAAATTAACTCATCCACTGAGATATCTTCACTACCTCCACTCTATAATGTTGAAGGACCCGGAACATTCAGTCAAATTAACTCATCCACTGAGATATCTTCACTACCTCCACTCTATAATGTTGTAGGACCTGGGACATTCAGTCAAATTAACTCATCCACTGAGATATCTTCACTACCTCCACTCTATAATGTTGAAGGACCTGGGACATTCAGTCAAATTAACTCATCCACTGAGATATCTTCACTACCTCCACTCTATAATGTTGTAGGACCTGGGACATTCAGTCAAACTAACTCATCCACTGAGATATCTTCACTACCTCCACTCTATAATGTTGAAGGACCTGGGACATTCAGTCAAATTAACTCATCCACTGAGATATCTTCACTACCTCCACTCTATAATGTTGTAGGACCTGGGACATTCAGTCAAATTAACTCATCCACTGAGATATCTTCACTACCTCCACTCTATAATGTTGTAGGACCTGGGACATTCAGTCAAGTTAACTCATCCACTGAGATATCTTCACTACCTCCACTCTATAATGTTGTAGGACCCGGGACATTCAGTCAAATTAACTCATCCACTGAGATATCTTCACTACCTCCACTCTATAATGTTGAAGGACCCGGGACATTCAGTCAAATTAACTCATCCACTGAGATATCTTCACTACCTCCACTCTATAATGTTGAAGGACCTGGGACATTCAGTCAAATTAACTCATCCACTGAGATATCTTCACTACCTCCACTCTATAATGTTGAAGGACCCGGGACATTCAGTCAAATTAACTCATCCACTGAGATATCTTCACTACCTCCACTCTATAATGTTGAAGGACCTGGGACATTCAGTCAAATTAACTCATCCACTGAGATATCTTCACTACCTCCACTCTATAATGTTGTAGGACCTGGGACATTCAGTCAAATTAACTCATCCACTGAGATATCTTCACTACCTCCACTCTATAATGTTGTAGGACCTGGGACATTCAGTCAAATTAACTCATCCACTGAGATATCTTCACTACCTCCACTCTATAATGTTGAAGGACCTGGGACATTCAGTCAAATTAACTCATCCACTGAGATATCTTCACTACCTCCACTCTATAATGTTGTAGGACCTGGGACATTCAGTCAAACTAACTCATCCACTGAGATATCTTCACTACCTCCACTCTATAATGTTGAAGGACCTGGGACATTCAGTCAAACTAACTCATCCACTGAGATATCTTCACTACCTCCACTCTATAATGTTGTAGGACCTGGGACATTCAGTCAAACTAACTCATCCACTGAGATATCTTCACTACCTCCACTCTATAATGTTGTAGGACCTGGGACATTCAGTCAAATTAACTCATCCACTGAGATATCTTCACTACCTCCACTCTATAATGTTGAAGGACCCGGGACATTCAGTCAAATTAACTCATCCACTGAGATATCTTCACTACCTCCACTCTATAATGTTGTAGGACCTGGGACATTCAGTCAAATTAACTCATCCACTGAGATATCTTCACTACCTCCACTCTATAATGTTGTAGGACCCGGGACATTCAGTCAAATTAACTCATCCACTGAGATATCTTCACTACCTCCACTCTATAATGTTGAAGGACCCGGGACATTCAGTCAAATTAACTCATCCACTGAGATATCTTCACTACCTCCACTCTATAATGTTGAAGGACCTGGGACATTCAGTCAAATTAACTCATCCACTGAGATATCTTCACTACCTCCACTCTATAATGTTGAAGGACCCGGGACATTCAGTCAAATTAACTCATCCACTGAGATATCTTCACTACCTCCACTCTATAATGTTGTAGGACCCGGGACATTCAGTCAAATTAACTCATCCACTGAGATATCTTCACTACCTCCACTCTATAATGTTGAAGGACCTGGGACATTCAGTCAAATTAACTCATCCACTGAGATATCTTCACTACCTCCACTCTATAATGTTGAAGGACCTGGGACATTCAGTCAAATTAACTCATCCACTGAGATATCTTCACTACCTCCACTCTATAATGTTGAAGGACCTGGGACATTCAGTCAAATTAACTCATCCACTGAGATATCTTCACTACCTCCACTCTATAATGTTGTAGGACCTGGGACATTCAGTCAAATTAACTCATCCACTGAGATATCTTCACTACCTCCACTCTATAATGTTGTAGGACCTGGGACATTCAGTCAAATTAACTCATCCACTGAGATATCTTCACTACCTCCACTCTATAATGTTGTAGGACCTGGGACATTCAGTCAAATAACTCATCCACTGAGATATCTTCACTACCTCCACTCTATAATGTTGTAGGACCTGGGACATTCAGTCAAATTAACTCATCCACTGAGATATCTTCACTACCTCCACTCTATAATGTTGTAGGACCTGGGACATTCAGTCAAATTAACTCATCCACTGAGATATCTTCACTACCTCCACTCTATAATGTTGAAGGACCTGGGACATTCAGTCAAATTAACTCATCCACTGAGATATCTTCACTACCTCCACTCTATAATGTTGAAGGACCTGGGACATTCAGTCAAATTAACTCATCCACTGAGATATCTTCACTACCTCCACTCTATAATGTTGAAGGACCCGGGACATTCAGTCAAATTAACTCATCCACTGAGATATCTTCACTACCTCCACTCTATAATGTTGTAGGACCTGGGACATTCAGTCAAATTAACTCATCCACTGAGATATCTTCACTACCTCCACTCTATAATGTTGAAGGACCTGGGACATTCAGTCAAATTAACTCATCCACTGAGATATCTTCACTACCTCCACTCTATAATGTTGAAGGACCTGGGACATTCAGTCAAATTAACTCATCCACTGAGATATCTTCACTACCTCCACTCTATAATGTTGAAGGACCCGGGACATTCAGTCAAATTAACTCATCCACTGAGATATCTTCACTACCTCCACTCTATAATGTTGAAGGACCTGGGACATTCAGTCAAATTAACTCATCCACTGAGATATCTTCACTACCTCCACTCTATAATGTTGTAGGACCTGGGACATTCAGTCAAATTAACTCATCCACTGAGATATCTTCACTACCTCCACTCTATAATGTTGTAGGACCTGGGACATTCAGTCAAATTAACTCATCCACTGAGATATCTTCACTACCTCCACTCTATAATGTTGAAGGACCCGGAACATTCAGTCAAATTAACTCATCCACTGAGATATCTTCACTACCTCCACTCTATAATGTTGTAGGACCTGGGACATTCAGTCAAATTAACTCATCCACTGAGATATCTTCACTACCTCCACTCTATAATGTTGAAGGACCTGGGACATTCAGTCAAATTAACTCATCCACTGAGATATCTTCACTACCTCCACTCTATAATGTTGTAGGACCTGGGACATTCAGTCAAACTAACTCATCCACTGAGATATCTTCACTACCTCCACTCTATAATGTTGTAGGACCTGGGACATTCAGTCAAATTAACTCATCCACTGAGATATCTTCACTACCTCCACTCTATAATGTTGAAGGACCCGGGACATTCAGTCAAATTAACTCATCCACTGAGATATCTTCACTACCTCCACTCTATAATGTTGTAGGACCTGGGACATTCAGTCAAATTAACTCATCCACTGAGATATCTTCACTACCTCCACTCTATAATGTTGAAGGACCTGGGACATTCAGTCAAATTAACTCATCCACTGAGATATCTTCACTACCTCCACTCTATAATGTTGTAGGACCTGGGACATTCAGTCAAATTAACTCATCCACTGAGATATCTTCACTACCTCCACTCTATAATGTTGAAGGACCCGGGACATTCAGTCAAATTAACTCATCCACTGAGATATCTTCACTACCTCCACTCTATAATGTTGTAGGACCTGGGACATTCAGTCAAATTAACTCATCCACTGAGATATCTTCACTACCTCCACTCTATAATGTTGTAGGACCTGGGACATTCAGTCAAATTAACTCATCCACTGAGATATCTTCACTACCTCCACTCTATAATGTTGTAGGACCCGGGACATTCAGTCAAATTAACTCATCCACTGAGATATCTTCACTACCTCCACTCTATAATGTTGAAGGACCTGGGACATTCAGTCAAATTAACTCATCCACTGAGATATCTTCACTACCTCCACTCTATAATGTTGAAGGACCTGGGACATTCAGTCAAATTAACTCATCCACTGAGATATCTTCACTACCTCCACTCTATAATGTTGAAGGACCCGGGACATTCAGTCAAATTAACTCATCCACTGAGATATCTTCACTACCTCCACTCTATAATGTTGAAGGACCTGGGACATTCAGTCAAATTAACTCATCCACTGAGATATCTTCACTACCTCCACTCTATAATGTTGTAGGACCTGGGACATTCAGTCAAATTAACTCATCCACTGAGATATCTTCACTACCTCCACTCTATAATGTTGTAGGACCTGGGACATTCAGTCAAATTAACTCATCCACTGAGATATCTTCACTACCTCCACTCTATAATGTTGAAGGACCCGGGACATTCAGTCAAATTAACTCATCCACTGAGATATCTTCACTACCTCCACTCTATAATGTTGTAGGACCTGGGACATTCAGTCAAATTAACTCATCCACTGAGATATCTTCACTACCTCCACTCTATAATGTTGAAGGACCTGGGACATTCAGTCAAATTAACTCATCCACTGAGATATCTTCACTACCTCCACTCTATAATGTTGTAGGACCTGGGACATTCAGTCAAATTAACTCATCCACTGAGATATCTTCACTACCTCCACTCTATAATGTTGTAGGACCTGGGACATTCAGTCAAATTAACTCATCCACTGAGATATCTTCACTACCTCCACTCTATAATGTTGAAGGACCCGGGACATTCAGTCAAACTAACTCATCCACTGAGATATCTTCACTACCTCCACTCTATAATGTTGTAGGACCTGGGACATTCAGTCAAATTAACTCATCCACTGAGATATCTTCACTACCTCCACTCTATAATGTTGTAGGACCTGGGACATTCAGTCAAATTAACTCATCCACTGAGATATCTTCACTACCTCCACTCTATAATGTTGAAGGACCCGGGACATTCAGTCAAATTAACTCATCCACTGAGATATCTTCACTACCTCCACTCTATAATGTTGAAGGACCTGGGACATTCAGTCAAATTAACTCATCCACTGAGATATCTTCACTACCTCCACTCTATAATGTTGAAGGACCCGGGACATTCAGTCAAATTAACTCATCCACTGAGATATCTTCACTACCTCCACTCTATAATGTTGTAGGACCGGGACATTCAGTCAAATTAACTCATCCACTGAGATATCTTCACTACCTCCACTCTATAATGTTGAAGGACCTGGGACATTCAGTCAAATTAACTCATCCACTGAGATATCTTCACTACCTCCACTCTATAATGTTGAAGGACCTGGGACATTCAGTCAAATTAACTCATCCACTGAGATATCTTCACTACCTCCACTCTATAATGTTGAAGGACCTGGGACATTCAGTCAAATTAACTCATCCACTGAGATATCTTCACTACCTCCACTCTATAATGTTGAAGGACCTGGGACATTCAGTCAAATTAACTCATCCACTGAGATATCTTCACTACCTCCACTCTATAATGTTGAAGGACCCGGGACATTCAGTCAAATTAACTCATCCACTGAGATATCTTCACTACCTCCACTCTATAATGTTGTAGGACCTGGGACATTCAGTCAAATTAACTCATCCACTGAGATATCTTCACTACCTCCACTCTATAATGTTGTAGGACCTGGGACATTCAGTCAAGTTAACTCATCCACTGAGATATCTTCACTACCTCCACTCTATAATGTTGTAGGACCCGGGACATTCAGTCAAATTAACTCATCCACTGAGATATCTTCACTACCTCCACTCTATAATGTTGAAGGACCTGGGACATTCAGTCAAATTAACTCATCCACTGAGATATCTTCACTACCTCCACTCTATAATGTTGAAGGACCCGGGACATTCAGTCAAATTAACTCATCCACTGAGATATCTTCACTACCTCCACTCTATAATGTTGAAGGACCCGGGACATTCAGTCAAATTAACTCATCCACTGAGATATCTTCACTACCTCCACTCTATAATGTTGAAGGACCTGGGACATTCAGTCAAATTAACTCATCCACTGAGATATCTTCACTACCTCCACTCTATAATGTTGAAGGACCGGGACATTCAGTCAAATTAACTCATCCACTGAGATATCTTCACTACCTCCACTCTATAATGTTGAAGGACCTGGGACATTCAGTCAAATTAACTCATCCACTGAGATATCTTCACTACCTCCACTCTATAATGTTGAAGGACCCTGGGACATTCAGTCAAATTAACTCATCCACTGAGATATCTTCACTACCTCCACTCTATAATGTTGTAGGACCTGGGACATTCAGTCAAATTAACTCATCCACTGAGATATCTTCACTACCTCCACTCTATAATGTTGTAGGACCTGGGACATTCAGTCAAGTTAACTCATCCACTGAGATATCTTCACTACCTCCACTCTATAATGTTGTAGGACCTGGGACATTCAGTCAAGTTAACTCATCCACTGAGATATCTTCACTACCTCCACTCTATAATGTTGTAGGACCTGGGACATTCAGTCAAGTTAACTCATCCACTGAGATATCTTCACTACCTCCACTCTATAATGTTGAAGGACCTGGGACATTCAGTCAAACTAACTCATCCACTGAGATATCTTCACTACCTCCACTCTATAATGTTGTAGGACCTGGGACATTCAGTCAAATTAACTCATCCACTGAGATATCTTCACTACCTCCACTCTATAATGTTGTAGGACCTGGGACATTCAGTCAAATTAACTCATCCACTGAGATATCTTCACTACCTCCACTCTATAATGTTGTAGGACCTGGGACATTCAGTCAAATTAACTCATCCACTGAGATATCTTCACTACCTCCACTCTATAATGTTGTAGGACCCGGGACATTCAGTCAAATTAACTCATCCACTGAGATATCTTCACTACCTCCACTCTATAATGTTGAAGGACCCGGGACATTCAGTCAAATTAACTCATCCACTGAGATATCTTCACTACCTCCACTCTATAATGTTGAAGGACCTGGGACATTCAGTCAAATTAACTCATCCACTGAGATATCTTCACTACCTCCACTCTATAATGTTGAAGGACCCGGGACATTCAGTCAAATTAACTCATCCACTGAGATATCTTCACTACCTCCACTCTATAATGTTGTAGGACCTGGGACATTCAGTCAAATTAACTCATCCACTGAGATATCTTCACTACCTCCACTCTATAATGTTGTAGGACCTGGGACATTCAGTCAAGTTAACTCATCCACTGAGATATCTTCACTACCTCCACTCTATAATGTTGTAGGACCTGGGACATTCAGTCAAGTTAACTCATCCACTGAGATATCTTCACTACCTCCACTCTATAATGTTGTAGGACCTGGGACATTCAGTCAAGTTAACTCATCCACTGAGATATCTTCACTACCTCCACTCTATAATGTTGAAGGACCTGGGACATTCAGTCAAATTAACTCATCCACTGAGATATCTTCACTACCTCCACTCTATAATGTTGTAGGACCTGGGACATTCAGTCAAATTAACTCATCCACTGAGATATCTTCACTACCTCCACTCTATAATGTTGTAGGACCTGGGACATTCAGTCAAATTAACTCATCCACTGAGATATCTTCACTACCTCCACTCTATAATGTTGTAGGACCTGGGACATTCAGTCAAATTAACTCATCCACTGAGATATCTTCACTACCTCCACTCTATAATGTTGTAGGACCTGGGACATTCAGTCAAATTAACTCATCCACTGAGATATCTTCACTACCTCCACTCTATAATGTTGAAGGACCCGGGACATTCAGTCAAATTAACTCATCCACTGAGATATCTTCACTACCTCCACTCTATAATGTTGAAGGACCTGGGACATTCAGTCAAATTAACTCATCCACTGAGATATCTTCACTACCTCCACTCTATAATGTTGAAGGACCCGGGACATTCAGTCAAATTAACTCATCCACTGAGATATCTTCACTACCTCCACTCTATAATGTTGTAGGACCTGGGACATTCAGTCAAATTAACTCATCCACTGAGATATCTTCACTACCTCCACTCTATAATGTTGAAGGACCTGGGACATTCAGTCAAATTAACTCATCCACTGAGATATCTTCACTACCTCCACTCTATAATGTTGAAGGACCTGGGACATTCAGTCAAATTAACTCATCCACTGAGATATCTTCACTACCTCCACTCTATAATGTTGAAGGACCTGGGACATTCAGTCAAATTAACTCATCCACTGAGATATCTTCACTACCTCCACTCTATAATGTTGAAGGACCTGGGACATTCAGTCAAATTAACTCATCCACTGAGATATCTTCACTACCTCCACTCTATAATGTTGAAGGACCTGGGACATTCAGTCAAATTAACTCATCCACTGAGATATCTTCACTACCTCCACTCTATAATGTTGTAGGACCTGGGACATTCAGTCAAATTAACTCATCCACTGAGATATCTTCACTACCTCCACTCTATAATGTTGTAGGACCTGGGACATTCAGTCAAATTAACTCATCCACTGAGATATCTTCACTACCTCCACTCTATAATGTTGAAGGACCGGGACATTCAGTCAAATTAACTCATCCACTGAGATATCTTCACTACCTCCACTCTATAATGTTGAAGGACCTGGGACATTCAGTCAAATTAACTCATCCACTGAGATATCTTCACTACCTCCACTCTATAATGTTGAAGGACCTGGGACATTCAGTCAAATTAACTCATCCACTGAGATATCTTCACTACCTCCACTCTATAATGTTGAGGACCTGGGACATTCAGTCAAATTAACTCATCCACTGAGATATCTTCACTACCTCCACTCTATAATGTTGAAGGACCTGGGACATTCAGTCAAATTAACTCATCCACTGAGATATCTTCACTACCTCCACTCTATAATGTTGTAGGACCTGGGACATTCAGTCAAATTAACTCATCCACTGAGATATCTTCACTACCTCCACTCTATAATGTTGTAGGACCTGGGACATTCAGTCAAATTAACTCATCCACTGAGATATCTTCACTACCTCCACTCTATAATGTTGAAGGACCTGGGACATTCAGTCAAATTAACTCATCCACTGAGATATCTTCACTACCTCCACTCTATAATGTTGTAGGACCTGGGACATTCAGTCAAATTAACTCATCCACTGAGATATCTTCACTACCTCCACTCTATAATGTTGAAGGACCTGGGACATTCAGTCAAATTAACTCATCCACTGAGATATCTTCACTACCTCCACTCTATAATGTTGTAGGACCTGGGACATTCAGTCAAATTAACTCATCCACTGAGATATCTTCACTACCTCCACTCTATAATGTTGAAGGACCTGGGACATTCAGTCAAATTAACTCATCCACTGAGATATCTTCACTACCTCCACTCTATAATGTTGTAGGACCTGGGACATTCAGTCAAATTAACTCATCCACTGAGATATCTTCACTACCTCCACTCTATAATGTTGTAGGACCTGGGACATTCAGTCAAATTAACTCATCCACTGAGATATCTTCACTACCTCCACTCTATAATGTTGAAGGACCTGGGACATTCAGTCAAATTAACTCATCCACTGAGATATCTTCACTACCTCCACTCTATAATGTTGTAGGACCTGGGACATTCAGTCAAATTAACTCATCCACTGAGATATCTTCACTACCTCCACTCTATAATGTTGAAGGACCTGGGACATTCAGTCAAATTAACTCATCCACTGAGATATCTTCACTACCTCCACTCTATAATGTTGTAGGACCTGGGACATTCAGTCAAATTAACTCATCCACTGAGATATCTTCACTACCTCCACTCTATAATGTTGAAGGACCGGGACATTCAGTCAAATTAACTCATCCACTGAGATATCTTCACTACCTCCACTCTATAATGTTGAAGGACCTGGGACATTCAGTCAAATTAACTCATCCACTGAGATATCTTCACTACCTCCACTCTATAATGTTGAAGGACCTGGGACATTCAGTCAAATTAACTCATCCACTGAGATATCTTCACTACCTCCACTCTATAATGTTGAAGGACCTGGGACATTCAGTCAAATTAACTCATCCACTGAGATATCTTCACTACCTCCACTCTATAATGTTGTAGGACCTGGGACATTCAGTCAAGTTAACTCATCCACTGAGATATCTTCACTACCTCCACTCTATAATGTTGTAGGACCCGGGACATTCAGTCAAATTAACTCATCCACTGAGATATCTTCACTACCTCCACTCTATAATGTTGAAGGACCCGGGACATTCAGTCAAATTAACTCATCCACTGAGATATCTTCACTACCTCCACTCTATAATGTTGAAGGACCTGGGACATTCAGTCAAATTAACTCATCCACTGAGATATCTTCACTACCTCCACTCTATAATGTTGAAGGACCCGGGACATTCAGTCAAATTAACTCATCCACTGAGATATCTTCACTACCTCCACTCTATAATGTTGTAGGACCTGGGACATTCAGTCAAATTAACTCATCCACTGAGATATCTTCACTACCTCCACTCTATAATGTTGAAGGACCCGGGACATTCAGTCAAATTAACTCATCCACTGAGATATCTTCACTACCTCCACTCTATAATGTTGTAGGACCTGGGACATTCAGTCAAATTAACTCATCCACTGAGATATCTTCACTACCTCCACTCTATAATGTTGTAGGACCTGGGACATTCAGTCAAATTAACTCATCCACTGAGATATCTTCACTACCTCCACTCTATAATGTTGTAGGACCTGGGACATTCAGTCAAATTAACTCATCCACTGAGATATCTTCACTACCTCCACTCTATAATGTTGTAGGACCTGGGACATTCAGTCAAATTAACTCATCCACTGAGATATCTTCACTACCTCCACTCTATAATGTTGTAGGACCTGGGACATTCAGTCAAATTAACTCATCCACTGAGATATCTTCACTACCTCCACTCTATAATGTTGTAGGACCTGGGACATTCAGTCAAGTTAACTCATCCACTGAGATATCTTCACTACCTCCACTCTATAATGTTGTAGGACCTGGGACATTCAGTCAAGTTAACTCATCCACTGAGATATCTTCACTACCTCCACTCTATAATGTTGTAGGACCTGGGACATTCAGTCAAGTTAACTCATCCACTGAGATATCTTCACTACCTCCACTCTATAATGTTGTAGGACCTGGGACATTCAGTCAATTAACTCATCCACTGAGATATCTTCACTACCTCCACTCTATAATGTTGTAGGACCTGGGACATTCAGTCAAATTAACTCATCCACTGAGATATCTTCACTACCTCCACTCTATAATGTTGTAGGACCTGGGACATTCAGTCAAATTAACTCATCCACTGAGATATCTTCACTACCTCCACTCTATAATGTTGTAGGACCTGGGACATTCAGTCAAATTAACTCATCCACTGAGATATCTTCACTACCTCCACTCTATAATGTTGTAGGACCTGGGACATTCAGTCAAATTAACTCATCCACTGAGATATCTTCACTACCTCCACTCTATAATGTTGTAGGACCTGGGACATTCAGTCAAATTAACTCATCCACTGAGATATCTTCACTACCTCCACTCTATAATGTTGTAGGACCTGGGACATTCAGTCAATTAACTCATCCACTGAGATATCTTCACTACCTCCACTCTATAATGTTGTAGGACCTGGGACATTCAGTCAAGTTAACTCATCCACTGAGATATCTTCACTACCTCCACTCTATAATGTTGTAGGACCTGGGACATTCAGTCAAATTAACTCATCCACTGAGATATCTTCACTACCTCCACTCTATAATGTTGTAGGACCTGGGACATTCAGTCAAGTTAACTCATCCACTGAGATATCTTCACTACCTCCACTCTATAATGTTGTAGGACCTGGGACATTCAGTCAAGTTAACTCATCCACTGAGATATCTTCACTACCTCCACTCTATAATGTTGTAGGACCTGGGACATTCAGTCAAGTTAACTCATCCACTGAGATATCTTCACTACCTCCACTCTATAATGTTGTAGGACCTGGGACATTCAGTCAAGTTAACTCATCCACTGAGATATCTTCACTACCTCCACTCTATAATGTTGTAGGACCTGGGACATTCAGTCAAGTTAACTCATCCACTGAGATATCTTCACTACCTCCACTCTATAATGTTGTAGGACCTGGGACATTCAGTCAAATTAACTCATCCACTGAGATATCTTCACTACCTCCACTCTATAATGTTGTAGGACCTGGGACATTCAGTCAAATTAACTCATCCACTGAGATATCTTCACTACCTCCACTCTATAATGTTGTAGGACCTGGGACATTCAGTCAATTAACTCATCCACTGAGATATCTTCACTACCTCCACTCTATAATGTTGAAGGACCTGGGACATTCAGTCAAATTAACTCATCCACTGAGATATCTTCACTACCTCCACTCTATAATGTTGAAGGACCTGGGACATTCAGTCAAATTAACTCATCCACTGAGATATCTTCACTACCTCCACTCTATAATGTTGTAGGACCTGGGACATTCAGTCAAATTAACTCATCCACTGAGATATCTTCACTACCTCCACTCTATAATGTTGTAGGACCTGGGACATTCAGTCAAATTAACTCATCCACTGAGATATCTTCACTACCTCCACTCTATAATGTTGTAGGACCCGGGACATTCAGTCAAATTAACTCATCCACTGAGATATCTTCACTACCTCCACTCTATAATGTTGAAGGACCCGGGACATTCAGTCAAATTAACTCATCCACTGAGATATCTTCACTACCTCCACTCTATAATGTTGAAGGACCTGGGACATTCAGTCAAATTAACTCATCCACTGAGATATCTTCACTACCTCCACTCTATAATGTTGAAGGACCCGGGACATTCAGTCAAATTAACTCATCCACTGAGATATCTTCACTACCTCCACTCTATAATGTTGAAGGACCTGGGACATTCAGTCAAATTAACTCATCCACTGAGATATCTTCACTACCTCCACTCTATAATGTTGAAGGACCTGGGACATTCAGTCAAATTAACTCATCCACTGAGATATCTTCACTACCTCCACTCTATAATGTTGTAGGACCTGGGACATTCAGTCAAATTAACTCATCCACTGAGATATCTTCACTACCTCCACTCTATAATGTTGTAGGACCTGGGACATTCAGTCAAATTAACTCATCCACTGAGATATCTTCACTACCTCCACTCTATAATGTTGAAGGACCTGGGACATTCAGTCAAATTAACTCATCCACTGAGATATCTTCACTACCTCCACTCTATAATGTTGTAGGACCTGGGACATTCAGTCAAATTAACTCATCCACTGAGATATCTTCACTACCTCCACTCTATAATGTTGAAGGACCTGGGACATTCAGTCAAATTAACTCATCCACTGAGATATCTTCACTACCTCCACTCTATAATGTTGTAGGACCTGGGACATTCAGTCAAATTAACTCATCCACTGAGATATCTTCACTACCTCCACTCTATAATGTTGAAGGACCTGGGACATTCAGTCAAATTAACTCATCCACTGAGATATCTTCACTACCTCCACTCTATAATGTTGTAGGACCTGGGACATTCAGTCAAATTAACTCATCCACTGAGATATCTTCACTACCTCCACTCTATAATGTTGTAGGACCCGGGACATTCAGTCAAATTAACTCATCCACTGAGATATCTTCACTACCTCCACTCTATAATGTTGAAGGACCTGGGACATTCAGTCAAATTAACTCATCCACTGAGATATCTTCACTACCTCCACTCTATAATGTTGTAGGACCCGGGACATTCAGTCAAATTAACTCATCCACTGAGATATCTTCACTACCTCCACTCTATAATGTTGAAGGACCCGGGACATTCAGTCAAATTAACTCATCCACTGAGATATCTTCACTACCTCCACTCTATAATGTTAAGGACCTGGGACATTCAGTCAAATTAACTCATCCACTGAGATATCTTCACTACCTCCACTCTATAATGTTGAAGGACCTGGGACATTCAGTCAAATTAACTCATCCACTGAGATATCTTCACTACCTCCACTCTATAATGTTGAAGGACCTGGGACATTCAGTCAAATTAACTCATCCACTGAGATATCTTCACTACCTCCACTCTATAATGTTGAAGGACCTGGGACATTCAGTCAAATTAACTCATCCACTGAGATATCTTCACTACCTCCACTCTATAATGTTGTAGGACCTGGGACATTCAGTCAAATTAACTCATCCACTGAGATATCTTCACTACCTCCACTCTATAATGTTGTAGGACCTGGGACATTCAGTCAAGTTAACTCATCCACTGAGATATCTTCACTACCTCCACTCTATAATGTTGTAGGACCTGGGACATTCAGTCAAATTAACTCATCCACTGAGATATCTTCACTACCTCCACTCTATAATGTTGAAGGACCCGGGACATTCAGTCAAATTAACTCATCCACTGAGATATCTTCACTACCTCCACTCTATAATGTTGAAGGACCTGGGACATTCAGTCAAATTAACTCATCCACTGAGATATCTTCACTACCTCCACTCTATAATGTTGAAGGACCTGGGACATTCAGTCAAATTAACTCATCCACTGAGATATCTTCACTACCTCCACTCTATAATGTTGAAGGACCTGGGACATTCAGTCAAATTAACTCATCCACTGAGATATCTTCACTACCTCCACTCTATAATGTTGAAGGACCTGGGACATTCAGTCAAATTAACTCATCCACTGAGATATCTTCACTACCTCCACTCTATAATGTTGTAGGACCTGGGACATTCAGTCAAATTAACTCATCCACTGAGATATCTTCACTACCTCCACTCTATAATGTTGTAGGACCTGGGACATTCAGTCAAGTTAACTCATCCACTGAGATATCTTCACTACCTCCACTCTATAATGTTGTAGGACCTGGGACATTCAGTCAAGTTAACTCATCCACTGAGATATCTTCACTACCTCCACTCTATAATGTTGTAGGACCTGGGACATTCAGTCAAGTTAACTCATCCACTGAGATATCTTCACTACCTCCACTCTATAATGTTGTAGGACCTGGGACATTCAGTCAAATTAACTCATCCACTGAGATATCTTCACTACCTCCACTCTATAATGTTGTAGGACCTGGGACATTCAGTCAAGTTAACTCATCCACTGAGATATCTTCACTACCTCCACTCTATAATGTTAAGGACCTGGGACATTCAGTCAAATTAACTCATCCACTGAGATATCTTCACTACCTCCACTCTATAATGTTGAAGGACCCGGGACATTCAGTCAAATTAACTCATCCACTGAGATATCTTCACTACCTCCACTCTATAATGTTGAAGGACCTGGGACATTCAGTCAAATTAACTCATCCACTGAGATATCTTCACTACCTCCACTCTATAATGTTGAAGGACCCGGGACATTCAGTCAAATTAACTCATCCACTGAGATATCTTCACTACCTCCACTCTATAATGTTGAAGGACCCGGGACATTCAGTCAAATTAACTCATCCACTGAGATATCTTCACTACCTCCACTCTATAATGTTGTAGGACCTGGGACATTCAGTCAAGTTAACTCATCCACTGAGATATCTTCACTACCTCCACTCTATAATGTTGTAGGACCCGGGACATTCAGTCAAATTAACTCATCCACTGAGATATCTTCACTACCTCCACTCTATAATGTTGAAGGACCCGGGACATTCAGTCAAATTAACTCATCCACTGAGATATCTTCACTACCTCCACTCTATAATGTTAAGGACCTGGGACATTCAGTCAAATTAACTCATCCACTGAGATATCTTCACTACCTCCACTCTATAATGTTGAAGGACCCGGGACATTCAGTCAAATTAACTCATCCACTGAGATATCTTCACTACCTCCACTCTATAATGTTGAAGGACCTGGGACATTCAGTCAAATTAACTCATCCACTGAGATATCTTCACTACCTCCACTCTATAATGTTGAAGGACCCGGGACATTCAGTCAAATTAACTCATCCACTGAGATATCTTCACTACCTCCACTCTATAATGTTGTAGGACCTGGGACATTCAGTCAAATTAACTCATCCACTGAGATATCTTCACTACCTCCACTCTATAATGTTGTAGGACCTGGGACATTCAGTCAAGTTAACTCATCCACTGAGATATCTTCACTACCTCCACTCTATAATGTTGTAGGACCCGGGACATTCAGTCAAATTAACTCATCCACTGAGATATCTTCACTACCTCCACTCTATAATGTTGAAGGACCCGGGACATTCAGTCAAATTAACTCATCCACTGAGATATCTTCACTACCTCCACTCTATAATGTTGAAGGACCTGGGACATTCAGTCAAATTAACTCATCCACTGAGATATCTTCACTACCTCCACTCTATAATGTTGTAGGACCTGGGACATTCAGTCAAGTTAACTCATCCACTGAGATATCTTCACTACCTCCACTCTATAATGTTGTAGGACCTGGGACATTCAGTCAAGTTAACTCATCCACTGAGATATCTTCACTACCTCCACTCTATAATGTTGTAGGACCTGGGACATTCAGTCAAGTTAACTCATCCACTGAGATATCTTCACTACCTCCACTCTATAATGTTGTAGGACCTGGGACATTCAGTCAAATTAACTCATCCACTGAGATATCTTCACTACCTCCACTCTATAATGTTGTAGGACCTGGGACATTCAGTCAAGTTAACTCATCCACTGAGATATCTTCACTACCTCCACTCTATAATGTTGTAGGACCTGGGACATTCAGTAAAGTTAACTCATCCACTGAGATATCTTCACTACCTCCACTCTATAATGTTGTAGGACCTGGGACATTCAGTCAAGTTAACTCATCCACTGAGATATCTTCACTACCTCCACTCTATAATGTTGTAGGACCTGGGACATTCAGTCAAGTTAACTCATCCACTGAGATATCTTCACTACCTCCACTCTATAATGTTGTAGGACCTGGGACATTCAGTCAAGTTAACTCATCCACTGAGATATCTTCACTACCTCCACTCTATAATGTTGTAGGACCTGGGACATTCAGTCAAGTTAACTCATCCACTGAGATATCTTCACTACCTCCACTCTATAATGTTGTAGGACCTGGGACATTCAGTCAAATTAACTCATCCACTGAGATATCTTCACTACCTCCACTCTATAATGTTGTAGGACCTGGGACATTCAGTCAAGTTAACTCATCCACTGAGATATCTTCACTACCTCCACTCTATAATGTTGTAGGACCTGGGACATTCAGTCAAGTTAACTCATCCACTGAGATATCTTCACTACCTCCACTCTATAATGTTGTAGGACCTGGGACATTCAGTCAAATTAACTCATCCACTGAGATATCTTCACTACCTCCACTCTATAATGTTGTAGGACCTGGGACATTCAGTCAAGTTAACTCATCCACAGAGATATCTTCACTACCTCCACTCTATAATGTTGTAGGACCTGGGACATTCAGTCAAGTTAACTCATCCACAGAGATATCTTCACTACCTCCACTCTATAATGTTGTAGGACCTGGGACATTCAGTCAAGTTAACTCATCCACAGAGATATCTTCACTACCTCCACTCTATAATGTTGTAGGACCTGGGACATTCAGTCAAGTTAACTCATCCACTGAGATATCTTCACTACCTCCACTCTATAATGTTGTAGGACCTGGGACATTCAGTCAAGTTAACTCATCCACTGAGATATCTTCACTACCTCCACTCTATAATGTTGTAGGACCTGGAACATTCAGTCAAATTAACTCATCCACTGAGATATCTTCACTACCTCCACTCTATAATGTTGTAGGACCTGGGACATTCAGTCAAGTTAACTCATCCACTGAGATATCTTCACTACCTCCACTCTATAATGTTGTAGGACCTGGGACATTCAGTCAAGTTAACTCATCCACTGAGATATCTTCACTACCTCCACTCTATAATGTTGAAGGACCCGGGACATTCAGTCAAATTAACTCATCCACTGAGATATCTTCACTACCTCCACTCTATAATGTTGAAGGACCTGGGACATTCAGTCAAATTAACTCATCCACTGAGATATCTTCACTACCTCCACTCTATAATGTTGAAGGACCCGGGACATTCAGTCAAATTAACTCATCCACTGAGATATCTTCACTACCTCCACTCTATAATGTTGTAGGACCTGGGACATTCAGTCAAATTAACTCATCCACTGAGATATCTTCACTACCTCCACTCTATAATGTTGTAGGACCTGGGACATTCAGTCAAGTTAACTCATCCACTGAGATATCTTCACTACCTCCACTCTATAATGTTGTAGGACCGGGACATTCAGTCAAATTAACTCATCCACTGAGATATCTTCACTACCTCCACTCTATAATGTTGAAGGACCCGGGACATTCAGTCAAATTAACTCATCCACTGAGATATCTTCACTACCTCCACTCTATAATGTTGAAGGACCTGGGACATTCAGTCAAATTAACTCATCCACTGAGATATCTTCACTACCTCCACTCTATAATGTTGTAGGACCTGGGACATTCAGTCAAGTTAACTCATCCACTGAGATATCTTCACTACCTCCACTCTATAATGTTGTAGGACCTGGGACATTCAGTCAAGTTAACTCATCCACTGAGATATCTTCACTACCTCCACTCTATAATGTTGTAGGACCTGGGACATTCAGTCAAGTTAACTCATCCACTGAGATATCTTCACTACCTCCACTCTATAATGTTGTAGGACCTGGGACATTCAGTCAAATTAACTCATCCACTGAGATATCTTCACTACCTCCACTCTATAATGTTGTAGGACCTGGGACATTCAGTCAAGTTAACTCATCCACTGAGATATCTTCACTACCTCCACTCTATAATGTTGTAGGACCTGGGACATTCAGTAAAGTTAACTCATCCACTGAGATATCTTCACTACCTCCACTCTATAATGTTGTAGGACCTGGGACATTCAGTCAAGTTAACTCATCCACTGAGATATCTTCACTACCTCCACTCTATAATGTTGTAGGACCTGGGACATTCAGTCAAGTTAACTCATCCACTGAGATATCTTCACTACCTCCACTCTATAATGTTGTAGGACCTGGGACATTCAGTCAAGTTAACTCATCCACTGAGATATCTTCACTACCTCCACTCTATAATGTTGTAGGACCTGGGACATTCAGTCAAGTTAACTCATCCACTGAGATATCTTCACTACCTCCACTCTATAATGTTGTAGGACCTGGGACATTCAGTCAAATTAACTCATCCACTGAGATATCTTCACTACCTCCACTCTATAATGTTGTAGGACCTGGGACATTCAGTCAAGTTAACTCATCCACTGAGATATCTTCACTACCTCCACTCTATAATGTTGTAGGACCTGGGACATTCAGTCAAGTTAACTCATCCACTGAGATATCTTCACTACCTCCACTCTATAATGTTGTAGGACCTGGGACATTCAGTCAAATTAACTCATCCACTGAGATATCTTCACTACCTCCACTCTATAATGTTGTAGGACCTGGGACATTCAGTCAAGTTAACTCATCAACAGAGATATCTTCACTACCTCCACTCTATAATGTTGTAGGACCTGGGACATTCAGTCAAGTTAACTCATCCACAGAGATATCTTCACTACCTCCACTCTATAATGTTGTAGGACCTGGGACATTCAGTCAAGTTAACTCATCCACAGAGATATCTTCACTACCTCCACTCTATAATGTTGTAGGACCTGGGACATTCAGTCAAGTTAACTCATCCACTGAGATATCTTCACTACCTCCACTCTATAATGTTGTAGGACCTGGGACATTCAGTCAAGTTAACTCATCCACTGAGATATCTTCACTACCTCCACTCTATAATGTTTGTAGGACCTGGAACATTCAGTCAAATTAACTCATCCACTGAGATATCTTCACTACCTCCACTCTATAATGTTGTAGGACCTGGGACATTCAGTCAAGTTAACTCATCCACTGAGATATCTTCACTACCTCCACTCTATAATGTTGTAGGACCTGGGACATTCAGTCAAGTTAACTCATCCACTGAGATATCTTCACTACCTCCACTCTATAATGTTGAAGGACCTGGAACATTCAGTCAAGTTAACTCATCCACTGAGACATCTTCACTACCTCCACTCTATAATGTTGAAGGACCTGGAACATTCAGTCAAATTAACTCATCCACTGAGATATCTTCACTACCACCACTCTATAATGTTTGTAGGACCTGGGACATTCAGTCAAATTAACTCATCCACTGAGATATCTTCACTACCTCCACTCTATAATGTTTGTAGGACCTGGGACATTCAGTCAAATTAACTCATCCACTGAGATATCTTCACTACCTCCACTCTATAATGTTGTAGGACCTGGAACATTCAGTCAAATTAACTCATCCACAGAGATATCTTCACTACCTCCACTCTATAATGTTGAAGGACCTGGAACATTCAGTCAAGTTAACTCATCCACTGAGATATCTTCACTACCTCCACTCTATAATGTTGTAGGACCTGGGACATTCAGTCAAGTTAACTCATCCACTGAGATATCTTCACTACCTCCACTCTATAATGTTGAAGGACCTGGGACATTCAGTCAAGTTAACTCATCCACTGAGATATCTTCACTACCTCCACTCTATAATGTTGAAGGACCTGGGACATTCAGTCAAATTAACTCATCCACTGAGATATCTTCACTACCTCCACTCTATAATGTTGAAGGACCTGGAACATTCAGTCAAGTTAACTCATCCACTGAGATATCTTCACTACCTCCACTCTATAATGTTGAAGGACGTGGAACATTCAGTCAAGTTAACTCATCCACTGAGATATCTTCACTACCTCCACTCTATAATGTTGAAGGACCCTGAACATTCAGTCAAATTAACTCATCCACTGAGATATCTTCACTACCTCCACTCTATAATGTTGAAGGACCCGGAACATTCAGTCAAGTTAACTCATCCACTGAGATATCTTCACTACCTCCACTCTATAATGTTGAAGGACCCGGACATTCAGTCAAATTAACTCATCCACTGAGATATCTTCACTACCTCCACTCTATAATGTTGAAGGACCCGGAACATTCAGTCGAACTAACTCATCCACTGAGATATCTTCACTACCTCCACTCTATAATGTTGTAGGACCTGGGACATTCAGTCAAATTAACTCATCCACTGAGATATCTTCACTACCTCCACTCAACAGCCTCGAAAGTGCCTCAGAAACATTTTAAATATATTCTGGTTTGCCTTTCTTCAAAAATATTGTTTTGGCTTTTTGCCTTTTAGTTCACAAAGCAATGGATTAAAGGCCAATATGTGTGATCACAGATACAGTGATAGGACCCACACCTTGTATCAGCCCAGAACAAGCCGTGGAGAGCAATCTTCAAATCATGAAACAAGAGATAAAGACCTAACAATGTGCACATGGAACGTTAAAGCTTGAACATGGAGAACTTGCTTCTCTTATTTTCGAAGCAGAAAGAATGAACATAGATAATGTAGGCTTGTCAGAGACAAGATGGAATGAATGCGGCTATATACAAGAAGAAAATATGCATTTATATATTCAGGCAATAAAGAATATCAAAACGATAAGAATAAAAAGAGAATTACAACAATACACAAGTACTGACAGAAAATCATCATCAAGTACTATGCCTGTTGGCGTTGGTACTCACTGGATATCATTATCAAGTACCATGCCTGCTGGCGTTGGTACTCACTGGATATCATTATCAAGTACCATGCCTGCTGGCGTTGGTACTCACTGGATATCATTATCAAGTATCATGCCTGCTGGCGTTGGTACTCACTTGATATCATCATCAAGACAAATGCCTGCTGGTGTTGGTACTCAATGGATATCATCATCAAGTATCATGCCGGCTGCCATTGGTACTCACTGTATATCATCATCAAGTACCATGCCTGCTGGCGTTGGTACTCACTGGATATCATTATCAATTACCATGCCTGCTGGCGTTGGTACTCACTGGATATCATCATCAAGTATCATGTTTGCTGGCGTTTGTACTCCCTGGATATCATTAGTAAGTAACATGCCTCATGGCGTTGGTACTCACTGGATATCATTATCAAGTACCATGCCTGCTGGCGTTAGTACTCACTGGATATCGTAATCAATTATCATGCTTGCTATCGTTGGTATGCTCTGAATATCATTATTAAGTATCATGCCTCATGGCGTTGGTACTCACTGGATATCATCATCAAGTACCATGCCTGCTGGCATCGGTACTCACTGAACATCATTATCAAGTACCATGCCTGCTGTCGTTGGTACTCACTGGATATCATCATCAAGTATCATGCCTGCTGGTGTTGGTACTCACATGATATCATTATCAGGTATCATGCCTGCTGGCGTTAGTACTCACTGGATATCATTATCAAGTACCATGCATGCTGGCGTTGTTACTCGCTGGATATCATCATCATCAAGTGTTATGCCTGCTGGCGTTGGTACTCACTGGATATCATTATCAAGTATTATGCCTGCTGGCGTTGGTTCTCACTAAATATCATCATCAAGTATCATGCCTGCTGGTGTTGGTACTCACTGGATATCGTCATCAATTATCATGCCTGCTGGCATTGGTACTCACTGGATATCATCATCAAGTATCATGCCTGCTGGCGTTGGTACTCACTGGATATCATTATCAAGTGCCATGCCTGCTGGCGTTGGTACTCACTGGATATCATTATCAAGTATCACGCCTGCTGGCGTTGGTACTCACTGGATATCATTATCAAGTACCATGCCTGCTGGCGTTGGTACTCCCTGGATATCATCATCAAGTATCATGCCTGCTGACGTTGGTACTACCTGGATATCATCATCAAGTATCATGCGTGATGGCGTTGGTACTCACTAGACATGCAACGAAAGAATCATACGACTAAAGATGAAAGGAAAACCTTTCGACAAAGCAAAAATACCGTCATATACACCCACTACAGGTATGAACAAATAAAAGAATGCTGTGAAGATCTAAAGAAAGTTATTAAACAGCAAATGAAATCATCTGACATTTAGTTGTCACGGATGACAAGAATGACAAAGGAGGAAAGAACAATGAAAGAACATAAAAGGAAAGCTTGGCCTAGGTAAATGAAACGAAAGAGGAGAAAGGCGAATACAATTTTGGGAAGAGAATAAGTTAGTAATATGTAACACTTATTTTCATGGGTCTGGGTAGCCTAATTGGGAAAACCACCCGACCGGACTACCGATGTTTGGACAACCATGTTCCCGCTGGGAGCAGTGTGAGTTGTACTCGTGGTTGCAAAAAAATAATAAATGTACCCGCGGTTGACCCAGTGGATGGCAGAAACGAGTACCGTGGTAGTACTCTGGTAAAGTGAGGATTGCCGCCTCGCATCGTGAGCTTTGATGCTTGAAGCGACAATATACAGAAGTCTCCGAACACCTCTGAATAGGCGACCGAGCACACATGGTCAAGGGTCCGCGTGCTAAGACGCCGATTTAAGTCACGTACTCTACCTTGACATTTGCTTTACCTTGACATTTGCTTTACCTTGACATTTGCTTTACCTTGATATTTGGTTTACCTTGACATTTGCTTTACCTTGATATTTGCTTTACCTTGACATTTGCTTTACCTTGACATTTGCTTTACCTTGACATTTGCTTTACCTATTTTGAGCAACAGAGAAGAAAGTTCTCTACTTGGAACAACCCAAACAGTAAAACGAGGAAGCAGACAGACTGTCAAACGTCACAAATACGTCGGGTTCCTTTTGTCGACATCCCTGGCCAGGTGGGAGTACGGGAAAATGAAAGAGCGGACAGGTTGACTAGCTGTGCTGTCGTTGAAGACGGTCAAGCAATGGATCGGACGGGCATCATTAATGCCTTTCGAAATGTGGGAAGTGCGCAGGACTTCGACAACCATGAGTCCACGTCACTTCTTCCGATGGAAGAGATGGGCACAGCTAGAAACAAGAAACTTAGTGGGCGTGTAAGAAGACTTATCATGAGCGTGTAAGGAGACTTATCATGAGCGTGTAAGGAGACTTATCATGAGCGTGTAAGGAGACTTATCATGAGCGTGTAAGGAGACTTATCATGAGCGTGTAAGGAGACTTATCATGAGCGTGTAAGGAGACTTATCATGAGCGTGTAAGGAGACTTATCATGAGCGTGTAAGGAGACTTATCATGAGCGTGTAAGAAGACTTATCATGAGCGTGTAAGAAGACTTATCATGAGCGTGTAAGGAGACTTATCATGAGCGTGTAAGAAGACTTATCATGAGCGTGTAAGAAGACTTATCATGAGCGTGTAAGGAGACTTATCATGAGCGTGTAAGAAGACTTATCATGAGCGTGTAAGAAGACTTATCATGAGCGTGTAAGGAGACTTATCATGAGCGTGTAAGGAGACTTATCATGAGCGTGTAGAAAGACTTATCATGAGCGTGTAAGGAGACTTATCATGAGCGTGTAAGGAGACTTATCAACAAACACAAAACTGGAGTCGTCAGTGGCTGGACGGGGCTTGCTGAGGATGGGATCTGAGCACTTATGGGCATGTTCAGAGTGCAATGATGATGATGACCCGCAAATAACTCAATAACATCAGAAATTGGACTGTTCCGTAGAAGTAGATATTTATATAGATAGGTACAATACAGCAGAAATTGGCTGACTCGTAAAAGCAAAGATTTCAGATAAAACATTTCTCTATCTCTCCCCCTCCTCTTTCTCTCTCTCTCTCTGTCTCCCTCTCACTCTCTGCGTACGTCAGGAATAAGTCTTTGACCTTGATGACCACCTTGTCAATGACGAACTTATGACATGACGTCATCTAACGACCGTAAATAGTGCCATTCTTACTCACCGTTAGCGCACAGCTGGCCACGTGACTTCATCAGCCACTCGTCCGAGGGTGAAGTTAGTTCTGAAAGGACCTCATCAGTTAATCTCTAACTCGTTACGGCTACTTCTACCTTCCTGGCTGCTGCATTCCCATGACCACTGACTTATCATTCTCTCTTCTCAGTTTACAGCGAAGGGCACCAACATCGTCTGCCTCTTGAACTCTGTTTTACTTCCTCGTTAAATTAACATTTACGATCGTACGCAAACTCTGCCACTGATGACGGGTGTAAATCAAAACGTTTTCATTAAAGTTGTTTCGTAAATAAAACGAATATTAATTTTTTTTTTAGATCTGTTTATTATATAACTAGGCTGCTGTATGCTACACTTGTGCACTGTTTCCATAAGTCTGTCTGTCGCTGGCGTGAAGTTTGCATGAAACCAATGAGACATCGGCTTCAATGCATTTGTAGGAAATCAATTCTAAAAAGACAATCGAAGTGACCGGAAGGGGTAGCGCCAGTCACGTGACGAACTACTTGCAGTGATTACAGATAAAATGGCTCCCGCAATTAAAGTTTCTAGACCATACAAGGTATATATACCTGAAGGGAGGGGGGGTCCACTAGGTATATATACCTGAATACCTGAAAAGGGGGTGGGGGAGGGTCCCACAAGGTATATATACCTGAATACCTGAAACGGGGGTGGGGGAGGGTCCCACAAGGTATAAATACCTGAAAAGGGGGTAGGGGTCCACAAGGTATATATACCTGAAAAGAGGGTGGGGGGGGGGGGTCCGTTGCGAACCCAGAGAACGTTCAAGAATAAAAACATGGAAGCTCTATAACGGCGCAACATGATGGTAGTTGGGGCCATCTCGTCATCATGGCGGCATCTGAATCTCAGTCTCTGACCAAAAGGGATATTTGAGATAATGAACAGATGCAGACACGGAGCGGAGAAAAGAGAATAAGGTAAACAAGAACAAAGAAAGAGTAGGTGTTGAAGAGGAAAAGAAGACAAATAGAATATGATAAAAAGGTATCGAATGAAAAAGTGGAGAATAAGATGAAGGAAAAAGAAGGGATGGGAAAAGAGAGAAGAAGTGCAGAAGTGGAAGAGAAGAGCAGAAGTAAAGAAGAAAAGAAATGAAGTGAAGAAAATGAGAAAACGTAAATTAAAATAAACGAAAAATTGAAGAAGTGCAAGATGAGTTGTAGAAGAAACAAACAGGAAGTGACGAAGAAGGACAAGATGAGTTGTAGAAGAAACAAACAGGAAGTGACGAAGAAGACACGAGGAAGTGATCAAGAAGAAAAGATAAGATAAGGAAGTAAAATAAGATAAAGAAGAAAAGAGCAGACGAGCGAGGAGGAAAGATAGACTGTTGACAGACGTACTTACATATTCATACCAGACGTTGGTTTTCAAGATCTGGTTCTTGACGTCAACGTCTAGGATCTGAATCAACGTCAGACCAAACTCGACTCTCACAGCGTCAGACGTGTTCACCACTGGACGTCCTTCCTTGCCCTGACGCTCGTAGCGCTCAATGAGTTTCTTGATGAGCACTTTCTCCTTGGATGTGATGTTGAGTTCGTTGTCAAAGTCTGAGGAAACAAGAGTCAGGGAAACTCAACATAGTAGCAAATAGCTCAACTAATAGAGAGACAAGAGTCAAGGAAACTCAACATAGTAACAAATAGCTCAACTAATAGAGAGACAAGAGTCAAGGAAACTCAACATAGTAGCAAATAGCTCAACTAATAGAGAGACAAGAGTCAAGGAAACTCAACATAGTAGCAAATAGCTCAACTAATAGAGAGACAGAGTCAAGGAAACTCAACATAGTAACAAATAGCTCAACTAATAGAGAGACAAGAGTCAAGGAAACTCAACATAGTAGCAAATAGCTCAACTAATAGAGAGACAGGAGTCAAGGAAACTCAAAACGGTAGCAAATAGCTCAACTAATAGAGAGACAAGAGGTGCGAGCCTGAGGAAACACGACCACAAAGCTATTGTGAAGACATTACTGCTGTAGGAGTTCTGCAGTACAAAGGTAGAGGTTCCCTCAACGCTTTGCTTGGCGTGTGGCGAATATGGTTATTGCTTTATTGGGTTATTTGCGGGTCATCATCAGTGGACTCCGAACATGTCCATAGGTGCTCAATCCCTTCCTCAGCAACTCCCGCAGTGTCCAGCGACTGACGACTCCAGTTCTGTGTTGGTTGATAAGTCTTCTTACACGGCCACTAAGTTTATTTCTGGCTGTGCCCATCTTAACTCCCATTTCTTTCATACGAAGGAGTGACGTGGACTCATGGTTGTCGAAGTCCTGTGCCCTTCCCATGTCTCGCAGAGCATTAATGATGTCGGCCCGATCCATTGGTTGACCGTGTTCAACGACAGCGCAGCTAGCCAACCTGTCCGCTCTTTCATATTTCCCCGCACTCCCGCATGTCCATGAACATAGACAAAGGTGACTCTACTCATTGCATTAAACAAACAAATAAATAAAGATCCCGCCTCCACTTTTCTTATCATCCTAATCGAATCACTTATGACTCTAGCCAGATGAATGCCTTGGTCACTGCCATCATCTCCATCGTCATGCTACTCGTGGTCATGACGTAATCACCACTGTCTTCCTTGACTATTCTGCATTTCCAAGCGTGCTGTAAATGCCCATGTATTCCTTTTGTGTCGTCTTACAGATCCGTCTGTATAGATGACTGCATCTTTCTCATCGACGTTATCGTAGATAAGACCGTTGACCTCAGCGTTGGAGAATATGATGTTACCGACCTTGTTACCGACCTTGTTACCGACCATGTTACCGACCTTGTTACCGACCTTGTTACCGACCTTGTTACCGACCATGTTACCGACCTTGTTACCGACCTTGTTACCGACCTTGTTACCGACCTTGTTACCGACCATGTTACCGACCTTGTTACCGACCTTGTTACCGACCTTGTTACCGACCTTGTTACCGACCTTGTTACCGACCATGTTACCGACCTTGTTACCGACCATGTTACCGACCTTGTTACCGACCATGTTACCGACCATGTTACGACCATGTTACCGACCTTGTTACCGACCTTGTTACCGACCATGTTACCGACCTTGTTACCGACCTTGTTACCGACCATGTTACCGACCTTGTTACCGACCTTGTTACCGACCATGTTACCGACCTTGTTACCGACCTTGTTACCGACCATGTTACCGACCATGTTACCGACCATGTTACCGACCATGTTACCGACCTTGTTACCGACCATGTTACCGACCATGTTACCGACCATGTTACCGACCTTGTTACCGACCTTGTTACCGACCATGTTACCGACCTTGTTACCGACCTTGTTACCGACCTTGTCTTTCTATGACCACGGCACGTTGTTGGGTGAACTGTCGGTATCACGCCAGGACTCCTTTACTTCCCATAAAAATATCTGGTACCCATTTTTAGAGGCTGGGTGAATCCGGAGCCCTGTTGGTCGAAAACAAAATCCGCCATTTCTGGAGATTGAACTCGGACGCTTTTGATGAGAAAGCAAGAAGATTGAACCACTAGGCCACCAGGTTCCCTCCGCCAGTTTTGCTGGTACAACGTCAATGTTTAGATCTCAGCCTGCAACGGTCAATTCAATAACAGTGCCAGAGTGTCAACCCACTAACAGTGCCAGAGTGTCAACCCACTAACAGTGCCAGAGTGTCAACCCACTAACAGTGCCAGGGTGTCAACCCACTAACAGTGCCAGGGTGTCAACCCACTAACAGTGCCAGAGTGTCAACCCACTAACAGTGCCAGGGTGTCAACCCACTAACAGTGCCAGGGTGTCAACCCACTAACAGTGCCAGGGTGTCAACCCAATAACAGTGCCAGGGTGACAACCCACTAACAGTGCCAGCCTGTCAACCCACTAACAGTGCCAGGGTGTCAACACACTCACAGTGCCAGCGTGTCAACCCACTAACAGTGCCAGGGTGTCAACACACTCACAGTGCCAGCGTGTCAACCCACTAACAGTGCCAGGGTGTCAACACACTAACAGTGCCAGGGTGTCAACCCATTAACAGTGCCAGCGTTTCAACCCACTAACAGTGCCAGCTGTCAACCCACTAACAGTGCCAGCGTTTCAACCCACTAACAATTCCAACAGGTCAACCCACTGAAAGTTCCACAGTTCAACCCACTGATAGTTTCAAAATTTCAACCCACTGACATGTTCAACAGGCCAACCCACTGAAAGTTCCAACAGGCCAACCCACTGAAAGTTCCAACAGGCCAACCCACTGAAAGTTCCAACAGGCCAACCCACTGAAAGTTCCAACAGGCCAACCCACTGAAAGTTCCAACAGGCCAACCCACTGAAAGTTCCAACAGGCCAACCCACTGAAAGTTCCAACAGGCCAACCCACTGAAAGTTCCAACAGGCCAACCCACTGAAAGTTCCAACAGGCCAACCCACTGAAAGTTCCAACAGGCCAACCCACTGAAAGTTCCAACAGGCCAACCCACTGAAAGTTCCAACAGGTCAATACACTGACAGTTAAAGGTAAAGTACGAGGCTTGAATCGGCATCTGAGCACCTGAGTTTTTATTCATATGTGCTCGGCCGCCTATCCATAAGTGTTCGGAGACTCCTGGATAGCGTCGCTTCAAGCATTCAAAACTCACGATGCTAGGCTGCATTCCTCACCTTCCCCTGGTACCCATTTCTGCCAGCGCCTGGGTTGATCGCGATGGTATTTTTGTACCAACTACGAGTACAACTCACACTGCAACCAGCGGGAATCGAACACGGGTTGTCCGAACGTCGGTAGTCAGGTCGGGTGGTTTTACAACTAGGCTACCGACGCCCTCAAACTTACAGTTTCCACAGGTCATCCCACGGACAGTTCCCACAATTCAAATTATTGACAGTTCCCACAGTTGAAATTATTGACAGTTCCCACAGTTGAAATTATTGACAGTTCCCACAGTTGAAATTATTGACAGGTGCCACAGTTGAAATTCTTGACAGTTCCCACAGTTGAAATTATTGACAGTTCCCACAGTTGAAATTATTGACAGTTCCCACAGTTGAAATTATTGACAATTCCCACAGTTGAAATTATTGACAGTTCCCACAGTTGAAATTATTGACAGTTCGCACAGTTGAAATTATTGACAGGTCCCACAGTTGAAATTATTGACAGTTCGCACAGTTGAAATTATTGACAGTTCCTACAGCTCAACCCACTAGCGGGTTCACACATCTTAATCCACTAACAGTTCCCACAGTTGAAATTATTGATAGTTCCCACACTTCAACCCACTAACGGGTTCCCACAGGTCAACCCACTGACAGTTCCCACAAATCAACATACTGACAATTCGCACAATTCAACCAACTGATAGATCTACAATTCAACCAACTGACAGTTCCCACAAATCAACATACTGACAGTTCGCACAATTCAAGATACTGATAGTTCCCACAATTCAACTTGCTAACAGTTCCCCCAAATTCAAGTAACTGACAGTTCCCAGAATTTAACCTACTAACAGTTCACACAATACAACCTACTAACAGTTCACACAATACAACCTACTAACAGTTCACACAATTCAACCTACTAACAGTTCACACAATACAACCTACTAACAGTTCGCACAATACAACCTACTAACAGTTCACACAAATACAACCTACTAACAGTTCGCACAATACAACCTACTAACAGTTCACACAATTCAACCTACTAACAGTTCACACAATTCAACCTACTAACAGTTCACACAATTCAACCTACTAACAGTTCACACAATTCAACCTACTAACAGTTCACACAATACAACCTACTAACAGTTCACACAATACAACCTACTAACAGTTCGCACAATACAACCTACTAACAGTTCACACAATTCAACCTACTAACAGTTCACACAATTCAACCTACTAACAGTTCACACAATACAACCTACTAACAGTTCACACAATACAACCTACTAACAGTTCGCACAATACAACCTACTAACAGTTCACACAATTCAACCTACTAACAGTTCACACAATTCAACCTACTAACAGTTCGCACAATTCAACCCACTGATAGATCCCACAATTCAACCCACTAACAGTTGCCACAATTCACCTACTGACAGCTCCCACAATTCAACCTACTAACAGTTCCCACAATTCAACCTACTGATAGTTCCCACAATTCAACCTACTGACAGTTCCCACAATTCAACCTACTGACAGTTCCCACAATTCAACCTACTGATAGTTCCCACAATTCAACCTACTGACAGATCCCACAATTCAACCTACTAACAGTTCCCACAATTCAACCTACTGATAGTTCCCACAATTCAACCTACTGACAGTTCCCACAATTCAACCTACTGACAGTTCCCACAATTCAACCTACTGACAGTTCCCACAATTCAACCTACTGAAAGTTCCCACAATTCAACCTACTGACAGTTCCCACAATTCAACCTACTGATAGTTCCCACAATTCAACTTACTAACAGTTCCCACAATTCAACCTACTGACAGTTCCCACAATTCAACCTACTGAAAGTTCCCACAATTCAACCTACTAACAGTTCCCACAATTCAACCTACTTACATTTGGCACAATTCAACCTACTGACAGTTCCCACAATTCAACCTACTGACAGTTCCCACAATTCAACCTACTGACAGTTCCCACAATTCAACCTACTGATAGTTGCCACAATTCAACCTACTGACAGTTCCCACAATTCAACCTACAGACAGTTCGCGTAATTCAACCTACTGACAGTTCGCACAATTCAACCTACTGATAGTTCCACAATTCAATCTACTGACAGTTCGCACAATTCAACCTACTAACAGTTCCCACAATTCAACCTGCTAACAGTTCCCACAATTCAACCCACTAACAGTTGACACAATTCAACCTACTGACTGCTCCCACAATTCAACCTACTGACAGTTCCCACAATTCAACCTACTGACAGTTCCCACAATTCAACCTACTGAAAGTTCCCACAAATCAACTTACTAACAGTTCCCACAATTCAACCTACTGACAGTTCCCACAATTCAACATACTAACAGTTCCCACAATTCAACCTACTGACAGTTCCTACAATTCAACCTACTGACAGTTCCCACAATTCAACCTACTGACAGTTCCCACAATTCAACCTGCTGACAGTTCGCACAATTCAACCTGCTGACAGTTCCCACAATTCAACCTACTGATAGTTCCCACAATTCAACCTACTGACAGTTCGCACAATTCAACCTGCTGACAGTTCCCACAATTCAACCTACTGATAGTTCCCACAATTCAACCTACTGACAGTTCCCACAATTCAACCTACTGATAGTTCCCACAATTAAACCTACTGACAGTTCGCACAATTTAACCTACTGACAGTTCGCACAATTCAACCTACTGACAGTTCCCACAATTCAACCTACTGACAGTTCCCACAATTCAACCTACTGACAGTTCCCACAATTCAACTTACTAACAGTTCCCACAATTCAACCTACTGACAGTTCCCACAATTCAACCTACTGACAGTTCCCACAATTCAACCTACTGACAGTTCCCACAATTCAACCTACTGACAGTTCCCACAATTCAACCTACTGACAGTTCCCACAATTCAACCTACTAACAGTTCCCACAATTCAACCTACTAACAGTTCCCTCAATTTAACCTACTGACAGTTCCCTCAATTTAACCTACTGATAGTTCCCACAATTTAACCTACTGACAGTTCCCACAATTTAACCTACTGATAGTTCCCACAATTTAACCTACTGACAGTTCCCACAATTCAACCTACTGAAAGTTCCCACAATTCAACCTACTGATAGTTCCCACAATTTAACCTACTGATAGTTCCCAAAATAATAAAATACTGCTCCATATTGTGTTATAGACAAAACAATACTGCTCCATATTGTGTTATAGACAAAACAATACTGCTCCATATTGTGTTATAGACGAAACAATAGTGCCCACATTCTGGAATTTTACCAAAATTAGTGTTTCATATTCTGAAATTGGACAAAAGGTAATGTTTCGCGTTCTGAAACAGGACAATATTTAATGCTTCATGTTCTAGAATATGACAACAATTAATGGTTCATATTCTGAAATGGGGCAAAAATAAATACTTCACTTTCTGCAACAAAAGGACAAATAAGAGTGCCCTCGTCTTAAAACGGAAAGATGAGAAATAATGCCACGGTCCCAAAACAGAAGGACAAAGAATTGTGTCCCTTCCATCTGCCGTGAACGCCATGAAAGGCGACTTAGCGGAATCCTGGCCAGGGCTCTCTGCTAGAGCTGAGATTTCTGCTGAAATTTGAGACCGGATTAATTAAAGCTCGCCATCCAGTGTTGAAAAAAAAACTCCTTCCGGCAAGGAGGATTATGACGCAGCTGCAGCCAAATGGAAGTTGGATCGCTCGAGCGTCCCATCATTCCTGGAAAGTGCTTGAGAAAAAAAACAGGAGGAGAACTCTTGCGCGCGTTGAGTGGCAAAATGTGGGACCTTAAAACATGAAAGGGGAGATAATAAAACAAAAATAGAATGCTCGTCGTCATGGACGTTGGATAGGTTTGTTGGTCTGTGTTCCACTGCTCATTGTTAACCGAAGGGAGAATAAGTGCAGTAAGTGTCGAGAGCTGTTGCCTCTAAAAGAAGTTATTAATCTCTGTGAGGTACAATTTGTGTCTGTGTGTGTGTGCGCGCGCCCTATGTTCTCAATGTGCAATCGAAATAGGTGACCATCTCCTGAAGGAGATCCCCTATTCAAATCTCGCGGCCAAACGAACATAACTTCTGTTAATGGAGTTCGAAATGGAAAATCCCAGCAGACCAGCGAGACAAATCACAACATTATGTTATGTCCCCCCGTCTATTGCTGGTGTTTGAGGTAAATCCTGCGTCAACTTCAAATGGGCATCTCTTTTCAAGGATTTTCCTAAATCGCCCTAGATTAGTTGCCCCTTTTGGCGCCTCATCCGCTCGCCTTAATTGCCGTCAACGACAGACTCTTTCAATATCTCGCCAGAATCTTCTGCGTCATCTTCAAACATTTGCTTGTATTTTCTGAAAGTGATTATTAGTACTGCGTCACGATTGGATAATAGCTGCGTCAGGATTGGACAATAGCTGCGTCACGATTGGACAATAGCTGCGTCACGATTAGACAATAGCTGCGTCACGATTGGACAATAGCTGCGTCAGGATTGGACAATAGCTGCGTCACGATTGGACAATAGCTGCGTCAGGACTGGAAGATAGCTGCGTCACGATTGGACAATTGCTGCGTCACGATTGGACAATAGCTGCGTCAGGATTGGACAATAGCTGCGTCACGATTGGACAATAGCTGCGTCACGATTGGACAATAGCTGCGTCAGGACTGGAAGATAACTGCGTCAGGACTGGAAGATAGCTGCGTCAGGACTGGAAGATAGCTGCGTCAGGACAGGAAGATAACTGCGTCAGGACTGGAAGATAGCTGCGTCAGGACTGGAAGATAGCTGCGTCACGACTGGAAGACAGCTGTGTCTGGACTGGAAGATAGCGCGTCTGGACTGGAATATAGCTGCGTCACGACTGGCAGATAGTTGCGTCAAGATAACTGCGTCCAAGATGAACAATTTCCTGCCATCGCGAGGTCGCGCCTCGATTTTACACATGAACTGTGGCGCACGATTGGATTGTTGTAGTTTTAATTACATACGATCTAATCGGAGACACCGGGACCGTAATGACACAGCAGCCTTCGTCCTACTCTTTAGTCACAGTGTTCACTGTCGAGAAACATTCACCATGTCACACACACACACACACACACAAAGAGAAGAGAAATATTCAACATGTCACACACACACAAAGAGAATGGAAACATTCTCCATCTCACACATACACACACAAAGAGAAGAGAAATATTCTCCATGTGTCACACACTTAGAGAAGGGAAACATTCACCATGTCACATACACGCACAAAGAGAAGTGAAACGTTCACCATGTCACACACACACAAACAAATGTCAAACGTTCACCATGTCACACACACACAAACAAATGTCAAACGTTCACCATGTCACACACACACAAACAAATATCAAACGTTCACTATGTCACACACACACAAACAAATGTCAAACGTTCACCATGTCACACACACACAAAGAGAAGTGAAACCTTCACCATGTCAAACACACACAAAGAGAAGTGAAACATCCACCATGTCACACACACACACACAAAGAGAAGTGGAACATCCACCATGTCACACACACACACACACAAAGAGAAGTGAAACATCCACCATGTCACACACACACACAAAGAGAAGTGAAACATCCACCATGTCACACACACACAGAGAAGTGAAATATTCACCATGTCACACACACGCACACAAAGATAAGTGAAACCTTCCTCATGTCACACACACACAAAGAGAAGTGAAACCTTCACCATGTCACACACACACAAAAAGAAGTGAAACATCCACAATGTCTCTCACACACACACAAAGAAGTGAAACATTCCCCATGTCTCACACACACACAAAGAAAAGTGGAACGTTCACCATATCACACACACACAAAGAAATGTCAAACGTTCACCATGTCACACACACACAAAGAAATGTCAAACGTTCACCATGTCACACACACACAAAGAAATGTCAAACGTTCACCATGTCTCACACACACAAAGAAATGTCAAACGTTCACCATGTCACAAACACACAAAGAAATGTCAAACGTTCACCATGTCACAAACACACAAAGAAATGTCAAGCGTTCATCATGTCACACACACACAAAGAAATGTCAAACGTTCATAATGTCACACACACACACACACACAAATGTCAAGCGTTCATCATGTCACACACACAAAAAGAAATGTGAAACGTTCACAATGTCACACACACACACACAAATGTTAAACATTCACCATGTCACACACACACACAAAGAAATGTCAAATGTTCACCATGTCACACACACACACAAATGCCAAACATTCATCATGTCACACACACACACAAATGTCAAACATTCACCATGTCACACACACACAAATGTCAAACATTCACCATGTCACATACACACACATACACACAAATGTCAAACATTCACCATGTCACACACACACAAAGAAATGTCAAACATTCACCATGTCACACACACACAAAGAAATGTCAAACGTTCATCATGTCACACACACACAAAGAAATGTCAAACGTTCACCATGTCACACACACACAAAGAAATGTCAAACGTTCACCATGTCACACACACACAAAGAAATGTCAAACGTTCACCATGTCACACACACACAAAGAAATGTCAAACGTTCACCATGTCACACACACACAAAGAAATGTCAAACGTTCACTCTGTCACACACACACAAAGAAATGGCAAATGTTCACCATGTCACACACACACACAAATGTCAAACATTCACCATGTCACACACACACAAAGAAATGTCAAACGTTCACCATGTCACACACACACACACAAATGTCAAACATTCAACATGTCACACACACACACACACACACACACACAAAGAGAAGAGAAATATTCAACATGTCACACACACACAAAGAGAAGAGAAATATTCAACATGTCACACACACACACAAAGAGAATGGAAACATTCTCCATCTCACACACACACACACAAAGATAAGAGAAATATTCTCCATGTGTCACACACAAAGAGAAGGGAAACATTCACCATGTCACACACACACACAAATGCCAAACATTCATCATGTCACACACACACACACACACACAAATGTCAAACATTCACCATGTCACACACACAAATGTCAAACATTCACCATGTCACACACACACACATACACATAAATGTCAAACATTCACCATGTCACACACACACACAAATGTCAAACATTCACCATGTCACACACACACAAAGAAATGTCAAACATTCACCATGTCACACACACACAAAGAAATGTCAAACGTTCATCATGTCACACACACACAAAGAAATGTCAAACGTTCACCATGTCACACACACACAAAGAAATGTCAAACGTTCACCATGTCACACACACACACAAAATGTCAAACGTTCACCATGTCACACACACACAAAGAAATGTCAAACGTTCACCATGTCACACACACACAAAGAAATGTCAAACGTTCACTCTGTCACACACACACACACAAAGAAATGGCAAATGTTCACCATGTCACACACACACACACAAATGTCAAACATTCACCATGTCACACACACACACAAAGAAATGTCAAAGGTTCACCATGTCACACACACAAATGTCAAACATTCACCATGTCACACACACACACAAATGTCAAACATTCACCATGTCACACACACATACACACAAATGTCAAACATTCACCATGCCACACACACACAAAGAAATGTCAAACATTCACCATGTCACACACACACACAAAGAAATGGCAAACGTTCACCATGTCACACACACACAAAGAAATGTCAAACGTTCACCATGACACACACACAAAGAAATGTCACATGTCACACACACACACACAAAGAAATGTCACATGTCACACACACACACACACAAAGAAATGTCACATGTCACACACAAAAAGAAATGTCACATGGCACACACACAAAGAAATGTCACATGTCACACACACAAAGAAATGTCACATGTCACACACACAGAAATGCCACATATCACACACACAAAGAAGTGTCACATGTCACACAAAAAGAAATGTCACATGTCACACACACACAGAAATGTCACATGTCACAAACACAAAGAAATGTCACATGTCACATACATACAAAGAAATGTAACATGTCACTCACACACAAAGAAATGTCACATGTCACACACACACACAAAGTAATGTCACATGTCACACACACAAAGAAATGTCACATGTCACACACACAAAATGTCACATTTCACACACACACAGAAATGTCACATGTCACACACACAAAGAAATGTCACATGTCACACACACAAAGAAATGCCACATGTCACATCCCCACAAAGAAATGTCACATGTCACACACACAAAGAAATGCCACATGTCACACACCCACTAAGAAATGTCACATGTCACACACACAAAGAAATGTCACATGTCACACACACACAGAAATGTCACATGCCACACACACACACAAAGAAATGTCACGTGTCATACACACACAAAGAAATGTCACAGTCCACACACACAAAGAAATGTCACATGTCACACACACAAATGTCACATGTCACACACACAAAGGAATGTCACATGTCACACACACAAAGAAATATCACATGTCACACACACACAAAGAAATGTCATATGTCACACACACACAAAGAAATGTCACATGTCACACACACACAAAGAAATGTCACATGTCACACACACACAAAGAAATGTCACATGTCACACACAAACTCGGAACCTTCTGATCCAGAGGTTGATGTGTTACTTCTAGACCACACAGCTCTCTGCGTCACATCTTATCTGTGTGTGGGTTTTTGGGTGTGTGTGTATGTTGATGTGTGGCTGAGTGCATGTGTGGGTGTATGAGTGTTTGTGATGGAGATGTGGGTGTGTAGATGTGGTGGTTTATGAGTGTATGGGTGTGAGGATGTGTGGGTGAGTGCATTTGTGTGTATGTAGGTGTATGGATGTGTTGATGTAAGGATGTGTGGGTTTGGTAGTGTTTAAGTGTGTAGGTGTGAGGATGTGTGGGTGTATAAATGTGTACGTGTGTGTGTTTGATGATTTGTGGACATGTGGATGCACACGTACTCCATATGAATTGATTATGTGTGCGTGTGTATGTCAACATGCACGTCTGTGTGTCTGTGTCTAAGACAAGCCCATCGTGTTGTCCAGCTGACTACATGACGTTAACACACAACTAATCAAAGCAGTCTATGACGACATAACTTAATACCAGTCGCGCAAACAACCTTAACCTTGAGGTCAACCATCAAAGATGACATCAACCACTATTTATGAAATTGAGAAGCCTGAAGGCGATCACTTCCGGGCTACTGACATTTAAGAATGTGGCCGGATATGACGAAATCAGCGATATGAGGTCATTCTGTTTCGAGAGAAAGTGACAAGTCACCAGAAGCAGGCACAATCTCATTGCCAGGTCTTTGTGAAGGAGGAAGATCTCCCACCAGATGGCGATGTTTCATGTCAGTTGAGCGCGTATTTCACGAACAGGAATCTGCAAGACTATCTTGATACAACAACAATCGGTTGTAGAAGATCAAGGACAACGTGACGGGAATCGATGTGTACTAATTCCTGACCAATGGCTGACCGACACATACAGTCCGCGAGCTTGAGGAATAACGAATGGAGAATGGGATAGATGTCGCGAGAAGTAATCTTATTTAGCTTTCAAATAGAGGCAGATGCAGCGATAACTGGACTTGACATTCTCGACGGCAGGGACGTATACAAACAGTGTGCTCTCTATGTACACTCTGTCAGTGGCTGCGGGCATAAAGAGGGTGGTTGGTGGCGTTGGTTCTGCGATGTGTAGGCTTCATTGATATGAGACAATTTATTTCAACAGATTTGAGTTTTAGTTGAAGTCACATCATTGCAACAGACTTGTGATTTAGTTGAAGTCACATCATTGCAACAAACTTGTGATTTAGTTGAAGTCACATCATTGCAACAGACTTGTGATTTAGTTGAAGTCACATCATTGCAACAGACTTGTGATTTAGTTGAAGTCACATCATTGCAACAAACTTGTGATTTAGTTGAAGTCACATCATTGCAACAAACTTGTGATTTAGTTGAAGTCACATCATTGCAACAGACTTGTGATTTAGTTGAAGTCACATCATTGCAACAGACTTGTGATTTAGTTGAAGTCACATCATTGCAATAGACTTGTGATTAAGTTGAAGTCACACCATTGCAACAGACTTGTGATTTAGTTGAAGTCACATCATTGCAACAGACTTGTGATTTAGTTGAAGTCACATCATTGCAACAAACTTGTGATTTAGTTGAAGTCACATCATTGCAACAAACTTGTGATTTAGTTGAAGTCACATCATTGCAACAGACTTGTGATTTAGTTGAAGTCACATCATTGCAACAGACTTGTGATTTAGTTGAAGTCACATCATTGCAACAGACTTGTGATTAAGTTGAAGTCACACCATTGCAACAGACTTGTGATTTAGTTGAAGTCACATCATTGCAAAAGACTTGTGATTTAGTGGAAGTCACATCATTGCAACAGACTTGTGATTTAGTTGAAGTCACATCATTGCAACAGACTTGTGATTTAGTTGAAGTCACATCATTGCAACAAACTTGTGATTTAGTTGAAGTCACATCATTGCAACAGACTTGTGATTTAGTTGAAGTCACATCATTGCAACAGACTTGTGATTTAGTTGAAGTCACATCATTGCAACAGACTTGTGATTTAGTTGAAGTCACATCATTGCAACAGACTTGTGATTAAGTTGAAGTCACATCATTGCAACAAACTTGTGATTTAGTTGAAGTCACATCATTGCAACAGACTTGTGATTAAGTTGAAGTCACACCATTGCAACAGACTTGTGATTTAGTTGAAGTCACATCATTGCAACAGACTTGTGATTTAGTTGAAGTCACATCATTGCAACAGACTTGTGATTTAGTTGAAGTCACATCATTGCAACAGACTTGTGATTTAGTTGAAGTCACATCATTGCAACAGATTTGTGATTTAGTTGAAGTCACATCATTGCAACAGACCTGTGATTTAGTTGAAGTCACATCATTGCAACAGACTTGTTATTTAGTTGAAGTCACATCATTGCAACAGACTTGTGACTTAGTTCAAGTCACATCATTGCAACAGACTTGTGATTTAATTGAAGTCACATCATTGCAACAGACTTATGATTTAGTTGAAGTCACATCATTGCAACAAACTTGTGATTTAGTTGAAGTCACATCATTGCAACATACTTATGATTTAGTTGAATTCACATCATTGCAACAAACTTGTGATTTGGTTGAATTCACATCATTGCAACAAACTTGTGATTTAGTTGAAGTCACATCATTGCAACAGACTTGTGATTTAGTTGAAGTCACATCATTGCAACAAACTTGTGAATTTAGTTGAAGTCACATCATTGCAACAGACTTGTGATTTAGTTGAAGTCACATCATTGCAACAAACTTCTGAATTTAGTTGAAGTCACATCATTGCAACAGACTTGTGATTTAGTGGAAGTCACATCATTGCAACAAACTTGTGATTTAGTTGAATCCACAACATTGAAAAATTGTTGGCAATAGAGAATGTTTATCGGTAGACAAAGTAAATAGAAGAAAATCTCCTATATCAACTGAAGCAGAACTGATGAAGAGACTAACATTTAGCAGGGACAGGTAGATGGAGAGATGGGTTACAGAACAGAATCCACTGGAACCTTCGAGGCGTCGGCCTGGTGAATTCTTGTCATTTCTCTCGACGCTGTTTTTTCTACCCGTTTCTGCTATTGCTCCAGCGTAATTTCTGTTCAGTTTTGACGTCATTAGTCAAGTCGAAACATCCATCTTTCAGTGTCGTCCGTTTGACGGTCGAGTGAGTGAGTGACTTATGTCCCATCTGATGTCGAGTGAGTGACTTATGTCCCACCTGATGTCGAGTTAGTGACTTATGTCCCATCTGTGGTCGAGTGAGTGACTTATGTCCCATCTGATGTCGAGTGAGTGACTTATGTCCCACCTGATGTCGAGTGAGTGACTTATGTCCCATCTGATGTCGAGTGAGTGACTTATGTCCCATCTGATGTCGAGTGAGTGACTTATGTCACATCTGATGTCGAGTGAGTGACTTATGTCCCATCTGTTGTCGAGTGAGTGACTTATGTCCCATCTGATGTCGAGTGAGTGACTTATGTCCCATCTGATGTCGAGTGAGTGAGTGACTTATGTCCCATCTGATGTCGAGTGAGTGAGTGACTTATGCCCCATCTGATGTCGAGTGAGTGAGGGACTTATGTCCCATCTGATGTCGAATGAGCGAGTGACTTATGTCCCCTCTGATGTCGAGTGAGTGAGTGACTTATGTCCCATCTGATGTCGAGTGAGTGAGTGACTTATGTCCCATCTGATGTCGAGTCAATGAGTGACTTATGTCCCATCTGATGCCGAGGGAGTGAGTGACTTATGTCCCATCTGATGTCGAGTGAGTGAGTGACTTGTGCCCCATCTGATGTCGAGTCACCGACTTATGTCCCATCTGATATCGAGTGAGTGATTATGTCCCATCTGATGTCGAGTGAGTCACTTATGTCCCATCTGATGTCGAGTGAGTCACTTATGTCCCATCTGATGTCGAGTGAGTGAGTGACTTATGTCCCATCTGATGTCGAGTAAGTGACTTATATCACATCTGATGTCGAGTGAGTGAGTGACTTATGTCCCATCTGATGTCGAGTGAGTCACTTATATCACATCTGATGTCGAGTGAGTCACTTATGTCCCATCTGATGTCGAGTGAGTGACGTATGTCTCATTTAATGTCGAGTGAGTGAGTCACTTATGTCCCATCTGATGTCGAGTGAGTCACTTATATCACATCTGGTGTCGAGTGAGTCACTTATGTCCCATCTAATGTCGAATGAGCGGCTTATGTCTCATCTAATGTCGAGTGACCGACTTATGTCTCATCTAATGTCGAGTGACCGGCATATGTCTCATCTAATGTCGAGTGGTCGGCTTATGTCTCATCTAATGTCGAGTGACCGGCTTATGTCTCGTTTAATGTCGAGTGACCGGCTTATGTCTCATCTAATGTCGAGTGACCGGCTTATGTCTCATCTAATGTCGAGTGACCGACTTATGTCTCATCTAATGTCGAGTGACCGGCTTATGTCTCGTCTAATGTCGAGTGACCGGCTATGTCTCTTTAATGTGGAGTGACTGACTTATGTCTCATCTAATGACGAGGGACAGACTTATATCTCTTTAATTTTGAGTGCCCGACTTATGTCTCATCTACTGTTGAGTGACCGACTTATGTCTCATCTAATGTCGAGTGACCGACTTATGTCTCATCTAATGTCGAGTGACCGACTTATGTCTCATCTAATGTCGAGTGACCGACTTATGTCTCATCTAATGTCGAGTGACCGACTTATATATCTTTAAAGTCGAGTGATCGACTAATGTTTCTTTAATGTCGAGTGACAGACTTATGTCTCATCTCATGTCGAGTGACCGACTTTTGTCTCATCTAATGTCGAGTGACCGACTTATGTCTCATCTACTGTTGAGTGACCGACTTATGTCTCATCTAATGTCGAGTGACCGACTTATGTCTCATCTAATGTCGAGTGACCGACTTATGTCTCATCTAATGTCGAGTGACCGACTTATATATCTTTAATGTCGAGTGTTCGACTTATATATCTTTAATGTCGAGTGTTCGACTAATGTTTCTTTAATGACGAGTGACTGACTAATGTCTCTTTAATGTCGAGTGACCGACTTATGTTTCTTTAATGTCTAGTGACCGACTTTTGTCTCTTTAACGTCGAGTGACCGATGTATGTCTCTTTAATGTCGAGTGACCAACTTATACCTCATCTAATGTCGAGTCACCCAGACGTATGTCTCATCCGATGTCCAATTAACGACTTATATCAGTTCTGATGTCGAATGAGCGAATTATGTCCCATCTCATGTGGAGTTAACAACTTTTGTCTCTTCTTATTTAGAGCTATTATTTCCATTCTAATGTTGAGTGACCGATTTATGTCTCTTCCGGTTTCGAACGAGCGACTTGTGTTCTTTCTGGTGTCGAGTGAGCCACTTATGTCCCTTCTTTTGTCAAGTATTGACAAGCCCTTGCTGTTACTTCCCTCTTATTTGTGCTTCTGTCCCTGTGCCATATGGGCTCACCTATTATTTGTTTTATCTTTTTTCTTGTTATGCTTCCTTTGACTTTCTGTGTGAAAAGTTATCCCTGAACAACTTGCTGGACTCAACTCGTCCCTCCCGTCAGCTAAGTCGTTTCATGACGACACTGAACTGCTTCCATTGATGCTGTAGAGGTCTGATAGCATGAGACCACGCCATCCATGTGTGGATTTAGTAACAACGAAACTGAAACTGTTGAACCACCCCCATGCTGGATCGCTGTGAGCTAGAGGATTAGCAATCTCGTTCCAACACAGCTTTTCTCTGGATAATATCAGAAGTTCTTCATGTACTATTTTCAATGTTAGTGATGACGTCACGAACAGTCTAGTCTGTGATATGGTCTCTCTATAAAAACTTCTTCTGCTGCGGTTTGGCGACTACCCTTCAACCTCTAAAGGGCGTTAAATGGGCGCTAAATGGGCGTTAAATGGGCGTGGTTCGATTTATTGTGGCTTTTGCTAACTCCGACATCATAAACAGCAGAGATAGACTCAAGATGTAACAAGGATTGTCAAATCATTGGACAGCTATCACCACTATCGTCCAACAAATAAAAAACTATAGAGGCAAAACAGGCACTCTACAATGCGATTTTCATCCCAACGTTGTGCTACCAATGCAAGTCCTGGACCCAAGATGCAAAAACAATAAGAAAAATAACCTCTACTGAAATGAAATGTGTTAAACGAATGACATGAAACTGAGAGATAAGATCAGAAATGAAGAACTCGGAAAAAAAAGCTAGTAATAATCCCCGCCATAGAATATTTAAAAAAAAAACAGATACAATGATTTGGTCACATGACAAGGCAGAAAGATCAAAACATAATACAACGAACCCTCAATAAACATTGCGAGAACACCAAACCCAAGGGACGACCACGGCAAATACGGATTAATGGAATATTAGAAACACTAGGAAACATAACAGCAAAAGAGGTGAACAGAAGAGCAAAAGACGCGCAAATTATATCTTCCCTCGACGCTGAAAGGCAAATGAGGAAGGGAAAACATTAAGAAGAAGAAGACATCAACGCTTCCGGCCCAATACATCCGATTTCCTAAATGTATTAAGGGTGACGAGTTGTTTCCTGATTTCCTACTCGCGTTGCCACATTGTTGAATATCTTGAAGGCTAAACACACATTCACAGAAGAAATGTTATAGGTCCATCCCATCTACAACAGTAATAACTTATAACATGGTCTTTGGCCTTTTGGCCTAATAAAATCCTACCTGCCCCATTGCATAATAATCTTTTAACCAGACTCTAATAAAATCCTGGCCACTGTCTCTTCCGCCATTTTTTTTAGTTCTGTGTAGTTGTTGTGTATTCTAACTCGGAATTTTGTGTTGAATGTGCAGAGTTTGTTTGTTATTACTGATGAAGGTTGTTGAGGAATGGTTGTAGCGTGTCTTGTCTTTCTGTTAGTTTAGCTGCTCATTATCACTATATGTTTATTTTCTGTCTGCAGCTACGCCGCCCTGAGCTGTGTTTCATGTTTATTATATTTGAAATCGGTGCTTATCTACGAATAACATGTACATGATGGGAAGATAAGCAGGGCCGGCTGAGGGTACCACCAACTGGGGCAGTTACTCGGGGCGCGCCATGTGATTAGGGGCGCCATGAAAGATCTTCCACAAATTTGTTTTTTTTTCCTCGTGAAAATATCTATAATTCAATTTAATAAGGGCCTCGAAGTTCAGCTTGTACAGGGCGCCAGCAAGCAGAAAGCAAGCCATGGACATAAAGGAGATATAAGGGGAGACATTGGCACTTTTAGTTAGAAAACTGACTTCTTCTGCTTCCATTTCAAGGCCAGGAAGTTTTGAGAAGGAGCTTATCAATTAAGATTCATCGATCTTAAACGAAACATTCAGCTATGAGTCGATCACAATCCGCTTCTTGTTCTTCTACCTTTCAGCTCCCTGTGGAGCATAGGTCTTCAACAAACACTTTCAGCTCCCTGTGAAGCATAGGTCTTCAACAAACACTTTCAGCTCCCTGTGGAGCATAGGTCTTCAACAAACACTTTTCAAGCCGATCTGCTTCTTGCCATTCTTTTAAGATCATTCCATGTCTTCCCCATCATCTTCATCTCTGCTGCTGTCTGTCTTCTCCAAGAATTTCTTGGTCTTCCCGTTTGTCTTGTCCCCTTGGGATTACAAAAAGGGCCTGTTGTGTAATACTCTCAGTTGGCTTCCGCAGTGTGTGTCCTATCCAGCGCCATCGTCTTCGCTGTATCTCTTTATCCACTGGTATTTGACTGGTACCTTTCCATAATTCTATGTTAGTGATTTTGTCCTGCCATTTCCATCCTTTTATTCTGCTTAAGCAACCATTAATGAAAGTCTGTATCTTCATGATTGTCAGTTTTGTTGTTCTCCATGTTTCACAGCCATATAATAAGACCGACTTAACATTTGAGTTGAAAATTTTTATTTTTGTATTTAATCTAATTTCGTTGGATGTTTCCCAGTGCAATGAAAGCTCCTCTTGCTTTTGATATCCTTATTTTGGTATCATTTTCTGTTCCTCTCTGTGTGTCTATATAACTGCCCATATATATGTAATATTATACGTCTAGTAGAGGTATTTCTCCTATTATTATTTGGTTATTGCCATCAGTATTAATTCTCATAATTTCAGTCTTATCTCTATTAATCTTCAATCCTAGCTGTTGTGATCTCTCAAGCATACTCATTTTATCCTGCATCTGTTGATGGCTGTGTGATAGGAGAGCTATGTCATCAAAGTCTAAATCACCAAATTGCTTGGTCAGTGACCACTGGACTCCATTTCTGTTGCTCTGAGTTATTTTCATATTCCAATCTATGGCCAGTAGAAAGAGAAATGGAGACAAGGCATCCTTGCCTTACTCCTGTTCTTATTTCAAAAGCTTCTGTAAGCTGTCCTTCATGCACCACACTACATTTTGTTCCTTCATATATTGTTCTTATCAGGTTAATAAACTTTATGGGGATTCCGTAATGACTCAGCAATTTCCTAAGCACTCCTCTGTCTAAAATCTTAAATACTTTTGTCATAATCTATGAACCCAATATAAAGTGGGGACTGTAGTTCTAAACTTTGTCAACTATTATACATAGGATAGTTATTTGATCGGCACATTATCTGTTCTTCATAAAACCTGCTTGTTCATCTCTCAAATATTTCTCTATGGCCTCTTTTAGTCTCTCCAGAATGATTTTGTTTAATATTGTTCCTGGCACTGATAGTAGCAGAAGAGCCCGCTTGCTAGAGGATATTTGGAGTCCTCTGCTTGAGACAACGAAGGAGCTAGGGAAACGTTCCATTTCTCTGGCTTGTATTTTAATTTCTAATGATTTATTTAGAATCTATGCGTCGAAGAGAGAAATACAAAAGATAGAAGTGTGTGATCTTTTATAATTAACTGCTCATGTCCACTTCACTTTTATTTTTCAGAATTTTTGTGCGGGGTGAGCAGAAAAACGGTGCGCTGATAGCCGAGCAGAAATTAATGCGGTCGTTGTGATTCTGTGTGTTTGATGAGTTTCCCAAATCTTGGTCGAAATTATTTAAATTGCACAGCGTAACTCAGCCCAGAGATTCTCATCAATGACACGAGATCGATTGGTGTTTTCATTTTTTAAATTCCCACTGCCGGAAAAATAAGTGCCAACCACGTCAATGCAAACATGAAAAATGATATGTCACTTCCGTGTTGCCAAGTCGGTGGTACAACTCTACTAGTACAAGGAAAAAAAACAACAGAACCGGCAAAACAAGTTTGAAAACAAAACTGATTCTTGCTTCCGGTACGGGGTTAATTTCTCTTGTTGTTTTCTGGCACTGCCAGAGGACATCTTTGTTCAACAAGGTTCGATGAATTTTCATGGCTGAACTATAGTTTTATAACATTTCTATTAGCATGGCCGCATCTTTGGTCACATTGGTCAGAATTCTGGAAAAATCATATACAATTTTCGTTACATTAGCCACAATTCTAGTTACATTAGCCACAATTCTAGCTACATTAGCCACAATTCTAGCTACATTAGCCACAATTCTAGCTACATTAGCCAAAATTCTAGTTACATTAGCCACAATAATAGCTACAATAGCCACAATTCTAGCTACATTAGCCACAATTTTAGCTACATTCACCACAATTCTAGCTACATTCACCACAATTCTAGCTACATTCACCACAATTCTAGCTACATTCTCCACAATTCTAGCTACATTCACCACAATTCTAGCTATATTGACCACAATTCTAGCTACATTCACCACAATCCTAGCTACATTAGCCACAATTCTAGACACAATCACCACAATCCTAGCTACATTCACTACAATCCTAGCTACATTCACCACAATTCTAGCTACATTCACCACAATTCTAGCTACATTCACCACAATCCTAGCTACATTAGCCACAATTCTAGATACAATCACCACAATCCTAGCTACATTAGCCACAATTCTAGACACAATCACCACAATTCTAGCTACATTCACCACAATTCTAGCTACATTCACCACAATTCTAGCTACATTCACCACAATTCTAGCTACATTCACCACAATTCTAGCTACATTAGCTACAATTCTAGATACAATCACCACAATCCTAGCTACATTCACTACAATCCTAGCTACATTCACCACAATTCTAGCTACATTCACAACAATTCTAGCTACATTCCTAACATCTTTGGCTACGTTCGCCTCTAATTTTTATCATCATCAAAACCACATGACAGGCCACATTAATGCAATCTCTATTCTATGACCTGAAAGCTTTGACCTCTGACCAGCAAACTCTGATTTGCAAGCTTTGACCTCTGACCTGCAAACTCTGATTTGCAAGCTTTGACCTCTGACGCGCGATCTCACCATGATGCCCCACCTATCTGGTGACGTCATATCTGAGCCGTGTAACGCAATCCTTCACGTGTAATTTATGCTCATATTTTTTGTTATAGAAACAAGCAACTATAGGAAGTGAGGTCTGACTAATGTCACTTGGCTGTCCTGGCACATTTGGTGCGGCTTGCTTGTGTTGAAGAAAGTTAACGAACTAGTGGAAACACTGCACAATCTTCTTCTGGACACGAGATGCACAGATGGATCTATGCGACCGAAAATGGAGGAGCAGAAATATTGACATGCCTTCAACATTGAGCACATAAAAGAATGTTGTAATAGGACAAAATTCAAGCAACTTGAAGGCAGAGGTATAAGCTCTGGAAACTGTAGCTAGGATTCTCTTGAAGGAGAAGATTAAAGAAAAAAAAACATTGTGTTCCTAACAGATGCTCTGTCAGTGGTTGCAGAACTGAGGAGTCATGGAAACGAAGTCCTGAGTGTTCTAGGAGAAATACAACACAAACTCTGTCACAAACTCTGTCACAAACTCTGTTACAGACTCTGTCACAAACTCTGTCACAAACTCTGTCACAGACTCTGTCACAAACTCTGTCACAAACTCTGTCACAAACTCTGTCACAAATGTAGAACTATGATTCAGAGGATCCCATCTCACTACGATATTCCAGGAAACGATGAGGCAGACAGGCCGACACAGGAATGTAGCAAACTAACTAACCAGATACCAGAAGTTTTGAGGAATCAAAGAGGTTTGTTAGGAACACAAACAATGATCTTTGGAATACAGAACACCAGGGCTACCACAAAAGTGATGCCTACAATCAGCTCAACGGAAAATAACAAGTAACAATTTGTAGACACCGAAGAGGCCACAACAGATTGAAGTACCACCTTCTCAACGCCCTGAGGATAGGTACTTCAGATGAATTTGGCGGTAAAGTACAACAGATGAATGTGGCGGTAAAGTACAACAGATGAATGTGGCGGTAAAGTACAACAGATGAATGTGGCTGTAAAGTACAACAGATGAATGTGGCTGTAAAGTACAACAGATGAATGTGGCTGTAAAGTACAACAGATGAATGTGGCTGTAAAGTACAACAGATGAATGTGGCTGTAAAGTACAACAGATGAATGTGGCTGTAAAGTACAACAGATGAATGTGGCTGTAAAGTACAACAGATGAATGTGGCGGTAAAGTACAACAGATGAATGTGGCTGTAAAGTACAAAACTTGAATCTGCGTCTCAGCCCACTAATGTCCACCCTTAGGTGCTCGCTTCAAGCACCGAAACTCACGATGCGAGGTAGAATTCCTTACTTTCCCAGAGTAATACCCTGTTATCTATTTCTGCCAGCGGCTGGGTCGACCACGGGTGTATTTTTTGTCCAACCACTGAGTACAACCCACACTGCTTCCAGCGAGAACCGAACACGGGTTGTCCGAACGTCGGTAGCCCAGTCGGGTAATTTTTCCAAATAGGCCACCGAGGCTCTTGTAACAATTGAGTCTGTAGTAACCAGGATACATCTGTTACGTTAGTCTGTAACGACCAAGGTACATCTGTTACTTTAGCCTGTAGTGACCAGTGTTTAATCATGACCACTCCAGCTCACATTGATACAAATATCACGTCTGTTGATGATGTCCGTCATCAAATTTCAGCTTTATCAATCTCGATATCTGGTTGGACACCAGAATTTTCTTTCTTCGCTTTTTAAAAATTATCTTCCCATTAAATTTGCATTCTGTCTCTTTCCACATTCTCTCTCTCTCTCTCTCTCTCTTTCTTTCTGTCTTTCTTACTTTCTTTCTCTCTTTCTCTCTCTCTCTATGATTCTATCTGATTTTGTCTCATTGACTGCCAGCACATGAGGTGCATTCCAAAAAACTAGCAGGAATAAATTGTCGGTGCTAGAACAAAGTGTATGTGTGCTACAAGCCACTAGTATACTTGTCTCCATTGTTTGAGTGACCAGTGTGATGGAGATGTGCAATCCTAATACAGGGGAAGTAACGCGAGGACATATTTCTTTCCTTGAAGCAAGTGATAGGCGCTCTCAGCGATGTGAGCCACGTCTGGTTTCTGTGAGCCGGGCATTTCAACTGTTTCAACTGCTACAGCATGCTATGAGTTGTTGGAACTGGCTGTTATGGACAGCTGTTGGGGACGGATATTGGGGACGGCTGTTGAGGTCGACTGTTGGGGACGGCTGTTAGGGACAGCTGTTGAGGGCGGCAGTTGAGGACAGCTGTTGAGGACGGCTGTTGGGGCCGGCTGTTGAGGACGGCTGTTGGGGCCGGCTGTTGAGGACGGCAGTTGAGGACAGATGTTGAGGACGGCTGTTGGGGCCGGCTGTTGAGGACGGCAGTTGAGGACAGATGTTAGGACGGCTGTTGGGGCCGGCTGTTGAAGACGGCTGTTGGGGCCGGCTGTTGAGGACGGCTGTTGGGGACATTGTTGAGGACGGCTGTTGGAGACATTGTGAAGGACGGCTGTTGGAGATATTGTTGAGGACAGCAGTTGGAGACATTGTTGAGGACGGCTGTTGGTGACATTGTTGAGGACGGCTGTTCGTGACATTGATGAGGACGGCTGTTGGTAACATTGTTGAGGACGGCTGTTGGTGACATTGTTGAGGACGGCTGTTGGAGACATTGATGTGGACGGCTGTTGGAGACATTGATGAGGACGGCTGTTGGAGACATTGATGTGGACGGCTGTTGGAGACATTGATGTGGACGGCTGTTGGAGACATTGATGTGGACGGCTGTTGGAGACATTGATGTGGACGGCTGTTGGAGACATTGATGTGGACGGCTGTTGGAGACATTGATGAGGACGGCTGTTGGAGACATTGATGTGGACGGCTGTTGGAGACATTGATGAGGACGGCTGTTGGTGACATTGTTGAGGACGGCTGTTGGAGACATTGATGTGGACGGCTGTTGGAGACATTGATGAGGACGGCTGTTGGTGACATTGTTGAGGACGGCTGTTGGAGACATTGATGAGGACGGCTGTTGGAGACATTGATGAGGACGGCTGTTGGTGACATTGTTGAGGACGGCTGTTGGAGACATTGATGAGGACGGCTGTTGGTGACATTGTTGAGGACGGCTGTTGGAGACATTGTTGAGGACGGCTGTTGGTGACAATGTTGAGGACGGCTGTTCGTGACATTGTTGAGGACGGCTGTTGGTGACAATGTTGAGGACGGCTGTTCGTGACATTGATGAGGACGGCTGTTGGTAACATTGTTGAGGACGGCTGTTGGTGACATTGTTGAGGACGGCTGTTGGTGACATTGATGAGGACGGCTGTTGGAGACATTGTTGAGGACGGCTGTTGGAGACATTGTTCAGGACGGCTGTTGGTGACATTGATGAGGACGGCTGTTGGAGACATTGTTGAAGACGGCTGTTGGTGAGATTGTTGGGAACGGCTGTTGGTGACATTGTTGAGGACGGCTGTTGGAGATATTGTTGAGGACGGCTGTTGGAGACATTGTTGAGGACGGCTGTTGGAGACATTGTTGAGGACGGCTGTTGGTGAGATTGTTGGGAACGGCTGTTGGTGACATTGTTGAGGACGGCTGTTGGAGACAGCTGTTGAGGAAGGCTGTTGAAGACATTGTTGAGGACGGCTGTTGAAGACATTGTTGAGGACGGCTTTTGGGGACGGCTGTTGGTGACATTGTTGAGGACGGCTGTTGGGGACAGTTGTTGAGGACGGTTGTTGGGGACATTATGAGGACGGTTGTTGGGGACATTGTTGAGGACGACTGTTAGTGACGGCTGAAGGGGATGGCTTTTGGGGACGACTGTTGGGGACATTGTTGGGGACGGCTGTTGGGGGCATTGTTGGGGACGGCTGTTAGAGACATTGATGAGGACGGCTGTTGGAATACATTGATGAGGACGGCTGTTGGTGACATTGTTGAGGACGGCTGTTGAGGACGGCTGTTGGAGACATTGTTGAGGACGGCTGTTGGGGACGGTTGTTGGGGACGGTTGTTGGGTACATTGTTGGGGACGGCTGTTAGAGACATTGATGAGGACGGCTGTTGGAATACATTGATGAGGACGGCTGTTAGAGACATTGATGAGGACGGCTGTTGAGGACGACTGTTGGAGACATTGTTGAGGACGGCTGTTGGGGACGGTTGTTGGGGACGGCTGTTGGGTACATTGTTGGGGACGGCTGTTAGAGACATTGATGAGGACGGCTGTTGGAATACATTGATGAGGACGGCTGTTGGTGACATTGTTGAGGACGGCTGTTGGAGACATTGTTGAGGACGGCTGTTGGGGACGGTTGTTGGGGACGGTTGTTGAGGACGGCTGTTGAGGACGGCTGTTGAGGACAGCTGTTGAGGACGGCTGTTGGAGACGGTTGTTGGAGACATTGTTGGGGACGGCTGTTGGTGAGATTGTTGGGGACGGCTGTTGGTGACATTGTTGAGGACGGCTGTTGGAGACAGCTGTTGAGGACGGCTGTTGAAGATATTGTTGAGGACGGCTGTTGAAGATATTGTTGAGGACGGCTGTTGGGGACGGTTGTTGGAGACATTGTTGAAGACGGCTGTTGGGGGCAGCTGTTGAGGACGGTTGTTGGGGGACATTGTTGAGGACGGCTATTAGGGACGGCTGAAGGGGATGGCTTTTGGGGACGTCTGTTGGGGTCGGCTGTTTGGGACATTGTTGAGGACGGCTGTTGGCGACATTTTTGGGGATGGCTGTTAGAGACATTGATGAGGACGGCTGTTGGAGACATTGATGATTACGGTTGTTGGTGACATTGTTGAGGACGGCTGTTGAGGACGGCTGTTGGAGACATTGTTGAGGACGGCTGTTGGGGACGGTTTTTGGGGACGGCTGTTGAGGACGGCTGTTGAGGACGGCTGTTGAGGACGGCTGTTGGAGACGGTTGTTGGAGACATTGTTAGGTACGGCTGTTCAGGACGGCTGTTGGGGACAACTGTTGAGAACGGCTGTTTGGGGACGGCTGAAGGGGATGGCTTTTGGGGACGTCTGTTGGGGTCGGCTGTTTGGGACATTGTTGAGGACGGCTGTTGGCGACATTTTGGGGATGGCTGTTAGAGACATTGATGAGGACGGCTGTTGGAGACATTGATGATTACGGTTGTTGGTGACATTGTTGAGGACGGCTGTTGAGGACGGCTGTTGGAGACATTGTTGAGGACGGCTGTTGGGGACGGTTTTTGGGGACGGCTGTTGAGGACGGCTGTTGAGGACGGCTGTTGAGGACGGCTGTTGGAGACGGTTGTTGGAGACATTGTTGGGTACGGCTGTTCAGGACGGCTGTTGGGGACAACTGTTGAGAACGGCTGTTTGGAGACGGCTGTTGGGGATGGCTCTTGAAGACATTGTTGAGGACGGCTCTTGAAGACATTGTTGAAGACGGCTCTTGGAGACATTGTTGAGGACGGCTCTTGAAGACATTGTTGAGGACGGCTCTTGGAGACATTGTTGAGGACGGCTCTTGAAGACATTGTTGAGGACGGCTCTTGGAGACATTGTTGAGGACGGCTGTTAGATACGTAGTTGAGGACGGCTGTTGGAGACATTATTGTGGACGGCTGTTGAGGACGGCTGTTAGATACGTAGTTGAGGACGGCTGTTGGAGACATTGTTGAGGACGGCTATTGGAGACATTGTTAAGGACGGCTGTTGGAGACAATGTTTAGGACGGCTGTTGGAGACATTGTTGAGGACGGCTATTGGAGACATTGTTAAGGACGGCTGTTGGAGACAATGTTTAGGACGGCTGTTGGAGACATTGTTGAGGACGGCTGTTGAGGACGGTTGTTGGAGACATTGTTGAGGACGGCTGTTGATTGTTGAGGACGGCTCTTGAAGACATTGATGAGGACGCTCTTGGAGACATTGTTGAGGACGGCTGTTGGAGACATTGTTGAGAACGGCTGTTGGGGACGGTTGTTGGGGACAGCTGTTGAGGACGGCTGTTGAGGACAGCTGTTGAGGACGGCTGTTGGGACGGTTGTTGGAGACATTGTTGAGGACGGTTAGTGGAGACATTGTTGAGGACGGTTAGTGGAGACATTGTTGAGGACGCCTGTTTGGGATGGTTGTTGGGGATATTGCTGTGGACGGCTGATGGAGACATTGTTGGGGACGGCTGTTTGGGACATTGTTGAGGACGGCTGTTTGGGACATTGTTGAGGACGGCTGTTGGGAACGGCTGTTGGAGAAGGTAGTTGGGACATTGTTGAGGACAACTTTTTTGGATAGCTGTTAAGGACGACTGTTGGGGACGGCTGTTGGAAACGGCTGTTGGGGACGGCTGCTAGGGAAGTCTGTTGGGGACGACTGTTGGGGAAGGCTGTTGGGGACGACTGTTGAGGACGGCTGTTAGGGACGGTTGTTGGGGATGGCTGTTGGGGACTTCTTTTTGGGTAGGCTGTAGGGGAACATGCTGTAAGCCCTTACAATACTTGTGAGTGTCCCGGGGGATCTAACACGCGTGGATGATGACACCTGTCCAGGTGGATCAGTGTCAGGCTCGACGGCACAATAAGTTGAGTGCGTCCCATCATCCGCTGAGATCGCCGTCCAACCATTAATAGTGGGAATCAGGAGCTGGTTCACATATTTAAAGGGAGATTTGATGATGAGCCGTGCCGATTAAAGGTTTGTTCCCAGTCTAATGGGCTCTCGCCAAAACCAGCAACGACGTAACATTGGGTTTGTGGCCAGTAACAACATGGCTGTGGTCTTCCATCCTTTCTATTCACTTCATGCAGTGGCAAGGTGTCCTTATCTGAGCTGGGGCGAATATTTCAGATGATGGAGAACATTCCAGCGGAATCGTAGGTCAGTCTCTAGCAGTTGGTAGAGAATGACTTCTAGGAATACTTGTCATAGTTGCAGCATCGTTAGGGTCATTGTCATCACTCAGAGGAGGAAGACGGTCGACACTAACATGTCAGATACACCTTTCTTTTTGCTCAATGTCACTTCCGTCCCACATTTGTTTATTGCACCTCTTGTTATCTATTACACAAGTTGTCGTTGTTTGCTGCACACGTTTCTATATTACCTCGTTAATTCATTAGTTTTTCATGTTTCTAAAGTATTGATAAAACTAATCTTCACAACTGATCTTCAATAACTGATCTTCAATAACTGATCTTCAATAACTGATCTTCAATAACTGATCTTCAATAACTGATCTTTAATAATTGATCTTCAATAACTGATCTTCAATAACTGATCTTCAATAACTGATCTTCAATAATTGATCTTCAATAACTGATCTCAATAACTGATCTTCAATAACTGATCTTCAATAACTGATCTTCAATAACTGATCTTCAATAATTGATCTTCAATAATTGATCTTCAATAACTGATCTCAATAACTGATCTTCAATAACTGATCTTCAATAACTGATCTTCAATAACTGATCTTCAATAACTGATCTTCAATAATTGAGCATTAATAACTGATCTTCAATAATTGATCTTCAATAATTGATCCTCAATAATTGATCTTCAATAACTGATCTTCAATAACTGATCTTCAATAACCGATCTCAATAACTGATCTTCAATAATTGATCTTCAATAACTGATCTTCAATAACTGATCTTCAATAATTGATCATCGATAACTGATCTTCAATAACTGATCTTCAATAATTGATCTTCAATAACTGATCTTCAATAACTGATCTTCAATAATTGAGCATCAATAACTGATCTTCAATAATTGATCTTCAATAACTGATCTTCAATAACTGATCTTCAATAACGGTTCTTCAATAATTGATCTTCAATAATTGAGCATCAATAACTGATCTTCAATAATTGATCCTCAATAACTGATCTTCAATAACTGATCTTCAATAATTGATCTTCAATAACTGATCTTCAATAACTGATCTTCAATAACTGATCTTCGATAACTGATCTTCAATAACTGATCTTCAATAACTGATCTTCAATAATTGATCTTCAATAATTGCTCCTCAATAACTGATCTTCAATAATTAATATTCAATAACTGATCTTCAATAATTACTCCTCAATAACTGATCTTCAATAATTAATATTCAATATCTGATCTTCAATAATTGATCTTCAATGACTGATCTTCAAAAACTGATCTTCAATAACTGATCCATTAAATATAATTTTGTGTAACAAATCTTGTGTAACTGATTATCTAAATCTGAAATTCTACAAATCTATAATTCATCTACCTTCATTGATTGTCAATATCTCTCTCTGCGATCAAGACTCAATCAGAGTAGGATTCCAGATTCTCTCATGAAGTCAGCTGTCTGTTTAAGCGAATCGATTTCCCCATATAGTTATTCAGCTGTTTCTTGAAACCTTTCCGGTCAGCGGTAGTTTCTATCATAATTAGAGTCTGTTAGATCCAGTCTGATTGATTACTTGTTAAACCGTTGCACTATGTCCTGCGCCAGTGGCCCAGTGCATCCGATTTCAGCCAGCATTTTATTCAGGTTTGGTTTCCTTAGCCTTTGATTGTTCCCAATCTTCCTGCAAGGCAGCAGCTGATCATATATAACTGGTATTAGGGGGCCTCGGTAGCCTAGTTGGGAAACCACCCGACTGTACTACCGACGTACGGACAACCTGTGTTCGATTCCCGCTGGGAGCAGTGTGAATTCTACTCGTGGTTAGAAAAAAAAATACACCCACGGTCGACCTAGCCGTTGGCAGAAATGGGTACCAGGGTATTACCCTGAGAAGGTGAGGAATGTCGCTCCGCATCTGAGTTTCGATGCTTGAGGCGACACTATACAGAAATCTCCGAACTTTTCTGGATAAGGCGGCCGAGCACATATGGGTGTAAACTCGCGTGCTGAGACGCCGGTTCAAGTCTCGTACTTTACCTTTACCTTTAACTGGTGTTAAAACTGATCTTAAATAACTGGTGTTAAAACTGATCTTAAATAACGTGTTAAAACTGATCTTAAATAACGTGTTAAAACTGATTTTAAATAACTGGTGTTAAAACTGATCTTAAATAACTGGTGTTAAAACTGATCTTAAATAACGTGTTAAAACTGATCTTAAATAACTGGTGTTAAAACTGATTTTAAATAACTGGTGTTAAAACTGATCTTAAATAACGTGTTAAAACTGATCTTAAATAACTGGTGTTAAAACTGATCTTAAATAATGTGTTAAAACTGATCTTAAATAACGTGTTAAAACTGATCTTAAATAACGTGTTAAAACTGATCTTAAATAACTGGTGTTAAAACTGATCATAAATAATGTGTTAAAACTGATCTTAAATAACGTGTTAAAACTGATCTTAAATAACTGGTGTTAAAACTGATCATAAATAATGTGTTAAAACTGATCTTAAATAACTGGTGTTAAAACTGATCATAAATAATGTGTTAAAACTGATCTTAAATAACGTGTTAAAACTGATCTTAAATAACGTGTTAAAACTGATCTTAAATAACGTGTTAAAACTGATCTTAAATAAAGTGTTAAAACTGATCTTAAATGTGTTAAAACTGATCTTAAATAACGTGTTAAAACTGATCTTAAATAACGTGTTAAAACTGATCTTAAATAACGTGTTAAAACTGATCTTAAATAACTGGTGTTAAAACTGATCATAAATAATGTGTTAAAACTGATCTTAAATAACTGGTATTAAAACTGATCATAAATAAATGGTGTTAAAACTGATCTTAAATAACGTGTTAAAACTGATCATAAATAAATGGTGTTAAAACTGATCTTCCATTGAAGTGATCTGAGTCAAATAGACTTCTTTAAATTGATTTGTAGGTCGCCGATGACGTAAAAGAAAAAAAAACAGCTTGAAAAGTTGGACCAATAAAAAAGAAGTCAACAACTTATGATTCAGAAATTTCTGTCGTAGAATGAAGTCTCGCCTGAAAGACGCAGGCATCGAACGTTCGATCTCGAGCGTTAACAGAAATTAGATTCAGCGACTACGAATCTTTCTGTAACGTCCAATTAAAGATAAATAATTATTCGATTACTTCACAGTATTCACAGACAGGATCGATTCTGGATGTTATGTACTTATCTCTATATCCTACGATTATTTATCGTTATCGCCCAGGCTAATCAGCGTTCTTTGGCGGCTTTTTTCCGCCCGGTCTCTCCTGGCGGTGGGCCCACTATTTATAATGTTGATTTAACTAGCTTTCATTCTTAAAACCTAATCAGAACTGACAGCATAGAACCGCCCCTGGCTATACAAGTGGCGCTCCGTGTAGGCTGTGACGATATCAGAGCCTTCAGAGGTTGCACGGCTCCACAGGGCAGAGTAGTGATGGGAAAGTGAGGGGGGGGGGATAAAGGGCGTTTTTTAGATGGGTGTATGGTTGGATGAATGGATGATAGATGTATGGTTGGATGAATGGATGATAGATGTATGGTTGGATGAATGGATGGATAGATGTATGGTTGGATGAATGGATGGATGAATGGATGGATATATGTATGATTGGATGGATAGATGTATGGTTGAATAGATAAATGTATAGAGGGTTGAATAGATGTATAGATGGTTGGATATATGGTTGGATAGATGTATAGATAGATGGATAGATGGACGGATGGTTTGTTAGATAGTTGGATGGTTCGATAGATGGTTGTATGAATGGACGAATGAATGATTCGACAGAAGGATGGATGGACCGATAGATGGATACTTGGATAGATGGTTAGATGATTAGATAGATGGATGGACTGATGGATAGATGGTTGGATAGATGGATGGATGATTAGATAGATGGATGGACTGATGGATAGATTGATGAATGAATGGATGGATGATTAGATAGATGGATGGACTGATGGATAGATTGATGAATGAATGGATGGATGATTAGATAGATGGATGGACTGATGGATAGATAGTTGGATAGATGGATGGATGGATGATTGGATAGATGATTGGATAGATGATTGGATAGTTGATTGGATAGAAGAGTGGATGATTGGATAGATTGATGGAAGGATGAATGATTCGATAGATGGATTCAAATTATAGGATAAAGGAATTGATAGATGGATGGTGGGTTGGATAGATGGATTGATTATTAGATAGATGGATGAATGAATGGATAGATGTGTGGTAGTTTGGATAGATGACTGGATGATTAGATATATGGATAGATGATTGGATAGATGGATAGACAGATGGAAAATAGATGCATAGATGGATGGATAGATGGATGGATGTATAGATGTATAGATGGATACATAGATGAATAGATGGATGGATAGATAGATGGATGGATAAATAGATAGATGGATGGGTAGATGGATGGATAAGTGGATAGCTGGATGGATGAATGGATAGATGGATAGACGGATAGATGGATAGATTGATGGATAGATGGATGGATAGATGCATGGATAGATGGATAGATAGATAGATGAATAGATGGATGAATGGATAGATGGATGAATGGATGAATGGATAGATGGATGAATGGATAGATAGATGGATAGATAGATAGATAGATAGATGGATGAATGGATGAATGGATCGATGGATGGATGATTGGATAGATGGATGAATGGATAGATAGATGAATAGATGGATGAATGGATAGATAGATGGATAGATGGATGAATGGATAGATAGATGGATAGATGGATGAATGGATAGATAGATGAATAGATGAATAGATGGATGAATGGATAGATAGATGGATAGATGGATGAATGGATGAATGGATAAATGGATAGATGGATGAATGGATAGATAGATGGATAAATGGATAGATAGATGAATGGATCGATGGATGGATGATTGGATAGATGGATGAATGGATAGATAGATGGATAGATGGATAGATGGATGAATGGATCGATGGATAGTTAATTGGATAGATGGATGAATGGATAGATGGATGAATTGATAGATGGATGGATGAATGGGTAGATGGATGGATAGATGGATAGATGGATGAATGGATGAATGGATCGTTGGATAGTTAATTGGATAGATGGATGAATGGATAGATGGATGGATGATTAGATAGATGTATGAATGGATAGATAGATGGATAGATGGATGAATGGATGAATGGATCGATGGATGGATGATTAGATAGATGGATGAATGGATAGATAGATGGATAGATGGATAGATGGATGAATGGATCGATGGATAGTTAATTGGATAGATGGATGAATGGATAGATAAATGGATGAATGGATAGATAGATAGATGGATGATTAGATAGATGGTTGGATAGATGGTGAGATGAAAGAATGGATGTCTGGATAAAACAAACTGATGAATATATAGATGGATGCATGGATGGATTGATGAATAGTTGGATTAAATGATTTATAGATGTATGGATTGATGGATAAAGGGATGGATAGAGAGATAAACGTAGACTATACTTGTCAAAGTGCGATTGCTCTTATAGAGGGCTGAGAATATGACTTGCCTTTCGGGAGACAATATTTGTGCTGACCTCGACGTTACAGTAGTGTTGGAGAGCGTCACTAGAGTAGTGCTTCTGAGCGTCACTGATGTAGTACTTATGAGCGTCACTGATGTAGTACTACTGAGCGTCATTGATGTAGTACTTGTGAGCGTCACTGATGTAGTACTACTGAGCGTCATTGATGTAGTACTTGTGAGCGTCACTGATGTAGTACTACTGAGCGTCATTGATGTAGTACTTGTGAGCGTCACTGATGTAGTACTACTAAGCGTCATTGATGTAGTACTTGTGAGCGTCACTGATGTAGCACTTGTGAGCGTCACTGATGTAGTACTGGTGACTGTCACTGATGTAATACTTCTGAGCGTCATTGATGTAGTACTTATGACCGTCACTGATGTAGTACTTGTTACCGTCACTGATGTAGTACTTGTTACCGTCACTGATGTAGTACTTGTGAGCGTCACTGATGTAGTACTTGTGAGCGTCACTGATGTAGTACTTGTGAGCGTCACTGATGTAGTACTTGTGAGCGTCACTGATGTAGTACTTGTGAGCGTCACTGATGTAGTACTTGTGACCGTCACTGATGTAGTACTTGTGACCGTCACTGATGTAGTACTTGTGACCGTCACTGATGTAGTACTTGTGACCATCACTGATGTAGTACTTGTGAACGTCATTGATGTAGTCCTTGTTAGCGTCATTGATGAAGTACTTGTGATCGTCATTGGTGTAGTGCTTGTGAGCGTCATTGATGTAATGCTTGTGAGCGTCATTGATGTAGTGCTTGTGAACGTCTTTAGGGTAGTGCTTGTGAACGTTATTGATGTAGTGCTTGTGAACGTCTTTAGGGTAGTGCTTGTGAACGTCATTGATGTAGTGCTTGTGAACGTCATTGATGTAGTGCTTGTGAACGTCATTGGTGTAGTACTTGTGAACGTCATTGATGTAGTGCTTGTGATCGCCATTGATGTAGTGCTTGTGAGCGTCATTGATGTAGTACTTGTGAACGTCATTGATGTAGTACTTGTGAACGTCATTGGTGTAGTACTTGTGCGCGTCATTGATGTAGTGCTTGTGAGCGTCATTGACGAAGTGATTGTGAACGTCATTGATGTAGTGCTTGTGAACGTCATTGGTGTAGTGCTTGTGAGCGTCATTGTGGTGTAATGCTTGTGAACGCCATTGCTGTAGTGCCTGTGAACGTCATTGCTGTAGTGTTTGTGAACGTCATTGCTGTAGTGCTTGTGAACGTCATTAGTGTAGTACTTGTAAACGTCATTGCTGTAGTGCCTGTGAACGTCATTGTTGTAGTGCTTGTGAACGTCATTCCTGTAGTGCTTGTGAACGTCATTGATGTAGTGCTTGTGAGCGTCATTGATGTAGTGCTTGTGAACGTCATTGCTGTAGTGCTTGTGAGCGTCATTGACGAAGTGATTGTGAACGTCATTGATGTAGTGCTTGTGAACGTCATTGGTGTAGTGCTTGTGAGCGTCATTGGTGGTGTAATGCTTGTGAACGTCATTGCTGTAGTGCTTGTGAACGTCATTGATGTAGTGCTTGTGAGCGTCATTGCTGTAGTGCTTGTGAACGTCATTGCTGTAGTGCTTGTGAGCGTCATTGCTGTAGTGCTTGTGAACGTCATTGCTGTAGTGCTTGTGTACGTCATTGATGTAGTGCTTGTGAACGTCTTTAGGGTAGTGCTTGTGAACGTCTTTAGGGTAGTGCTTGTGAACGTCATTGGTGTAGTACTTGTGAACGTCATTGGTGTATTACTTGTGAGCATCATTGCTGTAGTGCTTGTGAGCGTCATTGATGTAGTGCTTGTGAACGTCATTGACGAAGTGATTGTGAACGTCATTGATGTAGTGCTTGTGAACGTCATTGATTAGTACTTTTGAGCGTTATTGATGTAGTACTTCTTGGCGTTATTGGTGAAGTACTTGTGAGCGTCATTGGTGTAGTATATGTGAGCGTCATTGTTGTAGTACTTGTTAGCGTCATTGATGTAGTATTCGTGAGCGTCACTGATGTAGTGCTTGTGAGCGTGATTGGTGTTTTGCTAAAATGCTTGGCTTGGCGACTAACTGAGCGAGGGTGTAAATGATGCATGGTGTCCTACATTCGGACCAGCTGATCCAGAAATGACACCAGACTCACGAAGTTTGCTAGAAGATTACCGAGGATGAGCCCTTGCCACAAAAACTTGTCAACGCTGGGGTCTAGTGAAGGCCACATATGAAAGCACTCATATGACAGAACCACAGTTAGTTGTCTTACAAAACCTGAAGCGTTTCATGCTGTCATCATAAATACATCAAACACAACACACATACAAATCATCATACTTACATTAAATACATCATACACACAAATTACACGCACCACACATATTGCACACAGTGTAACGTAAAAAGAATAAAGTTAAAGAATAATGACACTGTGACCTTCCAGGCATGTCGTAAGAGGCGACTAAGGAGGTTGATCGATGGCTTGACAAGCTGTCATTGTAAAAAGTATTGTTATGGAAACAGCGCCATAGATTTTAGAAGCAGTGATCTCTGCAATATGTGCCATTTTGGCACACAAGGTTTCTGTTTTGGAGATTGTGGTTCTGCCCTATGTGCCGTCTTCGATAATATAAAGATGATAACTAGGGCACTGGCTTCATAATATAAAGATGATAACTAGGGCACTGGCTTCATAATATAAAGATGATAACTAGGGCACTGGCTTCATAATATAAAGATGATAACTAGGGCACGGGCTGCATAATATAAAGATGATAACTAGGGCACTGGCTTTATGATATAAAGATGATAACTAGGGCACTGGCTTCATAATATAAAGATGATAACTAGGGCACTGGCTTCATAATATAAAGATGATAACTAGGGCACTGGCTTCATAATATAAAGATGATAACTAGGACACTGGCTTCATAATATAAAGATGATAACTAGGGCACTGGCTTCATAATATAAAGATGATAACTAGGGCACTGGCTTCATAATATAAAGATGATAACTAGGACATTGACTTCATAATGTAGAGGTCAGAGTTCAGACATGTGAACGGAACTGGTTGGGCTCGAGGCAAGACGCCGGTCTAGAGGCAAGACGCCGGTCTAGAGGCAAGACGCCGGTCTAGAGGCAAGACGCCGGTCCAGAGGCAAGACGCCGGTCTAGAGGCAAGACGCCGGTCTAGAGGCAAGACGCCGGTCTAGAGGCAAGACGCCGGTCTAGAGGCAAGACGCCGGTCTAGAGGCAAGACGCCGGTCTAGAGGCAAGACGCCGGTCTAGAGGCAAGACGCCGGTCTAGAGGCAAGACGCCGGTCTAGAGGCAAGACGCCGGTCTAGAGGCAAGACGCCGGTCTAGAGGCAAGACGCCGGTCTAGAGGCAAGACGCCGGTCTAGAGGCAAGACGCCGGTCCAGAGGCAAGACGCCGGTCTAGAGGCAAGACAAGACGCCGGTCTAGAGGCAAGACGCCGGTCCAGAGGCAAGACGCCGGTCTAGAGGCAAGACGCCGGTCCAGAGGCAAGACGCCGGTCTAGAGGCAAGACGCCGGTCTAGAGGCAAGACGCCGGTCCAGAGGCAAGACGCCGGTCTAGAGGCAAGACGCCGGTCTAGAGGCAAGACGCCGGTCTAGAGGCAAGACGCCGGTCTAGAGGCAAGACGCCGGTCTAGAGGCAAGACGCCGGTCTAGAGGCAAGACGCCGGTCTAGAGACCGAGAGGCTATGAGTCCAAATCTCGGCTGCACCTGTTCGGATTTTTATTTGTGATATTCAGTCTGTGGTAACCACCCCTGTTCTCAGCAGCGGGCCTAACTTGGAACGTCACTTACTCATCGACGGGGGAAAAATATGAGTATCACCGAAGACGGACGGAGTTATCTGCCTGTGCGGCGAGGGACCCCTGTGCCAGGGAAAAACTAATTAGCCTGTAAAATTCAGTTCCTGGTCTCTAGAGACTCCAAATGAGGTAAAAGCTGGCGAACGGGAAACACCAGCAATATTTAAAAACACGCCAAAGAGTAACAGGTCGACCAAAGTCCAAACAACAACTCTGGTGCTTGCCATTTTAATTTTGGGAAAAAAACATAGAGTTATCACGACATACTTCCATTTCCAGATGTTGTAGAGTGATCGCATCATCAAGTACCGGGCCTACTGGCGTAGGGGATCATGTCTCTCCACAATTTTCGATCTCGACAGTTATTTATCATTTCTGTTGTTGACCTTCTGCCAAGCCGTTCTCTTAAGCTGTTTGGTATTTTCTCTCGTTACTTCCCCATATCTCTTCGTCCCTCAATTTTCCCAGTTGTTACAATATTCCAGTTGTTCTCTTCTCATTACATGGCTAAAAATGATGATTGTTTCTTCCTTATATTGGAAATGAGCTCTCTTTTTTGCTTTGGCCTCTTTCAGAACGTTTTCATTATTCTTCTTAGTTGTTCATGGTATTATCAACATTCTTCTGTAAAACCATATTTCTACAGACTCCTGTGATTTTCTTATTTGTTGTCCTATTGTCCATGATTCGCATCCATATGTTAAGACTGACTCAACATAACATTTAAGAACTCTTTTTCTTGTTCCGATTGTCAAAAATGGATGGCACAGTATCTTCCTTATCTTTTTGGAAAGCTGTTTTAGCCTGAGTCATTCTGCATCCCACCTCTGTTGTACATCTTCCGTCTGAGGTTAACAAAGTTCCCAATTATTTAAATTCATTTACCTGCGTCGTAGAGTAATACTCATATCAAATGTCCTTGGATATCCTCTAACTTTACCTTAGCTGTAAGGTCCAATTTGGATGCTTCAAATTCTGAGTTTGTAAATAAACATGATCGTTGTTAAACTGGGGATGATAGAGCTGATGTTAACGGAAGTGGCTGTCGCCGCGTCGAGGGTCTGCTGGAATCAGCAAAGTAGAAAGTAGGGAAATCTTGTAGGTTGTACAGAATGTAAATGGGAGGGGTGTCACGGAGTAAGGCTGTAAACGGGAGGTGGACTGTATATGAGTAAATCACAGAGAGAAGACAGAGCAAGTATCACGGAGATACGGGAGAGAGGATAGAACCACTGAGAAACAGGCAGAGAAAGAATCTCAGAGAAATAGACAGATAAAGAATCTCAGAGAAATAGGCAGGGAAAGAAGCTCAGAGAAATAGGCAGATAAAGAACGACAGAGAAACAGGCAGAGAATAAAGCACAGAGAAACAGGCAGAGAAAGAAGCTGAGGGAAATAGGCAGAGAAAGAAGCTCAGAGTAACAGGCAGAGAAAGAAGCTGAGGAAATAGGCAGAGAAAGACGCTTAGAGTAACAGGCAGAGAAAGAAGCTGAGGGAAATAGACAGAGAAAGAAGCTCAGAGTAACAGGCAGAGAAAGAAACACAGAGAATCAGGCAGAGAAAGGAACACAGAGAATCAGGCAGAGAAAGAAACAAAGAGAATCAGGCAGAGAAAGAAGCACAAAGAAACAGGTAGAGAAAGAAGCACAGAGAAACAGGAAGAAAAAAACACATAAAAATAGGCAGAAAAAAAAACTCAGAGACAGAAGCACAGAGAATCAGGCAGAGAAAGAAGCTCAGAGAAATATGCAGAAAAGAATGACAGAGAAACAGGCAGAGAATAAAGCACAGAGAAAGAAGTAGAGAAAGAAATATAGAGAAAGAAGCACAGAGAAACAGCGAAAGCAGCACAGAGAAACAGAGAAAGAAACTCAGAGAAATAGGCAGAGAAAGAAGCACAGAGAAATAGACAGGTAAAGAAGCACAGAGAAAGAGGCAGAGAAAAAAAAGCCCAAACATATTGGAGGGGAAGAATCAACGGGATACGGGCGATCATGAAAAACAGAGATTTGGGGGAGGGGGTGACAAAGATTCGGGAGAGTAAGAATCATAGAAATGGGAGAGAAAAATCTCTGAGATGGGAGAGAAAAATATCTGAGATGGGAGAGAAAAATTATCTGAGATGGAAGAGAAACATCTCTGTGATGGGAGAGAAAATCTCTGAGATGGAGAGAAAAATCTCTGAGATGGGAGAGAAAAATCTCTGAGATGGGAGAGAAAAATCTCTGAAATGGGAGAGAAAAATCTCTGGGATGGGAGAGAAAAATCTCTGAGATGGGAGAGAAAAATCTCTGAAATGGGAGATAAAAATCTCTGAAATGGGAGAGAAAAATCTCTGAGATGGGAGAGAAAAATCTCTGAAATGGGAGATAAAAATCTCTGAGATGGGAGAGAAAAATCTCTGAGATGGGAGAGAAAAATCTCTGAGATGGGAGAGAAAAATCTCTGGGATGGGAGAGAAAAATCTCTGGGATGGGAGAGAAAAAATTGCAGAGATATCAGAGATTAAGAGTCAGAGATGAGCGAGAGAAAGAAACACAAAGATGGCGAGGAATAAGAATCATAGAGAATCAGGAGAGAAAGAAACACAAAGATGGCGGGGAATAAGAATCATAGAGAATCAGGAGAGAAAGAAACACAAAGATGGCGGGGAATAAGAATCATAGAGAATCACGAAAGAAAGAAACACAAAGATGCCGGGGAATAAGAATCATAGAGAATCACGAAAGAAAGAAACACAAAGATGCCGGGGAATAAGAATCATAGAGAATCAGGAGAGAAAGAAACACAAAGATGCCGGGGAATAAGAATCATAGAGAATCAGGAGAGAAAGAAACACAAGATGGCGGGGAATAAGAATCATAGAGAATCAGGAGAGAAAGAAACACAAAGATGCCGGGAATAAGAATCATAGAGAATCACGAAAGAAAGAAACACAAAGATGGCGGGGAATAAGAATCATAGAGAATCACGAAAGAAAGAAACACAAAGATGCCGGGGAATAAGAATCATAGAGAATCACGAAAGAAAGAAACACAAAGATGCCGGGGAATAAGAATCATAGAGAATCAGGAGAGAAAGAAACACAAAGATGCCGGGAATAAGAATCATAGAGAATCAGGAGAGAAAGAAACACAAAGATGCCGGGGAATAAGGATCATAGAGAATCAGGAGAGAAAGAACAGCATAGAGAATAGAAAGAAAAAGAATCTTAGAGATAGAGGGGAGTAAAAGATGATGAAGAAAATGAAGGAGAAGCGATACATTGAGCAAAAATAGAGGCGGGGGAGGGTGGGCATTAAACAATGGAGACAATGAGAGAGGTAGAAAAGAGTGATAGTGAGATGGATACAGAGAAAGAAGAAAGAAAGTGTGATAGAGAGAAAAAACACGCCAGAAAAGCAAATGTGAGTGAAATAGAATTCGACATGGCGTGAAAAGATTTGTGTGAAACATAAAGAACACTTTCATGGGAAATGCTTTTGTGGCATGCTGGCAAGTGCAAACAAACATTGTGGGCAGGGCTGGCAGGGTCAGCACATGTTATCTCTTGGTCTAGCGTCAGTTGTAGTCTGAGTCACTCCATGTTCTCTCATTATCTGGCGTCAGGTGTAGTCTGAGTCACTCCATGTTCTCTCATTATCTGGCGTCAGGTGTAGTCTGAGTCACTCCATGTTCTCTCATTATCTGGCGTCAGGTGTAGTCTGAGTCACTCCATGTTCTCTCATTATCTGGCGTCAGTTGTAGTCTGAGTCACTCCATGTTCTCTTATTATCTGGCGTCAGGTGTAGTCTGAGTTACTCCATGTTCTCTCATTATCTGGCGTGAGGTGTAGTCTGAGTCACTCCATGTTCTCTCATTATCTGGCGTCAGTTGTAGTCTGAGTCACTCCATGTTCTCTCATTATCTGGCGTCAGTTGTAGTCTGAGTCACTCCATGTTCTCTCATTATCTGGCGTCAGTTATAGTCTGGTTTATAGTTTTCCTGAATCATTGTTATAGTTTCCTGAACCATTGTTATAGTTTCCTGAATAATTGTTATAGTTTTTCTGAATCATTGTTATAGTTTTCCTGGCTCATTGTTATAGATTTCCTCAACAATGTTATAGTTTTTCTGAACAATTGTTATAGTTTTCTCAACCATTGTTATAGATTTCCTCAACCATTGTTATAGATTTCCTTAACCAATGTTATAGTTTTCCTGAACAATTGTTATAGTTTTCTCAACCATTGTTATAGATTTCCTCAACCATTGTTATAGTTTTCCTCAACCATTGTTATAGTTTCCCACAACCATTGTTATAGATTTCCTCAACCAATGTTATAGATTTCCTCAACCATTGTTATAGATTTCCTCAACCATTGTTATAGATTTCCTCATCCATTGTTATAGATTTCCTCAACCATTGTTATAGTTTTCCTGAACAATTGTTATAGTTTTCTCAACCATTGTTATAGATTTCCTTAACCATTGTTATAGATTTCCTTAACCATTGTTATAGATTTCCTTAACCATTGTTATAGTTTTCCTCAACCATTGTTATAGATTTCCTCAACCATTGTTATAGATTTCCTCAACCATTGTTATAGTTTTCCTCAACCATTGTTATAGATTTCCTCAACCATTGTTATAGATTTCCTGAACAATTGTTATAGTTTTCCTCAACCATTTTTATAGTTTTCTCCATGACACCAAAACGTGCCTACCAATAGTTCTAACATACAAACTGTAGACATGGCCCGCCGGCTGATTATAACATTAGAAAACACAACTAACGTGACGATTTCAGCTTTTTTTTGCTTTCCGAGCAGGAACGCTTGTGGCAACAGTGACGTCAGCCGTCTATAGCTCCTATAGTTGAAAACGTCACACTAGTTGGGGTGTTTTTCTACTTTACCATTTGTCCACGGGCCATGTATGTACCCGCTGTGTTTATGACATTGTTTGTGTGTGATTTTGTTTGATAACTCTAGGTACAGATGCAGGTCGGTAGACAAGTTGACATGTTAGTCGATCTCAGATCTTGGACAGCCTAAGGGACATCATTCACAACAATCCACGTCCACTCACTCACTATCAATTATTGCTTTCTTCTCAAGCTCATATTTCAGCCCTCTCTATTATTTGTCTTTCTTTGCTTCTTTTGTCTTCCATGCTTTCACTTGCCATCAGGTGCCCACAAGATGGGAGTCTTCTTTCTGTTGTTCATCAGATGATACTAAAGGAATAGATTGTCCTCTTTGCAATCCTTCCTTCAACGGACGTTCAGTGGGGTACGCGCGGGTTGTAATTTACAGTAGAATATCTGCGCCATTCAGTCCAATACATCCGTGTCTAATCATTTACTTTTGAAATCACAAACTGACTAATTCAGTGACTAATTTGTCAAGTTACTAGCTTTTGAAAAATCACAAACTGACTAATTCAGTGACTAATTTGTTTAGTTACTAGCTTTTGAACTTACAAACTAACTAATGCAGTGACTAAGATGACATAGACAGCGATGAACACATACGCCATCCTCTAACAACAGCCAGCCATACAACAAATTCTGCAGCTCCCCATGAGTCACAATAATGGACGTCATAATCACATTTGTATTCTAAAATCTACAAAATAGACTGCGGGAGATTTCTCGCTTAAATTGATCAAACACAGCTGCTGGCTTCAGCCATGATGTAGTATTTTAGTTCAATCCCTAGAAGAGCATCCAAGTTGTCGTCTGGCAACATCATCAAGCCCGTACCGGACTCGTCGTCCTAAAAGTGATAACTGATATCAGACCGGACTCGTCGTCCTAAAAGTGATAACTGATATCAGACCGGACTCGTTCTAAAAGTGATAACTGATATCAGACCGCACTCGTCCTAAAAGTGATAACTGATATTAGACCGCACTCGTCCTAAAAGTGATAACTGATATCAGACCGCACTCGTCCTAAAAGTGATAACTGATATTAGACCGCACTCGTCCTAAAAGTGATAACTGATATCAGACCGGACTCGTTCTAAAAGTGATAACTGATATCAGACCGCACTCGTCCTAAAAGTGATAACTGATATTAGACCGCACTCGTCCTAATAGTGATAACTGATATCAGACCGGACTCGTCGTCCTAAAAGCGATAACTGATATTAGACCGCACTCGTCCTAAAAGCGATAACTGATATTAGACCGGACTCTTCGTCCTAAAAGCGATAACTGATATCAGACCGGACTCTTCGTCCTAAAAGCGATAACTGATATCAGACCGGACTCGTCGTCCTAAAAGCGATAAGTGATATCAGTATTAACAGTGGCCACACGTCCGACCCTCAACATGGACAAAACAAACAAACAGAAGCTATAACAATATAAAAACAACAAACACACAAGAACGTGGAGAAAAACTAAATGAAAAATTCCGAAACGAGTAGATCCAAATACCTGGGATCAACAATAACATCAGATGGCAGATGAAGAAATTAGAAGCGGAACAGGACAAGCAAAGACAGAATAGGACAAGCAAAGACAGAACAGGACAAGCAAAGACAGAACAGGACAAGCAAAGACAGAACAGGACAAGCAAAGACAGAATAGGACAAGCAAAGACAGAACAGGACAAGCAAAGACAGAATAGGACAAGCAAAGACAGAATAGGACAAGCAAAGACAGAACAGGACAAGCAAAGACAGAATAGGACAAGCAAAGACAGAATAGGACAAGCAAAGACAGAACAGGACAAGCAAAGACAGATCAGGACAAGCAAAGACAGAACAGGACAAGCAAAGACAGAATAGGACAAGCAAAGACAGAAAAGGACAAGCAAAGACAGAATAGGACAAGCAAAGACAGAATAGGACAAGCAAGACAGAACTCCATCGAATGAAAAACATCCTAAATTATTGTCAATTAATGTCAGAAAATGTGTTCTAAAGTGGTACATCGAATGTGTCCTAAAGTGGTACATCGAATGTGTCCTAAAGTGGTACATCGAATGTGTCCTAAAGTGGTACATCGAATGTGTCCTAAAGTGGTACATCGAATGTGTTCTACTATATGGAAGTGAGTCATGGACGATAAGTCAAGCAACAATGAGAACATTAGAGGCAGCTGAGATGTGGTTTATCAGAAGAATGTTACGAATTCCATGGATAGCAAAAATGACAAATGAAGAATGTTTAACACGAGCTGGAGAAACCAGGAATATGATCTTCATCATCATCATCATCAAGTACCATGTCTGCTGGCGTAGGTGATCATGTCTCTCCACAATTCTCGATCTCGACAGTTATCATTTCTGTTGTCCTTCTGTCAAGCTATTCTCTTAAGCTGTCTTGCATCTTTTCTCTTTGCTTCCCTCTATCTCTTCGTCCCTCAATTTTCCCAGTTGTCACAATATATTCCAGCTGTTCCCTTCTCATTACATGGCCAAAATGATGATTGTTTCTTCCTAATATTGGAAATTAGCTTTATATATTTTTTTATAAAAGTGGCCTCTTTCAGAACGTTTTCATTACTCGTCTTAGCTGTTCGTAGTATTCTCAACAGTTTTATGTAAAACCACATTTCTACAGCCTCCAGTGATTTTCTTGCCTGTTGCCCTATTGTCCATGGTCCACATCCATATGTTAAGACTGATTCTACATAAATTTAAGAATTTGTTTTCTTGTTTCCATTGTGAAAAATGTATTGCATAGTATCTTTCTCATTTTTTAGAAAGCTGCTTTTGCCTGAACCATTCTGCATCTCACCTCCGTTGTACATCTACCACCTCACCTCTGTTGTACATCTACCACCTCACCTCTGTTGTACATCTACCACCTCACCTCTGTTGTACATCTACCACCTCACCTCTGTTGTACATCTATCATCTGAGGTTAAGAAGGCCGCATATAGGCCATTATCAATAATTTTTTGCGGTCCTTTTCTTGTCAAGCTGTCACCATACCTTCTAAGAGTACACGTTACACCTGACTATTGGCTCCCACCCATCTGAGGTTGACATTGTTCCCAGGTATTTAAATGCCTGTACCTGTTTTAATATAGAGAACATATACAAACAAACATATTATCAGAATAAACAGGAAGAGACAATCTACATTTATTTGGCGTGTGATGCGAAAAGAAGACAGTGAGAATATCATAACAGGCAGAATGAATGGAAGGAAGAGAACAAGCAAAACATGAGAAATAATATAGAACAGCTTATCCAAATAGGAATAATAAAAGATCACCGACTGAACTTACAACATGCATGAAGGACTGAGTGATGTGGAGAGAGGTGATCGCCTACTCCAACCGGCTTGGAACCTGATGATTATTTACAGTGTGCAGTATCAGAAGAGCAGTTGGAAGCCCTCGATACATCGTTATTTATGTTCTAATATTTTACTTCAGACACGCTGGCGAGAAATAAAACTAACAAGCCACTTATCTTGTGTCCGGTAAACAACTCGCTCTCTGTTACTTCAGTTAGTGTTTGTCTACACACTTCAACACAAACGGTTTGTATATACTATTAAATAATCATTACATCTTTTACAAACAAACTACAAAAATCAGGTGCATACAAGAGAGTAAAAATGGAGGTTTGTGTAAATATAAACACAGAGACACGTTTTGTGATGCGGGAATGAGAAGCTGACTGGATGTAAATTAAAACAAAACGAGAAGAAAAGAAATCAGAGAAATGCGAGTGCGAAGATTGGAAACTCGGAGGAAGATGTGAGGGCTAGGACACACAAATCGAAGTCTCGGGGAACTTTATTTCATTTGTCCTGTCTGATAGCTTGGAGACCGAATAAGTAATCTGATTGGCCCAAAATGAGACCCCTCCCCTAATCCCTAGGCCCTGGAACTATTTTCTCTCGCCACAATCTAGTCCATCACTCATGGAGGGTCCTTCTATAAACGGGCTGTAACTCTCATGCCAAATACAATTCGGACTCTCATGCTGTATACGATTGTGACTCTTGTGCCGCATTCTGACTCTTGTGCCGCATTCTGACTCTTGTACCCTACACAATTTTGACTCTCGGCTCCACACCATTTCTCACCCAATCCCTCGTTTCGTACCCTTTACAATTTTTGATTTGTGCTCTTTACAATTTTTCATTTGTGCTCTGTACAATTTTTGATTTGTGCCCTTTACAATTTTTGATTTGTGCCCTTTACAATTTTTGATTTGTGCCCTTTACAATTTCGAATCTCACGCCCTTTACAATTCTGACTGTCGTATCCTTTACAATGCTGACTGTTGTACTCTTTACAATTCTAACCATCGTACGCCGCTTTAAAATTCTGACTACCTTATCATTTACAATTCTGACTGCCGTAATTCTGACTGCCGTACCATTTACAATTCTGACTGCCGTACCATTTACAATTCTGACTGCCGTACCATTTACAATTCTGACTGCCGTACCATTTACAATTCTGACTGCCGTACCATTTACAATTCTGACTGCCGTACCATTTACAATTCTGACTGCCGTATCATTTACAATTCTGACTGCCGTACCATTTACAATTGTGACTGCCGTAACCTCTACAGTTCCGACTCTCCTATCATGCATCGAACGCGCCCACAAGATGGTTACTCTCGTGTCTCACTCAACTATGACTCACATGCTCTTAGATCTTAAACTCTTTAACCATGCACACAAGACTGACTCACATATTTAATAGACGTCTGACTCTCGTAACTAAGCAGCGATGACTTTAAGCACCCTGGATTGTATCAATGATTCGTGCTTTTAAAATTACTGACTCTTGTTGTGTACAGAACTCTGACTCTGAGAGCATATTTAAGCCTTGGGGGGGGGGGGGGGGGTGTAGTCCAGAGCTACGACGTCGGCTTCAGGGCAGGTACGACCAGGGCTCAAAGGTCACCAGAAGCGGGGACGTGATTTATCAAAAATAAGAAAAATTCTTCCGTGGTGTCTTGATCACGCTACCCTACGCTGATCTCTTGGGTAGTGAGATACGATGTCTAACCCTCTCAGATAACGGCAATAATTATAGGACCCTGTATGCACTCGCACATGTTAAAGATTCTGGTAGTTAAAATCGAGATTTGGCCATAAATATGTGCCGCTGTCCGGGCAAAATTGTCAGCAAAATGCTACCCACGCTGTGGATCCCAGGCCATACTACGGAGTTCGTGCACATGGGCCATGAGTATCCTCGGATTTTTTCTAAACTCTCGAGGCAGATGTCAAAGCACCTATGGGTTCGTCTGGTGTGCAGTGATGATGATCCTAACAGTAAATAATCTGTTGATGCCAGACTTTTGCTACGTGCAACCTCTCGTGTTCTACCCTCACCTGACCCTCGTGCCCTACACAGCTCGGACTCCCACATTCTCACAACAATTTCCTTGTTGATTTAAAGGCGAGAAATGTTCACTAGGTTCTCGTGAAGCTGCACAAATAGATCAAACAAAATCAAATATAGGAGGCTTGCTCGAGTGACACTCTGTTCTGTAGTTTCGGTTTAAAGGGTCACATCTTGGAGTGGCGGGGCGAGCCTACAAAAACATCAGCATAGACACAAGCTAGATGGAATAAGTGCGTCCAGGGAAGAAATGAAGTAAAAATGCAAATTTCTGCAAAAAATAAACAAAATATTGAAAGTTATTCAACTGAGAAATAATTAGTAAAGCTCTATTGGCAGTTGTACAAAGAGAGGTCAAAAGTGTCAGCAATAACAGCCATCGCCGTTATCATCACCGCCGTTATCATCACCGCCGTTATCATCACCGCTGTTATCATCACCGCCGTTATCATCACCGACGTTATCATCACCGCTGTTATCATCACCGCTGTTATCATCACCGCCGTTATCATCACCGCCGTTATCATCACCGCTGTTATCATCACCGCTGTTATCATCACCGCTGTTATCATCACCGCTGTTATCATCACCGCCGTTATCATCACCGCCGTTATCATAACCGCCGTTATCATCACCGCTGTTATCATCACCGCCGTTATCATCACCGCCGTTATCATCACCGCTGTTATCATCACCGCTGTTATCATCACCGCCGTTATCATCACCGCCGTTATCATCACCGCTGTTATCATCACCGCCGTTATCATCACCGCCGTTATCATCACCGCTATTATCATCACCGCCGTTATCATCACCGCTGTTATCATCACCGCTGTTATCATCACCGCCGTTATCATCACCGCTGTTATCATCACTTCTTAAACGCCAGCTTGTCTGAGGTAGGAACATCCCATCTCAGTTGTACATTTTAAAATAATGAACTGTGCCATGGTGCATTTGGTAGAGCAATAATGAACTGTGCCATGGTGCATTTGGTAGAGCAATAATGAACTGTGCCATGGTGCATTTGGTAGAGCAATAATGAACTGTGCCATGGTGCATTTGGTAGAGCAATAATGAACTGTGCCATGGTGCATTTGGTAGAGCAATAATGAACTGTGCCATGGTGCATTTGGTAGAGCAATAATGAACTGTGCCATGGTGCATTTGGTAGAGCAATAATGAACTGTGCCATGGTGCATTTGGTAGAGCAATAATGAACTGTGCCATGGTGCATTTGGTAGAGCAATAATGAACTGTGCCATGGTGCATTTGGTAGAGCAATAATGAACTGTGCCATGGTGCATTTGGTAGAGCAATAATGAACTGTGCCATGGTGCATTTGGTAGAGCAATAATGAACTGTGCCATGGTGCATTTGGTAGAGCAATAATGAACTGTGCCATGGTGCATTTGGTAGAGCAATAATGAACTGTGCCATGGTGCATTTGGTAGAGCAATAATGAACTGTGCCATGGTGCATTTGGTAGAGCAATAATGAACTGTGCCATGGTGCATTTGGTAGAGCAATGATGAACTGTGCCATGGTGCATTTGGTAGAGCAATAATGAACTGTGCCATGGTGCATTTGGTAGAGCAATAATGAACTGTACCAATTGACATCCGGTAAAGCAATAAAGAACTGTGCCATGGTGCATCTGGTAGAGCAATAATGAACTGTGCCATGGTGCATCTGGTAGAGCAATAATGAATGGTGTGCTTCTTGGAAAGTGTGATGGTGTAATGTTATGAAGGACAGCGTACATTCATGCATTTATTGGGTGCTGTCTCCACATTGAAGGTTGGCCACCAATGAGCGCCATTCATTCATTCACTTCAGTTTCTATATCACCTCGACACTTTATATCACCTCAAGCCTCTATATCACCTCCAGTTTCTATATCACCTCCATCCTCTATATCACCTCCAGCCTCTATATCACCTCCATACTTTATATCACCTCCAGCCTCTATATCACCTCCTGTTTCTATATCACCTCCATTTTCTATTTCATCTCCAGTTTCTATATCACCTCCATCCTCTATATCACCTCCAGCCTCTATATCACCTCCAGCCTCTATATCACCTCCATCCTCTATATCACTTCCAGCCTCTATATTATTTCCAGCCTCTATATCACCACCAGCCTCTATATCACCTCCAGCCTCTACATTCATTCCAGCATCTACATCACCCCCAGCCTCTATATCACCTGCAGCCTCTATATTATTCCCAGCCTCTATATCACCTCCAGCCTCTACATTAATTCGAGCATCTACATAATCCCCAGCCTCTATATCACCTCCAGCCTCTATATTATTTCCAGCCTCTATATCACCTTCAGCCTCTACTTTAATTCCAGCATCTACATCACCTCCAGCCTCTATATCACCTCCAGCCACTACATTTCTATCCAGCCTCTATATCACCTCCAGCCTCTATATCACCTCTAGCCTCTATATCACCTCCAGCCACTACATTTATATCCAGTCTCTATATCACCTCCAGCCTCTATATCACCTCCAGCCTCTATATCACCTCCAGCCTCTATATCACCTCCAACCGCTATATTATTTCCAGGATCTATATCACCTCCAGCCTCTATAATATTTCCAGCATCTATATCACCACCATCCTCTATATCACCTCCAGCATCTATATCACCTCCAGCCTCTATAACATATCCACCCTCTATATCACCTCCAGCCTCAATATCACCTCCAGCCTCTATATCACCTCCAGCCTCTACATCACCTCCAGCCTCTATAACACCTCCGGCCTCTATATCACATCAGCCTCGACATTATCCCCAGCCTCTATATTATCTCCAGGCTCTATATTATTTCTAGCATCTATATCACGTCCAGCCCCTATAACACCTCCAGCCTCTATATCACCTCCAGCCTCTCTATCACCTCCAGCCTCTATATCACCTCCAATCGCTATATTACTTCCAGGATCTATATCACCTCCAGCCACTACATTTATATCCAGCATCTATATCACCTCCAGTCTATATATCACCTCCAGCCTCTATATCACATCTAACCTCTATATCACCTCCAACCGCTATATTATTTCAAGGATCTATATCACCTCCAGCCTCTATATCACCTCCAGCCTCTCTATCACCTCCAGCCTCTATATCACCTTCAACCGATATATTACTTCCATGATCTATATCACCTCCAGCCACTACATTTATATCCAGCATCTATATCACCTCCAGCCTCTATATCACCTCTAACCTCTATATCACCTCCAACCGCTATAATATTTCCAGCATCTATATCACCTCTAACTTCTATATCACCTCCAACCGCTATATTATTTCCAGGATCTATATCATCTCCAACCGCTATAATATTTCAGCATTTATATCACCTCCAGCCTCTATAACACCTCCAGCCTCTATAACATCTCCAGCCTCTATATCACCTCCAGTCACTAAATTTATATCCAGCCTCTATAACACCTGCAGCCTCTATAACACCTCCAGCCTCTATATCACCTCCAGCCTTTATAACACCTCCAGCCTATATAACACCTCCAGCCTTTATATCACCTCCAGCCTATATAACACCTCCAGCCTCTATATCACCTCCAGCCTCTATGTCATCTCCAGCATCTATATCACCTCCAGCCTCTATAACACCTCCAGCCTATATAACACCTCCAGCCTCTATAACACCTCCAGCCTCTATGTCATCTTCAGCATCTATATCACCTCCAGCCTCTATAACACCTCCAGCCACTATAACACCTCCAGCCTCTATAACACCTCCAGCCTCTACATTATTTCCAGCTCTATAACACCTCGAGCCTTTATATCACCTCCAGCCTTTATATCATCTCCATCCTCTATAACACCTCAAGCTTCTACATTATCTCCAGCCACTATATCACCTCCAGCCTCTATAACACCTCCAGCCTCTATAACACCTCCAGCCTTTATATCATCTCCATCCTCTATAACACCTCCAGCCTCTACATTATCTCCAGCCACTATATCACCTTCAGCCTCTATATCACCTCCAGCCTCTATAACACCTCCGGTCTCTATAACACCTACAGGCTCTACATTATCTCCAGTCTCTATATCACATCCAGCCTCTATAACACCTCCAGCCTCTACATTATCTCCAGTCTCTATATCACATCCAGCCTCTATAACACCTGCAATCTTTATAACATCTCCAGCCTCTACATTATCTCCAGTCTCTATATCACATCCAGCCTCTATATCACTTCCAATCTCTATAACACCTCCAGCCTCTATAACACCTCCAGCCTCTACATTATCTCCTGTCTCTATATCACCTCCAGCGTCTATATCACTTCCAATCTCTCTAACACCTCCAGCCTCTATAACACCTCCAACCTCTATAACACCTCCAACCTCTATAACACCTCCAGCCTCTACATTATCTCCAGTCTCAATATCACCTCCAGCCTCTATATCACTTCCGACCTCTATAAAACCTCCAACCTCTATAACATCTCCAACCTCTATAACACCTCCAACCTCTATAACACCTCCAACCTCTATAACACCTCCAATCTCTATAACACCTCCAGCCTCTATAACACCTCTAGCCTCTACATTATCTGCAGTCTCTATATCACCTCCAGCCTCTAAATCACTTCCAATCTCTATAACACCTCCAGCCTCTATAACACCTCCAACCTCTATAACACCTCCAACCTCTATAACACATCCAACCTCTATAACACCTCCAACCTCTATAACACCTCCAATCTCTATAACACCTCCAGCCTCTAAATCACTTCCAATCTCTATAACACCTCCAGCCTCTATAACACCTCCAACCTCTATAACACCTCCAACCTCTATAACACCTCCAACCTCTATAACACCTCCAACCTCTATAACACCTCCAACCTCTATAACACCTCCAACCTCTATAACACCTCAAATCTTTATAACACCTCCAGCCTCTATATCACTTCCAACCTCTATAACACCTCCAACCTCTATAACACCTCCAACCTCTATAACACCTCCAACCTCTATAACACCACACTCTAGAAGTAAAGAGATTCTTTCCTAAATCATCACACTGGAAGAGTGCCGATGTTAATTCTTTCATTTCTCCGTTTGCTAAAATAGTTATCCCTGAGCACGACCGCCATTAGTGACAGAGGACGTCGCCTCCAGAAATTCCAGGCGAGAAGCACACAAGAGCCCGTGCTCTACTATTGCTGGTAAACTCACGTCCAGCAGTGAGTAAATAGCTCAAGTCTTGCTCAATAAAAACCACATTTATTGACTGCTATCTATCCAATCGAGTGTTACCTCATTAATATAGCTGGCGATTTATTTATTTGATTAGCGCCGGGTCGTCCATAACGATTGCTATGGCGTAAGTGCCGCCCCACCTTTCTGACATTTCTCCACCTTTCTCCAATCGATTTATCAATCACAGTGCGGTACTTTCATGAGCACGACAAAGACAATATTCTAAAACTACACAAGTACACAAACGAATGATGGAACTCACTGCCAGGGCATTGGTTTTAAAAAGACAAATCTACAGAGAACATTTTGAGTCACAACTCTGTCTTGTAAATTTATTTGACGAGAATTAATGTGATTTTTGTTGTTTGAGTTCTAAAGATTATATTGAGAATTTGGCATTCGATAAGATAGCTTGGTTTTTGCTCGGGACCTGTTTGCTTAAGATGTGTATGTTGTTTGTAGAACTTGATAGTAGGTACGAGAATGAATGTGACATGATTATATAAGGAGCCAGTGGTGGGGAGTGATAAGCACTCCAAGGTATGGTGACAGCTTTACAGGGGAGGAACACAATACAAAACTGACGTTTCGGCCTGTGGTCTTCTTTAGAATACAGGGACAACGACAACAAACGATGAAGCAAAATTATCTATAAATACATGTTAGATGATGAGGTGAATGTAGAGGTGGACAGAAAAGAAGAAAGTAGGACGTTGAAATAAGAAAGGAGGCTACATGATGGGAGGTAGTATGAATGTCGAGATGTGTAAAATAGAAAGATAGAGATGTCAATAGTAACAAGTGAATAAGCCGAAACGCCAGTATTGTATTGTGTTCCTTCCTTGTAAAGCTGTCACCATACCTTGGAGTTGTTAACACTCCCCACCACTGGCTCCTTGCTACCAGCTTTACCGCAGCATTGCAATTATTTGCCTGTTGCCTATGATGATATAAGCTCAACAATGTCGTTCCACATCTTATTCCCAAACAGTATAGGAAGAAAGACAAACAAATGGTAACTTAATGTAAAAGAAACAGACATTTTAACAGACGAGTCTACGTGACAATCTTCCTACATTTATTGATACAATCTGCCTACATTTATTGATACAATCTGCCTACATTTATTGATACAATCTTCCTATATTTATTGATACAATCTTCCTATATTTATTGATACAATCTTCCTATATTTATTGATACAATCTTCCTACATTTATTGATACAATCTTCCTATATTTATTGATACAATCTTCCTACATTTATTGATACAATCTTCCTACATTGTTACAACCTTCCTATATTTATTGATACAATCTTCCTACATTGTTACAACCTTCCTATATTTATTGATACAATCTTCCTACATTTATTGATACAACCTTCCTATATTTATTGATACAATCTTCCTACATTATTTACTACAATCTTCCTACATTTATTGATACAACCTTCCTATATTTATTGATACAATCTTCCTACATTTATTACTACAATCTTCCTATATTTATTATACAATCTTCCTATATTTATTGATACAATTTTCCTACTACATTTATTGATACAATCTTCCTACATTTATTGAAATAATCTTCCTATATTTATTACTACAATCTTCCTATATTTATTACTACAATCTTCCTATATTTATTGATACAATCTTCCTACATTTATTAATGCAATCTTCCTACATTTATTGATACAATCTTCCTATATTTATTGATACAATCTTCCTACATTTATTGATACAATCTTCCTACATTTATCGATACAATCTTCCTACATTTATTGATACAATCTTCCTATATTTATTGATACAATCTTCCTACATTTATTGATACAATCTTCCTACATTTATTCATACAATCTTCATATATTTATTGTTTTATGTTATGTTGCAATGATCACTGCATTCATGACGAACCATAGGTGCTTCTCCCTCTCCAAACCCAGACCCACATGCACGAACTCTGTTGGACGGCCTGCCATCGGTGTGGCTAGATGTGGGGGATAACTATGCCAGGGCAGCAGACATTTATTCATCTTTTTTATTTTTAACTACAAAGATTTTTAACATGCGCGAGTGCACACGGGATTTCTTGTTTATTGCTGTTATCCGAGAGGGCTAGACATCGGATCTCACTACAGAGAGAGGGCTAGACATCAGATCTCACTACAGAGAGAGGGCTAGACATCGGATCTCACTACAGAGAGAGGGCTAGACATCAGATCTCACTACAGAGAGAGGGCTAGACATCGGATCTCACTACAGAGAGAGGGCTAGACATCAGAACTCACTACAGAGAGAGGGCTAGACATCATATCTCACTACAGAGAGAGGGCTAGACATCAGATCTCACTACAGAGAAAGGGCTAGACATCAGATCTCACTACAGAGAAAGGGCTAGACATCAGATCTCACTACAGAGAGAGGGCTAGACATCAGATCTCACTACAGAGAGAGGGCTAGACATCGGATCTCACTACAGAGAGAGGGCTAGACATCAGAACTCACTACAGAGAGAGGGCTAGACATCAGATCTCACTACAGAGAGAGGGCTAGACATCAGATCTCACAACAGAGAGAGGGCTAGACGTCAGATCTCACTACAGAGAAAGGGTTGGACATCAGATCTCACTACAGAGCGAGGGCTAGACATCAGATCTCACTACAGAGAAAGGGCTAGACATCAGATCTCACTACATAGAAAGGGCTAGACATCAGATCTCACTACATAGAAAGGGCTAGACATCAGATCTCACTACATAGAAAGGGCTAGACATCAGATCTCACTACATAGAAAGGGCTAGACATCAGATCTCACTACAGAGAAAGGGCTAGACATCAGATCTCACTACAGAGAAAGGGCTAGACATCAGATCTCACTACAGAGAAAGGGCTAGACATCAGATCTCACTACATAGAAAGGGCTAGACATCAGATCTCACTACATAGAAAGGGCTAGACATCAGATCTCACTACATAGAAAGGGCTAGACATCAGATCTCACTACATAGAAAGGGCTAGACATCAGATCTCACTACATAGAAAGGGCTAGACATCAGATCTCACTACATAGAAAGGGCTAGACATTAGATCTCACTACAGAGAGAGGGCTAGACATCAGATCTCACTACAGAGAAAGGGCTAGACATCAGATCTCATTACAGAGAGAGGGCTAGACATCAGATCTCACTACAGAGAGAGGGATAGACATCAGATCTCACTACAGAGAGAGGGCTAGCCATCAGATCTCATTACAGAGAGAGGGATAGACATCAGATCTCACTACATAGAGAGGGCTAGACATCAGATCTCACTACAGAGAGAGGGCTAGACATCAGATCTCACTACAGAGAGAGGAATAGACATCAGATTTCACTACAGAGAGAGGGATAGACATCAGATCTCACTACAGAGAGAGGGCTAGACATCAGATCTCATTACAGAGAGAGGAATAGACATCAGATCTCACTACAGAGAGAGGGCTAGACATCAGATCTCACTAGAGAGAGAGGGCTAGACATCAGATCTCCCTCCAGAGAGAGGGATAGACATCATATCTCACTACCAAGAGAGGGCTAGACATCAGATCTCACTACAGAGAGAGGGCTAGACATCAGATCTCACTAGAGAGAGAGGGCTAGACATCAGATCTCACTACAGAGAGAGGGATAGACGTCAGATCTCACTACAGAGAGAGGGCTAGACATCAGATCTCACTACAGAGAGAGGGATAGACATCAGATCTCACTACAGAGAGAGGGATAGACATCAGATCTCACTACAGAGAGAGGGCTAGACATCAGATCTCACTACAGAGAGAGGGATAGACATCATATCTCACTACAGAGAAAGGGATAGACATCAGATCTCACTACCCAAAAAGGATAGACATCAGATCTCACTACCCAGAGAGGGATAGACATAAGATCTCACTACCCAGAGAGGGCTAGACATCAGATCTCACTACCCAGAGAGGGCTAGACATCAGATCTCACTACCCAGAGAGGGATAGACATAAGATCTCACTACCCAGAGAGGGCTAGACATCAGATCTCACTACAGAGAGAGGGATAGACATAAGATCTCACTACCCAGAGAGGGCTAGACATAAGATCTCACTACCCAGAGAGGGCTAGACATCAGATCTCACTACCCAGAGAGGGATAGACATAAGATCTCACTACCCAGAGAGGGCTAGACATCAGATCTCACTACCCAGAGAGGATAGACATCAGATCTCACTACAGAGAGAGGGATAGACATAAGATCTCACTACCCAGAGAGGGCTAGACATCAGATCTCACTACCCAGAGAGGGCTAGACATCAGATCTCACTACCCAGAGAGGGCTAGACATCAGATCTCACTACCCAGAGAGGATAGACATCAGATCTCACTACAGAGAGAGGGCTAGACATCAGATCTCACTACCCAGAGAGGGCTAGACATCAGATCTCACTACCCAGAGAGGGCTAGACATCAGATCTCACTACCCGTAAATCAATGGAGAGTGGCACCACGAAAATAAACCACAGATTAAATTTGTGAAAAATTCCCACTACTTGTGGCGGAATCTGAATGCTAGACCTTCTTGTCCTTAGGCCCTACATATTACTGTAAAGCACTCAGCCTCTACCTTCTTGTCCTTAGGCCCTACATATTACTGTAAAGCACTCAGCCTCAACCTTCTTGTCCTTAGGCCCTACATATTACTGTAAAGCACTCAGCCTCAACCTTCTTGTCCTTAAGCCCTACATATTACTGTAAAGCACTCAGCCTCAACCTTCTTGTCCTTAGGCCCTACATATTACTGTAAAGCACTCAGCCTCAACCTTCTTGTCCTTAAGCCCTACATATTACTGTAAAGCACTCAGCCTCTACCTTCTTGTCCTTAGGCCCTACATATTACTGTAAAGCACTCAGCCTCAACCTTCTTGTCCTTAGGCCCTACATATTACTGTAAAGCACTCAGCCTCTACCTTCTTGTCCTTAGGCCCTACATATTACTGTAAAGCACTCAGCCTCAACCTTCTTGTCCTTAGGCCCTACATATTACTGTAAAGCACTCAGCCTCAACCTTCTTGTCCTTAAGCCCTACATATTACTGTAAAGCACTCAGCCTCAACCTTCTTGTCCTTAAGCCCTACATATTACTGTAAAGCACTCAGCCTCTACCTTCTTGCTGTGATAGCGGACAGCGTGAAGATCCAATTAGGAACAGTTAATTCACGTCGACAATTACCTGTGGAGTTACGTAGATTTCGTGTAATATTAAACAGTCATTAGTCTTACACCCAGCACGAGGCAGAGGCAGACCGAAACTAACATGGACGTGTAACATCAAAAGATGGACAAGTAAGCTAAGACAACCTGCACCATCAATACTAAAGACAGAGCGGAATAGCGCTCCATGGTAGCTAACCTTCGATGTGTAGACGGCACTCAATGATGATGATTAATATAAATATTAGCGCTTAGTTGTTGTGTTTATTATACAAATTTGTATTTAATTTCCGTGCTAGTATAAATGCCTATATTTGGAATTTTAAATATATGATTGATATACAGGGTGTTTTTAAAGTCGCAGTGCAGTGAATTTCTACTCTCGGAAGAAAAAACGTCACCAGAAATGCGGTTAACTAAGGCGTCACACAAATTGTAAAATAAATGGTATTATTCAAATATACTTGACTGCTATCGGCGAGCTTATAATGGGTAATGTTGGTATTAACACAATAAAGTTGTGCCTAAAGCATATGTTGAAAATGTCCACCACGGGCCTCAAGACATGTCGTGATTCGTCTTTCCATATTTGCGAAAACCTTCAGAATAATGTCTGGTGATATTTGTTTAATCTTGTCTACTATTTCAGTCTTTAGGTCATTAATTGTCTGCGGATTATTTTCATAAACTTTCCCCTTCAATGCCCCCCACAGATAATAATCTGGGGCTGTTAGATCTGGTGAACGAGCAGGCCAGATTCCACGTGAAATAATGCGATTTGCAAATATGCTTTCTAAATAATTGAGTGTTGTTGTGGCTGTGTGTGCTGTTGCCCCATCCTGCTGAAACCAGGATTCCATAATTTCCCGTTCTGTAAGGTGTGCTATGAACGGTTCCAGAATTAAAGTACGGTAACGTTCTGCATTTATTGTTTCATTAAAAATATAGGTCCTATTATCCGCATACGACTTATAGCGCACCACACTCCGACTTTTTGATCGTAAAGCGGCACTTTATGAAATTCATGGGGGTTTTCACTGCTCCACAGCCGATTGTTCTGACTGTTCACATAACCGGATAAATGAAACCAGGCCTCATCAGTGAAAAAAGTGACGTCAAGGATGGCAGCGCCATGTTCATAAATAAAATTCTGAAACCACATGCAGTAGTTTAAACGGGATTCATAATCTCTTTCTTGGAGTTGAGACACTTCAGTTAATTTGTATGGACGATAGTGTAGTTCACTTCTTAAAACCTTGTGAACAGAACTCTTAGATATTTGCACCTGTTGAGACAAGTGGTTTAAAGATGCATTTGGACTCATTGTAATTCTGTCTTGGAGTTCCATAATTTGGTCTTGTGAAATTGAAGGTCTTCCTGATCGGTATGCATCTACCACACTACCGGTTTCACGAAACTTTTTGATCAATTTTGTAACAGAATTTCGGTGAGGGACTTGTGAGTCTGGAAATTTCCTCACGAATTGTCTAATGTCCTCATCCGTATATTTACCGCCATTACGAAAGACATGCTCAACCAGAAATACCCTGTTTTCAATCGTCAACACCATTTCCTTCAAGCAATGAGACAGTGAAAGTAGCGTAGTGCCCGTCCTTTACGTAAATAAAACCTTAAAGGAAGCAGCGGTTTGTTCATAAATGTGGTTTACAAAATTGTGGTACGCAGATGATGATTACGTCATTTACTGAATATTAGAAATATTCACTGCACTGCGACTTTAAAAACACCCTGTATATATATATATATAATGTGGATATATAGAAGAATAGGTAGAATTGGATGGAAAGAAAAGAAAATAAACGATGAAGTTTTAAAACAACTAAAAATAAAAATAGAACTACTAAATACAATAAAGACAAGACAAATGAAATTTTTGGGGCATGTTAAAAGACACAACAGACTACTAAAAGTAATATTGGAAGGGAATATACAAAGTAAAAGAGGCAGACCAAGACTAACATGGACGAGTAACATCAAAAGATGGACAGGTCAATCTATGACAACCTGCATCATCAAAGCAAGAAATAGTGGAATGACGATCAATGGTAGCCAACCTTCGTTGCGGAGACGGCACTAGATGATGATGATATACAAATTGTTGCTATATTTTTAAAAAAATTGTTATAACATTCGTGTTTAATTGTTGTACTGAATATAAATACTTGTTTTAGAATATGTCATGTTTAAAACATGAATATTTATTTGTATTGTTCCATCTAATATCAATATTTGAGTTTATGTAATAATTGAATAAAATATTCGTATTTATTTGTTATTTTCTATCAACTACCAGTTGTCGGTATATGATGCTGGTCGGTGATTCTATTCATCTCCATGTCTCTCATCTGTCACATCCCTATTGCTCCTTGCGTTATCTTTATTTCCTCTCTTGCTCTGGTTCCCCCAATCATCCCTATCCTCTCTCTCTCTCTCTCTCTCTCTCTCTCTCTCTCTCTCTCTCTCTTCCTCTTCTTCTTGTTTTCTCCATACCCTATGGGACACCTCGTTTCATTAAAAAAAATTTTTCACTTTTTGGTTCCTTTTGCAATAATTAATCCCTACCTTTCCTATTATCTATTTATCTTTTGCTCTAATTAAACCATAACTGCCCTATTACCTATTTATCTTTTGCTCTAATTAACCCCTACCTGCCCTATTATCTATTTATCTTTTGCTCTAATTAACCCCTACCTGCTCTATTATCTATTTATCTTTTGCTCTAATTAACCCTTACCTGTCCTATTATCTATTTATCTTTTGCTCTAATTAACCCCTACCTGTCCTATTATCTATTTATCTTTTGCTCTAATTAACCCCTACCTGCCCTATTATCTATTTCTCTTTTGCTCTAATTAACCCCTACCTGTCCCATTATCTATTTATCTTTTGCTCTAATTAATCCCTACCTGTCCTATTATCTATTTATCTTTTGTTCTAATTAACCCCTACCTGCTCTATTATCTATTTATCTTTTGTTCTAATTAACCCCTACCTGCTCTATTATCTATTTATCTTTTGCTCTAATTAACCCCTACCTGTCCCATTATCTATTTATATTTTGTTCTAATTAACCCCTACCTGCTCTATTATCCATTTATCTTTTAACCAGACTACGTAAATCTCTGGCCACCCGGTTGTTTCGCCTTTCATTCCACCATTTCTTTATTACTGTATTGTGTTTTCTGGCTTGTATCTATTTGCTTCATTTGTACAATTTGTTTGCTTAACCTGATGAAAGTTGTTACCGAAACGTTGCACCTTGTCAGATTGTCTTCACTTTCTATTAGTTTAGCTGCTCCATGTTATCTTTATTCTATAGATTCGATTCATGGTAAGGTTAAGGGTTCTATTTTCGGGGTGGGGAGGGGGAATTGTGACAGTAAAGGTGAAGTAAATACATTAACCTGTCCACCACGGACCGACAGCTTTTTAAATCCGCAGCTTTCTTCTGTCCGTTAAATTGCTGACTAGATATGACCAGTTTAATGACAGACGTTGAACGATGAACTGTCTGCTCAACGTCCACACGATTCTTTTGTCTGGTCTCTCAATCGTTCTGGTCAACCAGGTACCTCAGAATGTGCCTGGGAGGAGAAACTCACACTCCACCCCCGTCCCCTCTACATAAAAAATAGCTGAATCAGTTTTGTTGGATTGGATTGAAAGTTTCGGAGTTTGCTGTAAAATACGACACATCGGAATTGCGCCGAATAAACGACTTATAAGAGTTAACGAAAGAAGAAAATAAATATTTGCAAAGAATTGTTTACAGTAACAGAAGATGAAGACAGAACCAGGCTTAATCTAGAGCCTCAACTCGCCTTATTCATCCCCGGAATGACCGAGTTGGCGTAAGTTAGGAAATACAACTTGAAGAACACCTTTAAAGAAAACATTCAAGAATCTATTTAAGAAAACATACAAGAATCTCTTTAAGAAAACATTCAAGAATTTCCACCCAAGAATCTCTTTAAGAAAACATTCAAGAATTTCCACCCAAGAATCTCTTTAAGAAAACATTCAAGAATCTCTTTAAGAAAACATTCAAGAATTTCCACCCAAGAATCTCTCTAAGAAAACATTCAAGAATCTCTCTAAGAAAACCTTCAAAAATCTCTTTAAGAAAACCTTCAAGAATCTCTCTAAGAAAACATTCAAGAATCTCTCTAAGAAAACATTCAAGAATCTCTCTAAGAAAACCTTCAAAAATCTCTTTAAGAAAACCTTCAAGAATCTCTCTAAGAAAACCTTCAAGAATCTCTTTAAGAAAACATTCAAAAATCTCTCTAAGAAAACATTCAAGAATCTCTCTAAGAAAACATTCAAAAATCTCTCTAAGAAAACATTCAAGAATCTCTCTAAGAAAACATTCAAGAATCTCTCTAAGAAAACATTCAAGAATCTCTCTAAGAAAACATTCAAAAATCTCTCTAAGAAAACATTCAAGAATCTCTCTAAGAAAACATTCAAGAATCTCTCTAAGAAAACATTCAAAAATCTCTCTAAGAAAACATTCAAGAATCTCTCTAAGAAAACATTCAAGAATCTCTCTAAGAAAACCTTCAAGAATCTCTCTAAGAAAACATTCAAGAATCTCTCTAAGAAAACCTTCAAAAATCTCTTTAAGAAAACCTTCAAGAATCTCTCTAAGAAAACCTTCAAGAATCTCTTTAAGAAAACATTCAAAAATCTCTCTAAGAAAACATTCAAGAATCTCTCTAAGAAAACATTCAAAAATCTCTCTAAGAAAACATTCAAGAATCTCTCTAAGAAAACATTCAAGAATCTCTTTAAGAAAACATTCAAGAATTTCCACCCAAGAATCTCTTTAAGAAAACTTTCAAGAATCTCTCTAAGAAAACATTAAAAAATCTCTCTAAGAAAACATTCAAAAATCTTTCTAAGAAAACATTCAAAAATCTCTCTAAGAAAACATTGAAGAATCTCTCTCCATGGCTTTCTTTGGAATGTTACGTGATGAGGCTCCAATGTCTTTCACTGTGGTCTGCCATATTCATCTTCCGTGTTCTGAATATGCCTAATAACTACACAATTAGAGCAAGACAAATGAGATTTTTGGGGCATGTTAAAAGACACAACAGCCAAATAAAAGTAATATTGGAAGGGAAAATACAAGGTAAAAGAGGCAGAGGCAGACCAAGACTAACATGGACGAGTAACATCAAAAGATGGACAAGTCAGCCTATGACAATCTGCACCATCAAAGCAAGAGACAGAGCGGAATGGCGCTCCATGGTATCCAATTTTCGATGCGGAGACGGCACTCAATGGTGATGATGACAAGAATCTCTCCATGAAAACATCCAAGAATCTCTCTAAGAAAAGATACAAGAATTTCCACCCAAGAATCTCTATAAGAAAACATTCAAGAATCTCTTTAAGAAAACATTCAAGAATCTCTTTAAGAAAACATTCAAGAATTTCCACCCAAGAATCTCTTTAAGAAAACATTCAAGAATTTCCACCCAAGGATCTCTTTAAGAAAACATTCAGGAATTTTCACCCAAGGATCTTTTTAAGAAAACATTCAGGAATTTTCACCCAAGAATCTCTTTAAGAAAACATCCAAGAATCTCTTTAAGAAAACATTCAAGAATTTCCACCCAAAAATCTCTTTAAGAAAACATTCAGGAATTTCCACCCAAGAATCTCTTTAAGAAAACAATCAAGAATCTCTTTCAGAAAACATTCAAGAATTTCCACCCAAGAATCTCTTTAAGAAAACATTCAAGAATCTCCCCAAGAAAACTATTAAAATAAGTTGCGTAGACTAGACAAGCGATAAATAACTTGGCAGACGAAAAAATTAAAGACTGTCTAGTCAACTAAACATAGGCGTCTCCTAGGAGACGAGTGAGTTCTTACAATCTCAAGTCTCCAATTCCTTCTTGGTTTCCCTTGAACTTGGCAGGGCAGCACAGAGTCTGACCGGTTTGTTTAAAAACTGATGCTACAAACGTTTCTTTTTCCCTTCCTCAAATTAAATGGATGTGATAATAAAGGAGAAGAGCTGGTGGTAGTATCAATAACACCTGGAGCTTCAAGGCAGAATAACGTAGGTTCGAATCTCGGTAGGGTAATTTTTTGTTTCTATCGGGGGTAAGATAACAACGCAGACACGAGCACATAGTGGCGACTGTTCACAAGTAGACTTTATTCTCCGGTCTTATAAGTCGACAGCTTCCCCTGGCTGACGGTGAGCTTTTAGATTTCAGTCCAGTCAGTGTTTGCCCGAACTCAGGACCACAGGCAAGTGACTTATTTACCGTTGAGATAGTCTAACATAATATCGTCATGTAGTTAGATTTCTGTGTATATCTTTATATATTGTTGTATTCAGTTTATTGTCCCAGCTGAAGGTCTACAGAGCCGAAACGTCGTTCAACATTTGTTTTGTTCCCCACCTTCGTAAAGCTGTAATTATACCACTTTTTCCTTTTAAAAAATCATCCTTACAATCAGCTTTACAGCAGATCTTAATTTATTTTCTCCTTTACCCAGGTAATGTGAATATGACGTAAAGATAGTTGTTGTTATTTATCATAAGTGGTGAAGGGCTCTCGCAGCGCCATCCGATGTTCAACAACAGCAACAATGGCCAACAGAACAGGCTATGACCGAGGCTGTCATTGCTCACAGAACGTCGACAGAGCACTAATTTATTATGGCAGTCACAGAAACCGCATCAACATTTCAACTTTTCATGGTCTCAACAACACAGTGACATCAGTCCAGGAAAGTGCTCCAGAGATTAGTCTCACTGAAAACATGTAGGTCCAATGTTAAATTTTAAACTGGGCTTGCTCTGGAGAGAGGTTGACGGCCTAATTGTCGGTTGAAAAAAAGAGAGTGTGGGAGAAAGGGAGAGAGAGAGAGAGAGAGAAAGAGAGAGGGGGAGATAGAGAGAGAGAGAGAGAGAGAGAGAAAGAATTCAAAATTGCTACAGCAGAGATTTAAACAGAATAAAGCGAGTTGAGGCATTTTCGACTCTGCGGTAATATTACTTAACTAGGACTGTTAGATTGTACAACTACAACTAGGACTGTTAGATTGTACAACTACAACTAGGACTGTTATATTGTACAACTACAACTAGGACTGTTCTATTGTACAACTACAACTAGGATTGTTATATTGTACAACTACAACTAGGACTGTTAGATTGTACAACTACAACTAGGACTGTTATATTGTACAACTACAACTAGGACTGTTAGATTGTACAACTACAACTAGGACTGTTAGATTGTACAACTACAACTAGGATTGTTATATTGTACAACTACAACTAGGACTGTTAGATTGTACAACTACAACTAGGACGGTTAGATTGTACAACTACAACCAGGACTGTTAGATTGTACAACTACAACTAGGACTATTAGATTGTACAACTACAACTAGGACTATTAGATTGTACAACTACAACTAGGATTGTTAGATTGTACAACTACAACTAGGACTATTATATTGTACAACTACAACTAGGACTATTAGATTGTACAACTACAACTAGGACTATTAGATTGTACAACTACAACTAGGACTATTAGATTGTACAACTACAACTAGGACTGTTATATTGTACAACTACAACTATTACTGTTAGATTGTACTGCTACAACTAGGACTATTAGATTGTACAACTACAACTATGACTGTTATATTCTACTGCTGCAACTAGGACTGTTAGATTGTACAACTACAACTAGGACTGTTAGATTGTACAACTACAACTAGGACTATTAGATTGTACAACTACAACTAGGACTATTAGATTGTACAACTACAACTAGGATTGTTAGATTGTACAACTACAACTAGGACTATTATATTGTACAACTACAACTAGGACTATTAGATTGTACAACTACAACTAGGACTATTAGATTGTACAACTACAACTAGGACTATTAGATTGTACAACTACAACTAGGACTATTAGATTGTACAACTACAACTATGACTGTTAGATTGTACAACTACAACTAGGACTATTAGATTGTACAACTACAACTATGACTGTTATATTCTACTGCTGCAACTAGGACTGTTAGATTGTACAACTACAACTAGGACTGTTATATTGTACAACTACAACTATGACTGTTATATTGTACTGCTGCAACTAGGACTGTTATATTGTAAGACTACAACTAGGACTGTTAGATTGTACAACTACAACTAGGACTGTTAGATTGTACAACTACAACTAGGACTATTAGATTGTACAACTACAACTAGGACTATTAGATTGTACAACTACAACTAGGATTGTTAGATTGTACAACTACAACTAGGACTATTATATTGTACAACTACAACTAGGACTATTAGATTGTACAACTACAACTAGGACTATTAGATTGTACAACTACAACTAGGACTATTAGATTGTACAACTACAACTAGGACTGTTATATTATACAACTACAACTATGACTGTTAGATTGTACTGCTACAACTAGGACTATTAGATTGTACAACTACAATTATGACTGTTATATTCTACTGCTGCGACTAGGACTGTTAGATTGAACAACTACAACTAGGACTGTTATATTGTACAACTACAACTATGACTGTTATATTGTACAACTGCAACTAGGACTGTTAGATTGTACTGCTACAACTATGACTGTTAGATTGTACAACTACAACTATGACTGTTATATTGTACAACTACAACTATGACTCTTATATTGTACAACTACAACTATGACTGTTATATTGTACAACTACAACTAGTACTGTTAGATTATACAACTAATTCACCAAACAGTTCTCTCAATCTCCCACCTTCACCAACTAATTCATCAAACAATTCTCCCAATCTCCCACCTTCACCAACTAATTCACTAAACAATTCTCCCAATCTCCCACCTTCACCAACTAATTCACCAACAATTCTCCCAATCTCCCACCTTCATCAACTAATTCATCAAACAATTCTCCCAATCTTCCACATTAACCAACTAATTCACCAAACAATTCTCCCAATCTCCCACATTCATCAACTAATTCACCAAACAATTCTCCCAATCTCCCACATTCACCAACTAATTCACTAAACAATTCTCCCAATCTCCCACCTTCATCAACTAATTCACCAAACAATTCTCACAATCTTCCACATTAACCAACTAATTCACCAAACAATTCTCCCAATCTCCCACATTCACCAACTAATTCACCAAACAATTCTCACAATCTCCCACATTCACCAACTAATTCACCAAACAATTCTCCCAATCTCCCACATTCACCAACTAATTCACCAAACAATTCTCCCAATCTCCCACATTCACCAACTAATTCACTAAACAATTCTCCCAATCTCCCACCTTCACCAACTAATTCACCAACAATTCTCCCAATCTCCCACCTTCATCAACTAATTCATCAAACAATTCTCCCAATCTTCCACATTAACCAACTAATTCACCAAACAATTCTCCCAATCTCCCACATTCATCAACTAATTCACCAAACAATTCTCCCAATCTCCCACATTCACCAACTAATTCACTAAACAATTCTCCCAATCTCCCACCTTCATCAACTAATTCACCAAACAATTCTCACAATCTTCCACATTAACCAACTAATTCACCAAACAATTCTCCCAATCTCCCACATTCACCAACTAATTCACCAAACAATTCTCACAATCTCCCACATTCACTAACTAATTCACCAAACAATTCTCCCAATCTCCCACATTCACCAACTAATTCACCAAACAATTCTCCCAATCTCCCACATTCACCAACTAATTCACCAAACAATTCTCCCAATCTCCTCCGTTTTGTGGTAAAGTTGAGAACCTCCACAGAATATATGATCAGACAACTGCTGGTTACTTTGTGAGGCGGGAGCGAGGTTCTGTTTAAAATAAGCGAGTGTTTAAATCACTTTGTTGGTCTAGCGAATGGCGGTTGTGTAAACACGTCATTGTAATTATTGTTCATACATTGATAAGAAGTTGAGGAGAGTGAGACAGAGAGTGAGAGAGAAAGAGGTAGAGAGGAAGGGGGGGGGGAGAGAGATGAGTAGTTAAAGTTGTTTCACTTCATCAATGTCTACTTCTCTTCTAATGTGCCAGTCAATAGCTGGTCCATTTTCGTTATCCCTGCATTGAAATGTATGCTGGTTCCCTCAACAAATGTATGCTGGTTCCCTCAACAAATGTATGCTGGTTCCCTCAACAAATGTATGCTGGTTCCCTCAACAAATGTTACAATTTCTCCCATGTATTAAAGCAATAATTTGATAATTTCCAATATTAGGAAGAAACAACTATCCTTTTCTTGGGCCATGTAATGAGAATGGGAGAGCTGGAATATATTGTGACAACTGGAAAAATTGAGGGACGAAGAGATAGAGGGAAGCACAGAGCAAAAATACCAGACAGCTTTAGAGAATGGCTTGGCAGAAGGTCAACAACAGAAATTATAAATAATTGTCGAGATCGAAAGTTGTGGAGAGGCATGATCATCAACGCCAGCAGGCATGGTACTGTACATGATGATGATGATGATGTGCTCATTGCTGCATGATGCTGGTTTTCTATTCTGACCTGTTGAATTTTTCCAAATTCCTGGACAAGCGTTTCTATCAAATAAAGCTAATATTGAATGTGTTGATTGTGTTTGTGGTTTCTGTTGTTAGTTGAGCTCGTTGAACAATGCCATGTGATCTGCGTGTTCCTAGTCTCTAGTTACGAGCACATTGTCCCCTGTATTCCTGGGAGAACATCGCCTCCAGTCTCTATCATGACAGTCTATTCAGACGACAAGGAATGGTCGATAATACACATCTTTGAGCTCGAATGTTTATTTCGAATGATTGTGTCGATGTAATTGTCGATGTATTTTGTGTCAAGATGTGGAAAACCGGGAGAAGGTCGGCAAAACAAACAAGATGGAGACAGCAAAGTTCACAGAGAGATCATTCACTGACATACATGTTGCAACATATATAGAGAATATGTGTGATGAAAGATGAAGAATTGAAGAAACTACCAGGAGAAAGGGCTGGTAAAAGAGAGAAACAGGGAGAAAGAGAGAGAGAGAGAGGAAGGATTGAAGAAACTACCAGGAGAAAGGGCTGGTAAAAGAGAGAAACAGGGAGAAAGAGAGAGAGAGAGAGAGAGAGGAAGGATTGAAGAAACTACAAGAAGAAATGGCTGGTGTGTGAGAGAGAGGAAGGATTGAAGAAACTACCAGGAGAAAGGGCTGGTGTGTGAGAGAGAGGAAGGATTGAAGAAACTACCAGGAGAAAGGGCTGGTGTGTGAGAGAGAGGAAGGATTGAAGAAACTACCAGGAGAAAGGGCTGGTGTGTGAGAGAGAGGAAGGATTGAAGAAACTACCAGGAGAAAGGGCTGGTGTGTGAGAGAGAGGAAGGATTGAAGAAACTACCAGGAGAAAGGGCTGGTGTGTGAGAGAGAGGAAGAATTGAAGAAACTACAAGAAGAAAGGGCTGGTGTGTGAGAGAGAGGAAGGATTGAAGAAACTACAAGAAGAAAGGGCTGGTGTGTGAGAGAGAGGAAGGATTGAAGAAACTACCAGGAGAAAGGGCTGCTGTGTGTGAGAGAGAGGAAGGATTGAAGAAACTACCAGGAGAAAGGGCTGCTGTGTGAGAGAGAGGAAGGATTGAAGAAACTACCAGGAGAAAGGGCTGCTGTGTGTGAGAGAGGAAGAATTGAAGAAACTACCTGGAGAAAGGGCTGGTGTGTGAGAGAGAGGAAGGATTGAAGAAACTACCAGGAGAAAGGGCTGCTGTGTGAGAGAGAGGAAGAATTGAAGAAACTACCTGGAGAAAGGGCTGGTGTGTGAAAGAGAGAGGAAGAATTGAAGAAACTACCAGGAGAAAGGGCAAGTGTGAGAGAGAGAGGAAGAATTGAAGAAACTAGAAGAAGAATGGGCTGGTGTGTGAGAGAGAGGAAGGATTGAAGAAACTACCAGGAGAAAGGGCTGGTGTGTGAGAAAGATGAAGAATTGAAGAAACTACCAGGAGAAAGGGCTGGTGTGAGAGAGAGAGGAAGAATTGAAGAAACTAGAAGAAGAATGGGCTGGTGTGTGAGAGAGAGGAAGGATTGAAGAAACTACCAGGAGAAAGGGCTGGTGTGTGAGAAAGATGAAGAATTGAAGAAACTACCGGGAGAAAGGGCTGGTGTGTGAGAGAGAGGAAGAATTGAAGAAACTACCTGGAGAAAGAGCTGGTGTGTGAGAGAGAGGAAGAATTGAAGAAACTACCTGGAGAAAGGGCTGGTGTGTGAGAGAGAGGAAGGATTGAAGAAACTACCTGGAGAAAGGGCTGGTGTGTGAGAGAGAGGAAGGATTGAAGAAACTACAAGGAGAAAGGGCTGGTGTGTGAGAGAGAGGATGGATTGAAGAAACTACAAGAAGAAAGGGTTGGTGTGTGAGAGAGAGGAAAGATTGAAGAAACTACCTGGAGAAAGGGCTGGTGTGTGAGAGAGAGGAAGGATTGAAGAAATTACAAGAAGAAAGGGCTGGTGTGAGAGAGAGAGGAAGAATTAAAGAAACTAGAAGAAGAAAGAGCTGGTGTGTGAGAAAGAGGAAGGATTGAATAAAATACCAGGAGAAAGGGCTGGTGTGTGAGAGAGAGGAAGGATTGAAGAAACTACCTGGAGAAAGGGCTGGTGTGAGAGAGAGAGGAAGAATTGAAGAAACTACATGGAGAAAGGGCTGGTGTGTGTGAGAGAGGAAGGATTGAAGAAACTACAAGAAGAAAGAGCTGGTGTGTAAGAGAGAGGAAGGATTGAAGAAAATACCAGGAGAAAGGGCTGGTGTGTGAGAGAGAGGAAGAATTGAAGAAACTACCTGGAGAAAGGGCTGGTGTGTGTGAGAGAGGACGGATTGAAGAAACTACAAGAAGAAAGAGCTGGTGTGTAAGAGAGAGGAAGGATTGAAGAAAATACCAGGAGAACGGGCTGGTGTGTGAGAGAGAGGAAAGAATGAAGAAACTACCCGGAGAAAGAGCTGGTGTGTGAGAGAGAGGAAGGATTGAAGAAACTACCTGGAGAAAGGGCTGGTGTGTGAGAGAGAGGAAGGATTGAAGAAACTACCTGGAGAAAGGGCTGGTGTGTGAGAGAGAGGAAGGATTGAAGAAACTACAAGGAGAAAGGGCTGGTGTGAGAGAGAGAGAGAGAGAGGACGATTTAAAGAAACTACCAGAAGAAAGGGCTGGTGTGAGAGAGAGAGAGAGAGAGAGAGAGAGAGAGAGAGGAAGAATTAAAGAAACTACCAGAAGAAAGGGCTGGTGTGTGTGAGAGAGAGAGAGGAAGAATTAAAGAAACTACAAGAAGAAAGGGCTGGTGTGTGTGAGAAAGAGAGAGGAAGAATTGAAGAAACTACCAAGAGAAAGGGCTGGTGAGAGAGAGAAAGAGAGGAAGGATTGAAGAAACTACCTGGAGAAAGGGCTGGTGTGTGTGAGAGAGGAAGAATTGAAGAAACTACCTGGAGAAAGGGCTGGTGTGTAAAAGAGAGGGAGAATTGAAGAAACTACCAGGAGAAAGGGCTGGTGTGTGAGAGAGAGAGGAAGAATTGAAGAAACTACCAAGAGAACGGGCTGGTGAGTGAGAAAGAAATGATGAATTGAAGAAACTACCAAGAGAAAGGGCAGGTGTGTATGCGACAGGAAGAATTTCACAATCTACCAGGAGAAGGGTTGGCGTATGAGACAGAAAAAGTTGAAGAATATAACAGGAGAAGGGTTGGCGTATGAGACAGAAAAAGTTGAAGAATATAACAGGAGAAGGGTTGGCGTATGAGACAGAAAAAGTTGAAGAATATAACAGGAGAAGGGTTGGCGTATAAGACAGAAAAAGTTGAAGAATATAACAGGAGAAGGGTTGGTGCATACAAACTGAATGGTTGCTCTCTGAGATGTACTTGCGGTGATACATGTACTTGCGGCGGGTACTTGTTTCTGAAGTGTGTGTACATGAACGAAAAGTTCAATCAGTGTGGCACTGGACCACTATTCTAGAAACCAGCAGACAGAGCTACACTCACTTACATACAGAGCTACACTTACATACAGAGCTACACTCACTTACATACAGAGCTACACTTACATACAGAGCTACACTTACATACAGAGCTACACTCACTTACATACAGAGCTACACTCACTTACATACAGAGCTACACTTACATACATAGCTACACTCACTTACATACAGAGCTACACTCACTTACATACAGAGCTACACTCACTTACATACAGAGCTACACTTACATACAGAGCTATACTCACACACAGAGTCACACTCACTTACACACAGAGCTCCACTCACTTACATACAGAGCAACACTCACTTACATACAGAGCTATACTTACATACAGAGCTACACACAGAACCACACTCACATACAGAGCTACACTCACTTACATACAGAGCTACACTCACTTACATACAGAGCAACACTCACTTACATACAGAGTTATACTTACATACAGAGCTACACACAGAACCACACTCACATACAGAGCTACACTCACTTACATAAAGAGCTACACTTGTATATACTTGTACACTTGCGTAGCTACACTTACATACGGAGCTACACTCACTTACATACAGAGCTACACTCACTCACACACTCACATACAGAGCTACACTCACTTACATACAGAGCTACACTCACTTACATACAGAGCTACACTCACTTACATACAGAACTACACTCACTTACATACAGAGCTACACACACTTACACACGGAGCTGCACTCACTTACACACAGAGCTACACTCACTTACACACAGAGCCACACTCACACACAGCACACAGGGTCACACTCACTTACACACACCGCTACACTCACTTACACACAGGGCTACACTCACTTAAACACAGGGCCACACTCACTTGAACACAGGGCCACACTCACTTAAACACAGGGCCACACTCACTTAAACACAGAGCCACACTCACACACAGAGCCACAATCACTTACATATAGATCCACACTAACTTACACACAGAGCCACACTCACACACATCACACAGTGCCATATTCATTTACAGAGCCACACTCCTGCACAGCACACAGAGCTACACTCACTTACGCAAAGAGCCACACTCTCACACAGTATACAGAGCCACACACACTTACACACAGAGCCACACTCACACACAGCACACAGTGCCACACTCACTTACTTACAGAGCCACACCCACGCACATCACACAGAGCCACACTCACTTACACACAGAGCCACACTCACACACAGCGCACAGAGCGACACTCACTTACACACAGATCCATACTCACACACAGCACACAGGGCCACACTCACTTACACACAGAGACACACTCACTTACACATGAAACCACGAACACTTACACATAGAACCACACTTACTTACATACAGAGCCACACTCATTTACACGCAGAGCCACACTCACACACAGCACATAGAGCCACACTCACACACAGCACACGTAGCCACACTTACACACAACACACGATAAACGCACATGCAGTGAGAATAAACCAACAAACCATGCAGCCAATCACACACACAGACTTAGAAATCAATGAAAAATGGAATTAATCACACACACAGACTTAGAAATCATTGAAAAAATGAAATTAATCACACACACACACACTGACTTTGTAATCAATGAAAACTGGAATCAATCACACACACAGACTTAGAAATCAAAGGTTAAACTGGAATCAATCACACATACACACACATACAGACTTAGAAATCAATGAAAAATGGAATCACTCACACACACACACATACAGACTTAGAAATCAATGAAAAATGGAATCACTCACACACACACATACACACACACAAATACACACTTAGGCGATCATATTCTTCCACAATTCTCCATCCATAGGACATCGTATCGATTCTGTCGGTGACTGTTTTCTTTGCCATTACACCAAGCTATCTAGTATTTTCTCTGTTTGTCGACCGTGATCTCTCTTTCCCTGTATTTTGCCAGTTGTGACCAAGTATTCCAACTTTCATCTTATCATGATGTGTCAGAAATATGTTTCTTCCTGTGTGTGTTTTTATTTTTCCCAGGAGCTCCCTTTTTTGTATTTTCCTCTGAGAATTTTTTCGTTTGTCTTTTTAGAGATGCAGGGAACTCTCAACATTCTTCTGAGAAATCCCATTTCTGTGGCTTCTAATAATCTTTCCATTTGTTTGTCAACTGTCCATGATTCGCTTGCATGGGTCAGAATTGGCTCTATATATAGCAGAGGCTTTAAATAAATGAAGAATAGAACTAATCAAATATACACGCACACCTACACATACACACACACACGCACACACGCACACCTACACATACAAACACACACACGCACACCTACATATATAGCACGCCTACACATAAAGCATACTTACACATACAGCACACCTACACATACAGCACACCTACACATACAGCACACCTACACATACAACACACCTACACATAAAGCACACCTACACATACAGCACACCTACACATAAAGCACACCTACATATACACACACGCACATATACACGCACACCTACACATACACACACACGCGCCACGCACATATACACGCACACATACACATACACACATGCACACATACACGCACACCTACACATACACACACACGCACCACGCACATATACACGCACACCTACACATAAACACACACGTACATATAAACGCACAACTACACATACAGCACACCTACACATACAGTACACCTACACATACAGCACACCTACACATACAGCACACCTACACATACAACACACCTACACATGCAGTACACCTACGCATACAGCACACCTACACATACAACACACCTACACATGCAGCAGACCTACGCATACAGCACACCTACACATACAACACACCTACACAAGCAGCCCACCTACGCATACAGCACACCTACACATACAGTACACCTACACATACAACACACCTACGCATACAGCACACCTACGCATACAGCACACCTACGCATACAGCACACCTACACATACAGCACACCTACACATACAGCACACCTACACATACAACACACCTACACATGCAGCACACCTACGCATACAGCACACCTACACATACAGCACACCTACACATACAAAGATGAGGAACTAATAAAACGATGAAAATGGCAAAATCTGGGACATCCTACCTTCTTCAGTCTCAGCCTAGTCGTTCTAGGTCGGTTGGTATGACGACGCACCATACAAGGTTCGCATGCAAACAGCGATTTCAAAAAGTTTGGAGTAGCCGCTTTTGGGCACATACATACCCCTGAACAGAAAATGTCGTTGAGGGCGCAAGAATTAAACGTCATTGTTCAAGGTAGCAACATTTAACAGTCACAGAACCGAGGTCCTCGCTGTTATTACATTTCCCACATCGCTGCATGACATTACCTATTCTTTATTCAACGGCTTCTACCAAGATTGAACTCCTGTCATTTTGTTATTACCCGGTTACTACCTACTACACTTGCCATTCCATGCATTACTCACGTCCTTAAGTTACTAAGACAGGCAAACTGGCTGACTGGGGCGTGTCTTCCCAAAAATTATGACAAGACCAGAGATTTAAAAAAGGATGAGATAAGCGTGTAAATGTATAAAGCATTTTTAAAAACCCAGTAACGAAAAAAAAGAAGAAATGAAATATTGAAAACGTTCAAGTGCAGCAACTTCGTTACAAAAATACAGCGCTATGTTTTTATGTGGGCTGTAGAGCCAGTTATAAACAGCGACGGACAACAACAGACCAGATTTCTCGGTCATCTATTATCGTGTTGATATTGGCCCCAGTTTTTGAAGTCTGTCTGTTTGTGTGGCACCCTGTGAGTGCCCTCGTACAGGCGTCGGTGTCTGGTTATAACTTGTTCGTGTCCGCCATGTTCTTTCCAGACAGCGCGGTTCTCCACAGCCCGCGTGTATCGGCTGCTTTAAAAGCGATAAGCAGTGAGCTGCGTGGACAGCATTACACCAAGGCGCACCGGGGTATAGATTTGTGAAGTTTTACCGCAAACAGATGGAGTAATAAGAGAATCGATGTTTGATGAAATTTTGGCGAGTCATTAGGGACTTGGGGAATGCTATTTAAGTTTTTAGTGAGTCAGAGGGGAATGGAGAGTGCTTGTTAAAATTGTATTCAGTCAGCAGGGCTGGGAAAAGCTGATTATTGAGTTATGTGTAAGTTGTAAGTCAGGGTGGGGAGAGGGGGTTGTTAATATTTGTGTTATTATCGGACGATGGTGGGAGTGGGAAATATTGTTTGTTAAGTTATTGGAGAGTCTACAAAAGTAAGGTATTGTGTTTGTTGAGTTATTGGAGAGTCTACCAAAGTAGGGTATTGTGTTTGTTAAGTTATTGGAGAGTCTACAAAAGTAAGGTATTGTGTTTGTTGAGTTATTGGAGAGTCTACAAAAGTAAGGTATTGTGTTTGTTGAGTTATTGGAGAGTCTACAAAAGTAAGGTATTGTGTTTGTTGAGTTATTGGAGAGTCTACAAAAGTAAGGTATTGTGTTTGTTGAGTTATTGGACAGTCTACAAAAGTAAGGTATTGTGTTTGTTGAGTTATTGGAGAGTCTACAAAAGTAAGGTATTGTGTTTGTTGAGTCATTGGAGAGTCTACAAAAGTAGGGTATTGTGTTTGTTGAGTTATTGGAGAGTCTACAAAAGTAAGGTATTGGTGTCTGTTGAGTTACTGGAGAGTCTACAAAAGTAGGGTATTGTGTTTGTTAAGTTACTGGAGAGTCTACAAAAGTAAGGTATTGTGTTTATTAAGTTACTGGAGAGTCTACAAAAGTAGGGTATTGTGCTTGTTGAGTTATTGGAGAGTCTACAAAAGTAGGGTATTGTGTTTATTAAGTTACTGGAGAGTCTACAAAAGTAGGGTATTGTGTCTGTTGAGTTATTGGAGAGTCTACAAAAGTAGGGTATTGTGTTTGTTAAGTTACTGGAGAGTCTACAAAAGTCGGGTATTGTGTTTGTTAAGTTACTGGAGAGTCTACAAAAGTCGGGTATTGTGTTTGTTAAGTTACTGGAGAGTCTACAAAAGTAAGGTATTGTGTTTGTTGAGTTATTGGAGAGTCTACAAAAGTAGGGTATTGTGCTTGTTGAGTTACTGGAGAGTCTACAAAAGTAAGGTATTGTGTCTGTTGAGTTATTGGAGAGTCTACAAAAGTAAGGTATTGTGTTTGTTGAGTTATTAGAGAGTCTACAAAAGTAAGGTATTGTGTTTGTTGAGTTATTGGAGAGTCTACAAAAGTAAGGTATTGTGTCTGTTGAGTTATTGGAGAGTCTACAAAAGTAAGGTATTGTGTTTGTTGAGTTATTAGAGAGTCTACAAAAGTAAGGTATTGTGTTTGTTGAGTTATTGGAGAGTCTACAAAAGTAGGGTATTGTGTTTGTTGAGTTATTGGAAAGTTGACAAAAGTAAGTTATTGTGTTTGTTGAATAATAAGTTCCGTTGGCGAGAGTGGGGCATACTGTTAGTAAATATTACCTGTGAACAATTTTACCTGTGACCCCGACTAACGTTCCCAACAAAGAACTACAAGTTACCTGTGAACAATTTTACCTGTGACCCCGACTAACGTTCCCAACAAAGAACTACAAGTTACCTGTGAACAATTTTACCTGTGACCCCGACTAACGTTCCCAACAAAGAACTACAAGTTACCTGTGAACAATTTTACCTGTGACCCCGACTAACGTTCCCAACAAAGAGCTACAAGTTACCTGTGAACAATTTTACCTGTGACCCCGACTAACGTTCCCAACAAAGAACCACACACATTTAGCGAATAACTTGTTTGCTCAACTTGTCCCGCGCGTGCTGTCCAACCCTAGCACCGTCCTGCTATTTATTAGACAGAAGACAGACTCTATGTTGTGCGACACTCGCCAATTTCACTTGATCATGTTGGAGCTGCCAGGGATATTTTGGAAAATGAGCACTGCATTCCTTGAAAATCTAATCAGTGAAATGTCCTGCTCTGGAAATGGCCTTTCCCAACAAATTCTACACTGCATCGCATGAAATATTGCGGGACTATATTCAGCGATGCAATATATCAATACGCGAGCGAGCGACGTTTGCAATAAAAGCAAATGTAATTTCTGAAAGCGAACTGGAGCTTCCAGCACACCAGCGAGAAAAAGAAGTCATTTATGTGCTTGCAAATTGTGTCGATTATTTTCTTGATAATGAAAGACAAGAGAGCGATTTATTTGTTCGCTTCGTTTTGTTTGCCATTTGCTATTTTTATTCAACAGATCTAAGCTAGTAGCTATTGTCAGGCAGTCATGTCTATAAATAGATGAGGCCGTTGTTGCTTGAGTTGGTTGCTCGGACAGCTCCAACAGTTATCTTAGCGTCAGCTACAAATAGACGTTTGACAATGTTTTTGTCAATGGCGGCGATGTAGCTTGATAATAAGATCGGGAATGAAGACTCCATTAGCGGCATTCAGTTGTGTGTGTGTGTGTGTGTGTGTGTGTTTGTGTGTATGCGTGCGTGCGTGTGTGTGTATATGCGAGCGTGCGTGTATGTGTGTGTGCGTGCGTGTGTGTGTGTGTATGCGTGCGTGCGTGTGTGTGTACATGTCAGTGAGTGGAACTTATGTTCGAGAACATCTTGTGTTCTCTAGATGAGCAATAGGGAGATCTTTTTTTAATTGTCGCTGATTTTTTTTTTCTCTAGATAAGCAATAACATCATAAAAAAACATGCACTACCAACAAACAGCAGCTATACGAATTAACAACCAAACAGGACAATTCCAATATATAAAGTAAGGAGTCAGACAAGGCTGTGTTCTGTCACCGGATTTGTTTTCACTTTACAGCGAATATATTATGAGATCAATAGTAGACAAAAAAGGAATTGAAGTCAACGGTCACAACATAAATATTTGCGATATGCGGATGACACAGTCTTAATAGTAGAGACAGAGAATGAACTACAAGAAATGATAGACATAATAGTAAAAGAAAGCAATAAGAAAGAGGTGTCAGTCTGAATAGTAAGAAAACAGAAGTAATGGTTATATCGAAGAAACAATCATCACCATCATGCAACATAAAAATAAACGAGACAAATCTGAAACAAGTGCAACGTTTCAAATACTTGGGCACAATAATAACATCAGATGGGAGATGCATAACAGAAATAAAAAGCAGAATAGCTCAGGCCAAAATAGCATTTCAGAAAATGAAAAATATCTTATGCAACAAATCTATGTCAATAAAAATTAGAAAGAGAGTTCATCGGTGCTATATAGAACCAACTCTGACCTATGGAAGCGAATCATGGACAGTAGACAAACAAATGAAAAGACGATTAGAGGCCACAGAGATGCGATTTCTCAGATGAATGTTGAAAGTTCCCTGGACAGCTAAAAGTACCGATGAGGAAATTATCAAAGAGGCCAACACAAAAAGGGAGCTCTTAAAAACATCAGAAAGAAGCAATCACAATTTTCGGGCACATCATGAGAAGAGGAAAGTTGGAATACTTGGTTACATCTGGCAAAATAAATGGAAAGAGAGATCGCGGACGACACAGAAAGAAAATACAGGATAGATTGGTGTCATGGCATGGAAAACAGTCAACTACAGAACTGATACGATGCACTGTAGATAGAATATTGTGGAGGGACATGATCGCCTACGCCAACCGGTACGGCACATGATGATGATGAGGAGATGAGCAATACATAGATCTTTGTTTAATTGTCGGTCATTTCTTAATCAGTAAATAGTAGTCACATTTTAGGAGAGATTCAGTAAATAGTAGACACATTTTAGGAGAGATTCAGTAAATAGTAGACACATTTTAGGAGAGATTCAGTAAATAGTAGAAACATTTTACGAGAGATTCAGTAAATAGTAGACACATTTTAGAAGAGATTCAGTAAATAGTAGAAACATTTTACGAGAGATTCAGTAAATAGTAGAAACATTTTACAAGAGATTCAGTAAATAGTAGCCACATTTTAGGAGAGATTCAGTAAATAGTAGACACATTTTAGGAAAGATTCAGTAAATAGTAGCCACATTTTAGGAGAGATTCAGTAAATAGTAGACACATTTTACGAGAGATTCACTAAATAGTAGACACATTTTACGAGAGATTCAGTAAATAGTAGACACATTTTACGAGAGATTCACTAAATAGTAGACACATTTTACGAGAGATTCACTAAATTGTAAATACATTTTACAAGAGATCCACTAAAATTGTAAATACATTTTATAAGAGATCCAGTAAATTGTAAATACATTTTACAAGAGATCCACTAAATTGTAAATACATTTTATAAGAGATCCAGTAAATTGTAAATACATTTTACAAGAGATCCACTAAATTGTAAATACATTTATAAGAGATCCACTAAATTGTAAATACATTTTATAAGAGATCCACTAAATTGTAAATACATTTTATAAGAGATCCACTAAATTGTAAATACATTTTATAAGAGATCCACTAAATTGTAAATACATTTTACAAGAGATCCACTAAATTGTAAATACATTTTATAAGAGATTCACTAAATTGTAAATACATTTTATAAGAGATCCACTAAATTGTAAATACATTTTATAAGAGATCCACTAAATTGTAAATACATTTTATAAGAGATCCACTAAATTGTAGATACATTCTGAGAGGAACATTCAGTTCTGTGAATAAAGAGACATAAAGATTAGATCAGTTTTGTATAAACATCATTTCAGTTCCGTGATCTGTTTATAAAGTCAGAGATCAATATAAACAAGTAAAAGTAAAGTTGCCCCCCCCCCCCCAATAATACAGACATATGCACCTACTCAAGACTACACAGATGAACAAATAGAGGCATACTATGACGACCTAAATAAAGTTATGAAGCAAGTGAAATCTTCAGACATCTTGATTGTAATGGGTGACATGAACGCTAAAGTAGGAAAAGGCAGATATAAGACCATTATAGGAAATCATGGTTTAGGAAAAAGAAGTGACAGAGGAGAAAGATTAATACAATTGTGTGAAGAAAACAGGCTGATAATATGTAACACCTACTTTGAGCAAGAGAAAAGGAAACTATATACACATGGAAAAACCCTGGAGATAAGAAGAGGAATCAAATAGATTACATAATGATAAAAGAAAGGTTCTGTAACAGCGTAAAGAAAGCCAAAACCTACCCAGGAGCAGATATTAGTTCAGATCACAATCATGTAATGATTAACATGGAAATCAAACTAAAGAGAAACAAGCAAAAGTCTAATTCATCAACAAATCCACTAGATATAACAGCTTTAAATCAAAAAGATATTAAAAATACCTGTACAATACAAGTAAAGAACACATATCAGAACCTGCTAGAAGAAGGAATTGAACAATACAGAAGAGAAAATCCTGATGAAAAAGTAACAACCAAATGGCAATGCATAAAGAAAAGCATACAAGAAACCTGCTACACCTTACGAAAAGAGAAAGAACAAAAAACAAAAATGGATAACTAACACCATCTTAGAAAAAATGGAAGAAAGGAGACTAGTGAATAACACTGCCCAATACAATACAATAGATCATGAAATACACAAAATGTGCAAAAAGGGAAAAGAAGACTGGCTCAGCGAAAAATGTATAGAATTAGAAACTATGGAAAGCAAACAAGACTTAAGAGGAATGCACACATAAGTAAAGAGAATGACTAATACAAATAAAAAGCCACAGAAGGTGGATGCATTGCAGACAAAAAAGGAAAAATGCTAAAAGACAATAAAGATGTTATAGATAGATGGCAGGAATATATAACAGAACTATTTCATAATCAAAGGGACAAGAAACCAGTTATAAAATGTACATCGGGCTATAAAATCTTAAAATCTGAGGTGGAAAAAGTTATAAAAACAATTAAAAAGGGAAAAGCAGCAGGACCTGACAGCATACAGATAGAGATGATACAAGCACTACAAGATTTTGGCATTGAAGTGATTACAGACATATGCAACGACATATACCATACAGGCTACATACCAAATGAACTAAAAGCATCAACTTTCATTGCATTGCCTAAAAAGAATGGTGCAGTTGAATGCAGTGACTTTAGAACAATAAGCCTAATGAGTCATGTTACAAAAATCTTGCTAAAAGTTATACAAGGAAGGATTCAGAATAAAATCAATACTGAATTAGATGAGCAGCAATTTGGATTTAGGAAAAATAGTGGGACAAAAGAAGTCATATTCTCCATGAGAACATTAATCGAAAAATACACAAAAGTAAACAAACCAATATATGCCTGCTTCATAGACCACACCAAAGCTTTTGATAGAGTACATCACAAACAACTTATAGAATGCCTAAAAGAGATACATCTAGATGACATGGACATATGACTAATATGTAATCTATACTGGGAGCAAACATCAATAATAAAATATAACAAAGAGAACTCTACACCCATTGATATAAAAAGAGGAGTAAGACAAGGATGCATCCTATCACCAAGCTTGTTCAATCTATACACTGAGCAAATCTTTAAAAACATCATAGAGATGCCAGGCCAAAACATTAATGGAAAGATAATCAATAACTTAAGATATGCTGATGATACTGTACTACTAGCAGACAATCCTAGAGATCTACAACAATTACTTAATGTAATAAACATGACAAGCAAAAAATATGGACTAGATATGAATATCAAAAAGACTAAAACTATGATCATAAACAAAGAAGATACTCAAAACCCACAAGTGGATATCAAAATAGAAGAAATAGACCTGGAGACAGTTCAGAACTACAACTACCTTGGACATACTATAACCAGTGATGGAAAATGTACAACTGAAATAAACAAAAGAATAGGAATGGCAAAGAGTAATTTTAATATCATGAAGAACATACTAACATCAAAACAAATGACACCAGGACTAAAACGAAGAAGAGCAAAATGTTACATCTTCTCAATATTCCTATTTGGTGCAGAAACATGGACATTAGACAAGAAAACAGAACAGAGAATTGAAGACTTTGAAATGTGGATATATAGAAGAATAGGTAGAGTTATTGAGTTATTTGCGGGTCATCATCATTGCACTCCGAACATGTCCATAGGTGCTCAGATCCCCTCCTCAGCAATTCCCTCAGTGTCCAGCGACTGACGACTCCAGTTCTATGTTGGTTGATAAGTCTTCTTACACGGCCACTAAGTTTCTCATTTCTGGCTGTGCCCATCTTAACTCCCATTTCCATCATCCGAAGAAGTGACGTTGATCTGTGTTTGTCGAAGTCCTGTGCTCTTTCCACATCTCGGAGGGCATTGATGATGTCCGCCCGATCCATCGGTTGCCCGTCCTCAACGACAGCGCAGCTAGCCAACCTGTCCGCTCTTTCATTTCCCCGTACTCCCGCATGTCCAGGGACATAGACAAAGGTGACCTTACGTATATTGGATTTCTGCAACAACTCTACCCATTGCATGCGTACAGAGCCCGCCTCTATGATGGGGGACTACAGCTACCTTTCTTTGTTTGGGAGATGAGTTAGTAATTCGGATGATTCCATTGGCACGGGCGGTTGAGCAATTATGGATGTTTGCAGTGATACCGGGGCCTTCCATAACCAAATAACCGACCAAATAACAGAGCCTGCCTCCACTTTTTTTATCATGCTCATCGAATCACTCAGTATACATGCGGGGGTGTAGTCTTGTGACTCTAACCATTTGAATGCTTTGGTCACTGCCATCGCCTCCATTGTCATGCTGCTCGTGGTCATGGCGTATGCACCACTGTCTTCCTTGACTATTCTGCCCGCCGAGCGTGCTGTAAATGCCCATGCACCACTGTCTTCCTTGACTATTCTGCCCGCCGAGCGTGCTGTAAATGCCCATGCACCACTGTCTTCCTTGACTATTCTGCCCGCCGAGCGTGCTGTAAATGACCATGCATCACTGTCTTCCTTGACTATTCTGCCCGCCGAGCGTGCTGTAAATGCCCATGCATCATTGTCTTCCTTGACTATTCTGCCCGCCGAGCGTGCTGTAAATGCCCATGCACTTCTTTGGTGTCGTCTTACAGATCCACAGAGTAGGTAGAATTGGATGGAAGGAAAAGAAAACAAATGATGAAGTCTGAAAACAACTAAAAATAAAAAGAGAACTACTAAGCACAATTCAAACAAGACAAATGCGATTTTTGGGCCATGTTAAAAGACACAACAGCCTACTATAAGTAATCCTGGAGGGGAAAATACAAGGTAAAAGAGGCAGAGACAGACCAAGACTAATATGGACGAGTAACATAAAAAGGTGGACAAATCAGCCTATGACAACCTGCACCATCAAAGCAAGAGACAGAGCAGAATGGCGCTCCATGGTAGCCAACCTTCGTTGCGGAGAAGGCACTCGATGATGATGAAAATGCCCCAGTCACGCCAAGTGGCGTGTAGTGAATATCGTGTAAGTGACCATAATTTGTATAGATCTTCAGCACATTATTTTTGGGTAATGTGGTCGGTATTACGCCCGTGCCGCTTTACTTTCCCAGAAAAAATCCGGTACCTATTTAAGGCTATGTGAACCCGGAAGCCGTCGGTTGGGATCGAACCATACCTCTTACCATTTGTAGTCGAGTTGACTAGCCAGTGAGCAACCGCGGCTCCCTAGATCAATATAAGGTCAGTGTAAATCACCCTAAGGTAGAATCTGTCATACTTCCATTTTTTTCTTATTTTGATAATTTACCGGGGTCAGCGACCTGAAAGAAACGTCTAACAAATCGTAGACAGAGTCAGGTTTTGATCAAATCAGTTGTTCTGTTTATAATTTCAGACAAAAAAAAAAACACAAAATATCCTATTCCATTGATGAAGTCTGAAAGCTCCAAATAAAACCATCATCACAAGTGCTATTTCCGGACACAAATCTCGGTTCTAAAAAAGTACAAAGAACATTTTTATTTTCGGAGAACAGGTCAAAGCTGTAAGCATTAATGGCTAGCTCAAAGTTGAACAACAAACAGCACTGGGAGGGTCTCGAACGTCAGACTAAAGCGACATTTGACACTAACTGTTCACAGGAATACGTAAGGGAACACCCGGCCGTGCGCAGTCTGTTGCTCGAGCTTTGACTACTGCATGCTTAATGGTTTTCTCGTGTCCTCATCTGTGAAATCACTTTTATTTCGAGGATTGCAAAATGAGAGGCGGTTTTTAATTGCATGAGAACAGCATCAAATGTGTCGTCAGTTGTAGACCTATAGGTTTGCTTTTTGATTGCAAGCAGGCAGATCGTCCGAAATAAAGTGTGTTTGTGTTCGTTATTGTGAAACATATTACCAATGATGTGAAACATATTACCAATGATGTGAAGCATATTACCAATGATGTGAAATTAAAATTCAGACCCGAACACCTACAGTCGACTGCAATGGACATGCGGCCTTTATTCTCCGGTCCTATAAGTCCCACCAGGAGACACCAGTAATAAGGAAAATGATGTAAAGATAGTTGATCTTTAGGGGACCTCGCATTATCATTGATCTATAGGTGGCCACACATTTCATTGACCTATAGGGGACCACACATTATCATTGATCTATAGGGGACCTCGCATTATCATTGATCTATAGGGGACCTCGCATTATCATTGACTTATAGGGGACCACACATTATCATTGATCTATAGGGGACCACACATTATCATTGATCTATAGGTGACCACACATTATCATTGATCTATAGGGGGCCTCGCATTATCATTGATCTATAGGGGACCACACATTATCATTGATCTATAGGGGACCTCACATTATCATTGATCTATAGGGGGCCTCGCATTATCATTGATCAATATGTGACCTCACATTATCATTGATCTATACGTGACCTCACATTATCGTTGATCTATACGTGACCTCACATTATCGTTGATCTATACGTGACCACAAATTTATCATTGCTCTATACGGGACCTAACATTATCATTGATATATACGGGACCTCACATTATCATTTATCTATACGGGACCATACATTATCATTGATCTATATGGGAACACACATTATCATTGATCTATACAGGACCTCACATTATCATTATCGTTGATCTATAGGGGATCACACACACATTATCACTGAACTATACATGACCTCACATTGATCTTGAGGGGAATTTAAATATCTGGGAACATTGTTAATCTCAGATGGTAGATGTACAACAGACGTGAGATGGTAGATGTACAACAGACGTGAGATGGTAGCTGTACAACAGACGTGAGATGGTAGATGTACAACAGACGTGAGATGGTAGATGTACAACAGACGTGAGATGGTAGATGTACACAGACGTGAGATGGTAGATGTACAACAGACGTGAGATGGTAGATGTAAAACAGACGTGAGATGGTAGATGTACAACAGACGTGAGATGGTAGATGTACAACAGACGTGAGATGGTAGATGTACAACAGACGTGAGATGCAGAATGGCTCAGGCAAAAGCAGCTTTCCAAAAGAGAAAGATATTGTGCGATCCTTTATTGACAATAAAAACAAGAAAAAGAGTACTTAAATGTTATGTAGAGTCAGTCTTAACATATGGATGTGAATCATGGACAATAGGACAATAGACAATAAAATCAATGGAGGTTGTAGAAATGTGGTTTTACAGAAGAATGTTGAAAATACAACTGACAGCTAGAAAGAGTAATGGAAACGTTCTGAAAGAGGCCAAAGTAAAAATATAGCTCATTTCCAATATTAGGTTTTAAACAATCATAATTTTTTTGGCCATTCAATGAGAAGGGAACAGCTGGAATATATTGCAACAACTGGAAAATTTGAGGGACGAAGAGATAGAGGGAAGCAAAGAGAAAAGATACCAAACAGCTTAAGAGAATGACTTGGTAAAAGGTCAACAATAGAAATGATAAATAACTGTCGAGATCGAGAGTTGTGGAGATACATGATCACCTATGCCAGCAGGCATGGTACTTGATGATTGTAAAAAATGGATTGACCAGTATCTTCCTCTTTTTTTGGAAAGCTGCTTTTGCCTAAGTCGATTCTGGTTCTCGCCTCTGTTGTACATCTACCATCTCACCTCTATTGTACATCTACCATCTGACCTCTATTGTACATCTATCATCTCACCTCTGTTGTACATCTACCATCTGACCTCTTTTGCACATCTACCATCTCACCTCTATTGTACATCTACCATCTCACCTCTATTGTACATCTACCATCTCACCTCTATTGTACATCTACCATCTCAGCTCTATTGTACATCTACCGGGATATTAAGGCACTTCGTCCCCATAGACTTCGACGCTCTAATCTTAGTAGTGAAGAGTACCAAGCCCTCCAGGATCTTCGCCGACGTGATGATATTGTCATCAAGCCGGCCGACAAGGGCGGCTCTGTGGTGGTATGGAGGAAAGACCTTTATATCCGGGAAGGGGATAAAACAATTATCCGACTCGACTTTCTACCTCCCCACCCCGACGACACTACTGTCTCTAATAACGCCGTGGTGCGTCGTACGATCCTCCGTTTCATTCAGGATGGATTACTTCCCTCTAGCTCCTCCCGCATGATCCTTCCTGACCACTGCTTGGGCAGACCCTCTTTCTATATGCTGCCTAAAATACATAAACCTGACTCTCCTGGACGTCCTATTGTCTCTTCCATCTCATGTCCTACTGTTCTCATTTCTGACTTCCTCGACAGTGTCTTTCAACCCATAGTTATGGGCCTCCCTTCGTATGTCAAAGACACTAACGACGCCCTTAACATCTTTCCTCTATCACCCTCCTTCCTGATCGTCACTACCGCCTCTTCGTTATGGATGTCTGCTCCCTGTATACTTCTATTCCCCACTCCGACGGCCTTCAAGCTCTTCAGTTTTTCCTGGACCGTAGGATCCAACCCTCCATCGCCACTGGCGTCCTCCTCCGTCTAGCAGAATTAGTCTTGAACCTCAACTCTTTCGAGTTCAATGGCAATTTCTTCACCCAGATCAGCGGTGTGGCGATGGGCACTAAAATGGGCCCTAGCTATGCTTGTCTCTTCATGGGTTACCTTGAGCACCAAATCATCCATACCTACCAGGCCCTCTTCCCCTCATGTATCGTAGGTACATTGATGACTGCATTGGTCTGTCTGACCTTCCAGAAGATGAGATCTCCCGTTTCATCGAATATGTCGGACATTTCCACCCCTCTATCCACATCACCTTCCACATCTCCACCTCCTCCGTATCTTTCCTGGACATCCTAGTCTCCTTGGGCACCTCTCATCTTCTCACTCGGTCTTCTACAAGGCCACTGACTCCCATAGTTTCCTCCGCTACGACTCCTCTCATCCTACATCCTGCAAGAACTCTCTTCCCTACTCTCAGCTTCTCAGACTTCGTCGCCTTTGCCAAGACGACGAAGATTTCCTTCACAATGCCCACCTTATGCTTGATTTCTTCCGCCGACGTCTCTATCCTGAATCAGCTCTCCTCCCTGCCCTGCGTCGAGTTCTCCACACTTCACGTCAGTCTGCTCTTACCCCTCTACTCATCCCCCCTCTGATAGAGTAGTGCTCGCTCTCACCCATCACCCTCACCACTACGCGCTATTAGGACCATCCACCGCTACCTCCCTATTCTTCGATCTGACCCTACTACTCGTCTGCTCTTCCTGACCCACCACTAGTGGCCTTAGACGTGACCGGAAACCTCCGAGACTTTCTTGTCAGGGGCCGTCTTCCTGCTGACCACTTCAGCCATCGAGGCACTATCCGCTGCAACCGGAGAGTATGTAAAACTTGTGACCACGTTCTCCAGACCGACACTGTCCTCTTCCCTAATGGTCCTTCGAGATCAGAGAGGGATTCACTTGCACATCGCGGAACATCATTTATGCCATCATCTGTAAGCGATGCAAGTTGACCTACATCGGTCAGTCTGGTCGCAGAATCGGCGATAGGTGCCGTGAACACTTGAATGACATCACCCAAGAAGCGGACACTCCTGTAGCAGCCCACTTTAACTCGAGGGGCCATCGAGGTAAGACTGATGTCTTGGTAACTGGCCTAGTATCATGCTCCTCTGATCACCACAGTCGGCTCACTCTTGAGCACCGTCTGATCGCTCGTTGGGGCTGCCTCACCCCTCGTGGCATCAATGTATCCCTGTCCCTCTGAGGACCCTCCTGCCTCCGACTCCATCCTCCTACTATGGACCTCTCTTCCTATTTCTCTTCTTGGGTCCTCTACTCCTCGTCCATCCCTGCTTTTCATATCCTCTTTGAGTAACCCCCATCTTGCCTTCTTCCTCCTAAACCCCCCCCCTCTCCCTACACCTTTTTCTCTTCTGACTATCTTCATGTCCTTTACCTCTTTATCACTATATCACCTCTCCACCTGGACTGTACGTACGATCTCTCTGCCCACCTCTATTGTCCCTCGTCCTTCCTACCACCCCTCTGCTGATCTACTCCTAGCTCACCCCTCTCCTCTCTATTAACTTGTAGTCACTACTCATCTATACCTACTATTCCAGTATCCCCCTTATCCTGATGCCCACTTTCATTCCCCCCTTTGTTCTATCATTTCCCTACTTCTCTTACCTCCTATGGTTCATACCTCTTGCACACCATCCCCTATTGCTCCACTTCTTCCAGACTTTCTCTTTTTCCATTCACTTCTGACCTACCGCCTCTCCCCCTATCCAGTTTTCACATACCTGCTTCTTATCCCTCCTCTCCATACCTCCTCCTCCAATACTTCCCTACCTCCCGATAGACTAACTTCCTCCGGACCACCCCTCTATCGCCCTTCTCATTATACCGGCTTTATTATTCTTCCTCACCGTATCTCTTCCTCCAGTATCCAATCCTTCCTTTCGTTGACCTACCTCTCAACTCGTTCAGTTCGAGGCCATCCATTCTGTAGAGTCCATCTCTCTCACCCACTGCCTAGTTTACTACTTTGTCGTGTCATTCTATTTCTTTCTCTTAACCTCTCGCGTGATCTCTCACTTCCATTGTTGAGTGATTTATATGTATTGCTTGTTGTGTCCCATGAGTATCCTCGTCTATGCCCCTTTCCCCCCCCCCTTTTGGTTTTCCCGAAATTTGATCCTTTTTGCCCTCTTTACTGACCTGTCTTTGTCACGTGTTGCTTTCTATACACGTTCTCTGCGCTTTTAGTCATTTAGTCATTCCGACTGGTTTCAGCACGGATTACAGTTTTCCTGCTCCCTGCTCTGAGCTCAGCTAAGTACAATTTATTATACATTTTTCTCTCTCTTTTTCTATTTTATATATTTTGACGCCCATCATACCTCTCATCATGTAAAATTCATTTCTCTCTTTTCTTATTTTTGCATCCTACTTTCCTCGCCCTCCACTTTATCATCTAACATGTAGTAATTGTGCTTCACCGCTTGTTGTCGTTGTCCATGTATTCTGAAGAAGGCCACAGGCCGAAACGTCAGTATTGTGTTGTGTTCTTTATTTGTAAAGCTGTCACCATACCTTGGAGTGTTTAGCACACCCCACCATTGGCTCCCTGTACATCTACCATCTCACCTCTATTGTACAATTACCATCTCAGCTCTATTGTACATCTACCATCTCACCTTTATTGTACATCTACCATCTCAGCTCTATTGTACATCTACCATCTCACCTCTATTGTACAATTACCATCTCACCTCTGTTGTACATCTACCATCTGAGGTTAACATTGTTCCCAGATGTTTAATTCAGTTACCTGTTTTGATATCCTCCCACAGAACAGACAAATGTTAAACACTTCGTTCAGAACATTCCCAGACGACCAGATTACAACAATAATTCAAATAAAACCCCGTGCGTAAATAAGTTGCTACAAACACATCGTGTAAAAGGCCTCCTACAATCATTTACAACAGGACAACACATCAAGGCCAGCCTCTAAATGATACCACACTAAGGACTCTGCATACAGAACATCTACTATAGAAATCTCGTATATAGAACTTTAATAGAACAACACGTCAGGAAAAGCTTCACGGAAAGCGTCCTTTACAGTCAAGCTTCTATAGAGCATTTCATAGGTAGCTTCCCATGAGAATATCCGTCATGTAGCTTCCCATGAGAATATCCGCCAGGTAGCGTCCCATGAGAATATCCGCCAGGCAGCTTTCCATGAGAATATCCGCCAGGTAGCGTCCCATGAGAATATCCGTCATGTAGCTTCCCATGAGAATATCCGTCATGTAGCTTCCCATGAGAATATCCGCCAGGTAGCGTCCCATGAGAATATCCGCCAGGTAGCTTCCCATGAAAATATCCGTCATGTAGCTTCCCATGAGAATATCCGTCAGGTAGCTTCCCATGAGAATATCCGCCAGGTAGCTTCCCATGAGAATATCCGTCATGTAGCTTCCCATGAGAATATCCGCCAGGTAGCTTCCCATGAGAATATCCGCCAGGTAGCGTCCCATGAGAATATCCGCCAGGTAGCTTCCCATGAGAATATCCGCCAGGTAGCGTCCCATGAGAATATCCGTCATGTAGCTTCCATGAGAATATCCGTCATGTAGCTTCCCATGAGAATATCCGCCAGGTAGCGTCCCATGAGAATATCCGTCATGTAGCTTCCCATGAGAATGTCCGTCATGTAGCTTCCCATGAGAATAACCGCCAGGTAGCGTCCCATGAGAATATCCGCCAGGTAGCTTCCCATGAGAATATCCGTCATGTAGCTTCCCATGAGAATATCCGCCAGGTAGCTTCCCATGAGAATATCCGCCAGGTAGCTTCCCATGAGAATATCCGTCATGTAGCTTCCCATGAGAATATCCGTCATGTAGCTTCCCATGAGAATATCCGCCAGGTAGCTTCCCATGAGAATATCCGCCAGGTAGCTTCCCATGAGAATATCCGCCATGTAGCTTCCCATGAGAATATCCGTCATGTAGCTTCCCATGAGAATATCCGTCATGTAGCTTCCCATGAGAATATCCGCCAGGTAGCTTCCCATGAGAATATGCGCCAGGTAGCTTCGTTAATAGAATATCCACTGAATAGGTTATCAATCATATGTGTCTATATATAAAACATGTTATACTGCCTCTTATAGAACGTTTCATATGGGACATCATATGATGTATGACGAGTGTATGGCTCTGAGGTTACGGAAAATCATCATTATTATCATCATCGAGTGCCGTCTCCGCATCGAAGGTTGGCTACCATGGAGCGCTATTCCACTCTGTCTCTTGCTTTGATGGTGCAGATTGTCATAGGCTGACTTGTCCATCTTTTGATGTTACTCGTCCATGTTAGTCTTGGTCTGCCTCTGCCTCTTTTACTTTGTATTTTCCCTTCCAATATGACTTTTATTAGGTTGTTGTGTCTTTTAACATGACCCACAAATTACATTTGTCTTGCCCTAATTGTGTTTAGTTAGTTCTCTTTTCATTTTTAGTTGTTTTTAAAACTTCCTCGTTTGTTTTATTTTCTTTCAATCCAATTCTACCTATTCTTCTATAAATCCACATTTAAAATACTTCAATTTTCTGTTCTGTTTTCTGGTCTAATGTCCATGTTTCTGTACCATACAGGAATATTGAGAAGATGTAACATTTTGTTATTCTTAGTTTTAGTCCTGGTGTTATTTGTTTTGATGTTAGTATATTTTTCATAGAAACTAGGGGCAGATTGCAATAGTGATCATGTACCAGTTGTGGGAAAGCTTAGAGTAAAATTAAAAACAACAAAACGAGCCTCAGTTAACATCAAGTTAAATTTAGATTTACTAAAATCAGACAAGAAGCTGCAAGACAAATATAAAATCACAATTCAGAACCGGTACAATGCAATTGCAATCACGACAAGCAAAAAATATGGACTAGATATGAATATCAAAAAGACTAAAACTATGATCATAAACAAAGAAAATACTCAAAACCCACAAGTGGATATCAAAGTTGAAGGAATAGACCTGGAGACAGTTCAGAACTACAACTACCTTGGACATACTATAACCAGTGATGGAAAATGTACAACTGAAATAAACAAAAGAATAGGAATGGCAAAAAGTAATTTTAATGTCATGAATGACATACTAACATCAAAACAAATAACACCAGAGCTAAAACTAAGAATAGCAAAATGTTACATCTTCTCAATATTCCTATATGGTGCTGAAACATGGACATTAGACAAGAAAACAGAACAGAGAATTGAAGCCTTTGAAATGTGGATATATAGAAGAATAGGTAGAATTGGATGGAAGGAAAAGAAAACAAATGACAAAGTCTTAAAACAACTAAAAATGAAAAGAGAACTTCTGAACACAATTAGAACAAGACAAATGCGATTCTTAGGCCATGTTAAAAGACACAACAGCCTACTGAAAGTGATCCTGGAGGGGAAAATACGAGGTAAAAGAGGCAGAGGCAGACCAAGATTAACATGGACGAGTAACATCAAAAGATGGACAAATCAACCGATGACAACCTGCACCATCAAAGCAAGAGATAGAGCAAAATGGCGCTCCATGGTAGCCAACCTTCGTTGCGGAGACGGCACTCAATGATGATGACAATGCAATATAGAAGATACAAAGCATTGATGAACAGTGGGAAATGCTAAAAGAATCAATGCAACAAACATCAAAAGAGTTCTTAACACCAGTGAGGACAAATTCAAGAAAGAAATCGATGACAGATGACATTTTGCAGCTGATGGATACAAGAAGAAGAAATAAAGAAAATAAAGATGAGTATAAGAGATTAAATAAAGAAATTGTAGTAAAATGTAATGAAGCAAAAGAAGCATGGCTAAAAGAGAGATGCAAAGAGATTTAAATGCAAGAAAAAGGAGATGCTAAAGCTATATACAAACAAATTGAGGAATTAACAGGAAGAAAAACGCAATCAAAAACTGTATGTCTAAGATCAAAGAAAGGAGAACTGTTGATTGATCAAGAAAACATAAGGGAACGATGGACAGAATACATTAAAGATCTTTATAATGATGAACGAACGGAAGTAAATATTAAGGATAATGGAGAAGGACCAGAAATACTTAGAGAAGAAGTGGAAGACGCCTTGCGCAATATGAAAGCAGGCAAAGCTCCTGGACCAGATAATATAACAAAAGAAGAAATTGAAGCCATGGGTGATTTTGGAATAGAAATAATAACAAAAATATTGAATGATATCTACAACAGCGGATATATACCAGACGACAGGCTCAAATCAATATTCATAGCCCTACCAAAGAAATCGGGTGCGATTGAATGCGATGATCATCGCACAATAAGCCTTATGAGTCATATGACTAAGATATTACTAAGAATCATCATGCGAAGAGTGCGAAACAAAATCAGTCCAGAAATTAGCGATGAACAGTGTAGTTTTGTTAGAGATAAAGGAACAAGCAATGCCATTTATATCATAAGATCTTTAGTAGAAAGAGCCATAGAGGTGAAAACAGATCTATACCTATGTTTCATAGATTACACCAAGGCATTTGACAAAGTAAAGCACCAAGAAATAATCAAAATTTTAGAAAGCATAAACATAGACAGCAAAGATCTAAGAATAATAAAGAACATGTACTGGCAACAAACAGCGGCCATAAGAGCTGGAAATCAATTGGGAATGTTTCAACAAATAAAACAGGGTGTTAGACATGGTTCTGTGCTGTCACCAGATTTGTTTAATATTTATAGTGAGATTATTTTAAGATCCATAAGGGACATGCCTGGAATAACAATTGGAGGTCATAATATAAATAATCTAAGGTATGCTGATGATACAGTATTAATCGCTAAGAGTGAAAATGAGTTACAAGAAATGTTGGACATTATAGTGAAAGAAAGCAAAAATAAAGGACTCAGCCTTAATAGCAAAAAGACAGAGGTAATGGTAACAACAAAGAAAAAGACATCACCTCAGTGCAAAATAAAGACAAGTGGAACAATATTAAAACAGGTAAATGAATTTAAATATTTGGGAACTTTGTTAACCTCAGACGGAAGATGTACAAAAGAGGTGAGATGCAGAATGGCTCAGGCAAAAGCAGCTTTCCAAAAAATGAGGAAGATACTATGCAATCCACTTTTGACAATAGAAACAAGAAAAAGAGTTCTTAAATGTTATGTAGAGCCAGTCTTAACATATGGATGCGAATCATGGACAATAGGACAACAGACAAGAAAATAACTGGAGTCTGTAGAAATGTGGTTTACATAAGAATGTTGAGAGTACCATGGACAGCTAAGAAGAGTAATGAAGATGCTCTGAGAGAGGTCAAAGTAAAAAGAGAGCTAATTTCCAATATTAGGAAGAAACAATTATCATTTTTTGGCCATGTAATGAGAAGAGAACAACTGGAATATATTGTAACAACTGGAAAAATCGAGGGACGAAGAGATAGAGGGAAGCAAAGAGAAAAAATAACAGACAGTTTAAGAGAATGGCTTGGCAGAAGGTCAACAACAGAAATGATAAATAGCTGCCGTGATCGAAAGTTGTGGAGAGACATGATCACCTACGCCAGTAGGCCCGGTACTTGATGATGATATTTTTCATGGCATTAAATTACTCTTTGCCATTCCTATTCTTTTATTTATTTCAGTTGTACATTTTCCATCACTGGTTATAGTATGTCCCAGGTAGTTGTAGTTCTGAACTGTCTCCAGATGTATTCCATCCACTTTGATATTTAATTGTAGGTCTTGAGAATTTTCTTTGTTTATGATCATAGTTTTAGTCTTTTTGATATTCATATCTAGTCCATATATTTTGCTAGCCATGTTTATTACATTAAGTAATTGTAGATCTTTAGGATTTTCTGCTAGTAGAACAGTATCATCAGCATATCTCAGGTTATTGATTATCTTTCCATTAATGTTTAGGCCTGGCATCTCTGAGATGTTTTTAAAGATTTGCTCAGTGTATAGATTGAACAAGCTTGGTGATAGGATGCATCCTTGTCTTACTCCTCTTTTTATGTCCATGGGTGTAGAGTTCTCCTTGTTATATCTTATTATTGCTGTTTGCTCCCAGTACAAATTACATATTAGTCGTATGTCTGTGTCATCCAGATTTATATCTTTTAGGCATTCTATAAGTTGTTTGTGGTGTACTCTATCAAAAGCTTTGGTGTAGTCTATGAAGCAGGCATATATTGGTTTGTTTACTTCTATGTACTTTTCAATCAATGTCCTCATGCTGAATATGGCTTCTTTTGTCCCACTGTTTTTCTTGAATCCGAATTGCTGCTCATCTATTTCAGTATTAATTTTATTCTGAATCCTTCCTTGTATAACTTTTAGTAAAATTGTGGTTACCTGGCTCATTAGGCTTATTGTTCTAAAGTCACTGCATTCAACTGCACCATTCTTTTTAGGCAATGCAATGAAAGTTGATGTTTTTATTACGGGAAATATGAAGAATAATGTGAAGACCTTTCATTGAGACACTTCGCCAACTTTGCAGGCAGTGATATTTTGCTGGCTGTAACTTTTGGCTTACCACAGTCTCACATTAACTCTCGCCTTGTTTCCATAGGTCTGTCTTTGTGCTTATATGTCTATCTGTCTATCTGCTTATATCTCTATCTGTCTATCTGCTTATATCTCTATCTGTCTATCTGCTTATATGTCTGTCTGTCTATCTGCTTATATGTCTGTCTGTCTTTCTGCTTATATGTCTATCTGTCTATCTGCTTATATGTCTATCTGTCTTTCTGCTTATATGTCTATCTGTCTATCTACTTATATGTCTATCTGTCTTTCTGCTTATGTCTATCTGTCTTTCTGCTTATATCTCTATCTGTCTATCTGCTTATATGTCTATCTGTCTTTCTGCTTATATGTCTATCTGTCTTTCTGCTTATATGTCTATCTGTCTTTCTGCTTATATGTCTATCTGTCTTTCTGCTTATATGTCTATCTGTATGTAGGCCTATCTGTCTATCTGTATGTAGGCCTATCTGTCTATCTGCACGTAGGCCTATCTGTCTATTTGCTTGTCGGTCTAGCTGATTGTCGGTCTATCTGCTTGTATGTTTATCTATTGGCCTATATTTGCATCTAATTAGTACGTCTCCTCCCCTACCTAAAACAATCGACGCTACCCTACCCCTGCTACCCCTATATACTTATCGACCACTCTGATGTCAGGGAACAATATCTTTGATTTCTGAGAAGATTATGACAATAACCACAGTCGTAACACCCACTAAACAAATAGAACAACAGCTGTTGTAACACCGACCAAAGAAATAGAACAACAGCAACTGTTGTGACACTCACTAAACAAATAGAACAACAACAGCTGTTGTAACACCGACCAAAGAAATAGAACAACAGCAACTGTTGTGACACTCACTAAACAAATAGAACAACAACAGCTGTTGTAACACCGACCAAAGAAATAGAACAACAGCCACTGTTGTAACACCCACTAAACAAATAGAACAACAGCCACAGTTGTAACACCGACCAAAGAAATAGAACATCAGCAACTGTTGTGACACTCACTAAACAAATAGGACAGCAGCAACTGTTGTAACACTCACTAAACAAAAAGGACAACAGCAACTGTTGTAACACCGACCAAAGAAATAGAACAACAGAAACTGTTGTAACACCGACCAAATAAATAGAACAACAGCCACTGTTGTAACACCGACCAAAGAAATAGAACAACAGCCACTGTTGTAACATCGACCAAAGAAATAGAACAACAGCAACTGTTGTAACACCGACCAAAGAAATAGAACAACAGCCACTGTTGTAACACCGACCAAAGAAATAGAACAACAGCAACTGTTGTAACATCGACCAAAGAAATAGAACAACAGCAACAGTTGTAATACTGACTAAAACAAATTGGACAACAGCAACTGTTGTAACACCGACCAAAGAAATAGAACAACAGCAACAGTTGTAACACCGACCAAAGAAATAGAACAACAGGCACTATTGTAACACCCACCAGAGAAATAGAACAACAGCCACTGTTGTAACACCCACTAAACAAATAGAACAACAGCAATTGTTGTAACACTCACTAAACAAATAGAACAACAGCAACTGTTGTAACACCGACTAAAGAAATAGAACAACAGCCACTGTTGTAACACTGACAAAAGAAATAGAACAACAGCAACTGTTGTAACACGCACCAAAGAAATAGAACAACAGCCTCTGTTGTAACATCGACCAAAGACATAGAACAACAGCAGCTGCTGTAACACCAACCAACGAAATAGAACAACAGCAACTGTTGTAACACTCACTAAACAAATAGAACAACAGCCACTGTTGTAACGACGAAAGAAACAGAACAACAGTCACTGTTGTAACACCGACCATAGAAATAGAACAACAGCCACTGTTGTAATGACCAAAGAAATAGAACATCGGAAACTGTTGTAACGACCACAATAGAACAACAGCCACTGTTGTAACACCGACCAAAGAAATAAAACAACAGCCACTGTTGTAACACCGACCAAAGAAATAGAACAGCCACTGTTGTAACGACCAAAGAAATAGATCAACAGCCACTGTTGTAACACCGACCAAAGAAATAGAACAACAGCCACTGTTGTAACGACCAAAGAAATAGATCAACAGCTACTGTTGTAACACCGACCAAAGAAATAGAACAACAGCCACTGTTGTAACACCGACCAAAGAAATAGAACAACAGCCACTGTTGTAACGACCAAAGAAATAGATCAACAGCCACTGATATAACACCGACTCTGACAGCAGTGTGGCCACTCAAGCTGTTCTTGCTTTTTGCAACATCTCAGCCTCAAACGGAGAGACAAAACTCCAAAAATGCGCAACTGAGGCGCGCATCCTGTAACAAGCGCATGCCTAAACGTGTAAATGACAAAACAGACATTCTATAATGGCCACTGACAGGAAGCACGTGACACGTAATCTAATCTACATGAGCATCATTGTCACGTGTCATGTCTGGTTATGTAGATGACCAATCCCTTTCACTATATTCTGTGCTTTCATTACGTCATATCCTGGTGCTTTCTCCTTCATCCGGCTCTCCTCTCTCTCTCTCTCTCTCTGACATTCACCCGACAGCTAAGTAAATCATCCGTCCTTGAACGACTTCATGTGGGGGTAAATGCGACACGTTATCATTTGCAGTAAAACAGAAATTTTCACCTCTCGGACCAAGCTATCCGACATCAATATGGCGTTATTGAGTAAAGAGTTGCCTTCACTCTAAATCCTACTCACACACATTCCTTGACACGACTACACTGGTTAGTCTATTACAAAGGGCACTGCGAAGAGGGGGAGTAAGGTTTGGACAGTTCTGGTTCGCTGATCCCGGCGCAAACCATCAGCTATGAGTCGCTGACAGCTTTCAACTCTGCTGCTGTTCTCCACTTCTGCCCCTCCTCTACACCCGACCCAATTATTCAAGATAAGCTTTCTTTTTCACCATTAACCATCACTTCATCTCGAACATTCTGCTACATCTAATGCTCTCTATAGCCAGTTAACAAATATCTCAAGCACGGAATGAACAAAAATGAAATGTTTTGGACACCTACTTTGATTGTCTCCTCAAGAAAAACCATTCTATCGAGGAATGTTGCAGGAGCGAAAAGGGGAGTAAAGAGATGGGCAGATAACAACAAGGAATGGACAGGCCCTGACTTTGTAGTTCCAGAGTATACATGAGCATATAAACAAGTGAAGAAGGTTGACGGTGGCTGTCTGCCGTGCTTCAATGATCACTAGGTTGATGAAGTCTGTCTGTAGTGCCTCAACATCCCCTAGGTTGATGAAGTCTGTCTGTAGTGCCTCAACATCCCCTAAGTTGATGAAGTCTGTCTGTAGTGCCTCAACATCCCCTAGGTTGATGAAGTCTGTCTGTAGTGCCTTAACATCCCCTAGGTTGATGAAGTCTGTCTGTAGTGCCTCAACATCCCCTAGGTTGATGAAGTCTGTCTGTAGTGCCTCAACATCCCCTAGGTTGATGAAGTCTGTCTGTCGTACTTGAACTACACCTAGGTTGATAACAGTCTGTCAGTTGTAGTAAGTCGAAGGCCCCGGTATCACTACAAAGGAATTAAAATCCATAATTGCTCAATCGCCCTTGCCCCGAATTAACATCTCATCTCACTGAAGGATCCAAACAAAGAAAGGTAGCTGCATTCCTCATTATGGCAGACACAGCACACGCCAAAATACATAAGGTGCAGCCGCACTGAAAATGAACGCAGCCGAACTGTTCTTCGTCATACAAATATGATGGAGGCGAAGGCGCGCCTACCAGTACCAGAGCTGGAAGTTGTCAGCGACCCACAGCTGATGGCTTGCGCCAGGATCGGTGAACCAGAACCATTCAGACCCTGCTCAATCTCTCCGCGGTGCCTCCAGTAACAGACTAACCTGTCTAGTCTGGCCAAGAGTGCAGAGATCGATGAGGGAAGACATCCCGGTACTCAAAAATGTCGTGCTGAAGTCGAATGTGTTGGGCCGAAAGGCGCAAATATAACAGTTATACTGCAAACTACAACACAACGCAGACACGTCCACTACGTCCTTGTAAGGGCGGATGATGAAGAGGAATATTCTAGTCTACTACGATACTCTAGAATACTTTAGTCATCGGGTGAACGCAACCAACCATACAAACATGATCATTCATCGTAATCAGAATATCAGAACAAGATCCGGTTGAAAAATACAGCCCACGGTGTGCACATAGCACTAAACTCAGTAGCTTCGGCAGCAAGCAGGACTTAGAATATGAGGAAACTGCAACAAGGAACACTTTTCAAACTGAGTCCCAACGGTTCCTGCCGCCTATTCGCCATATTGACCGGAAGTCCTCATTTGACAAAGAAAGATCATCAAGAAATAATCAACACGTTAAACGTGGGTAGCAATGATTTAATAAAAAGAATATAAGTTGTACCGGCAACAGAAAACAGTCACGAGAAATGCAAATCAGGAATGATTCAACAAATAACAAAATAAGTTAGGTAAATGTATGTGCTCTCACAAGATTGACATTAACATGTATGTCGAGAAAGCAGCCACCTATATAATTAATAAGCTGACAACGTCATTTTAATTTGGGGATTTTATGATGTTTCCTTTCATCCCTCAAGCTTACTTCCATATATGGCGATGGATTATACCACGATCCATAAAGATCATGCTTTTAGCAATAAACAAATAACACTTGGAGAAACACCTCTACTAGACGTACAATCTTACATATATCTGGGTAGTAATATAGACAAAGTGGAAGTCGGGAGATTGGTCAGGCAACGAATCTTGGTCAGGCAACGAATCTTGGTCAGGCGAATCTTGGTCAGGCACGAATCTTGGTCAGGTACGAATCTTGGTCAGGCACGAATCTTGATCAGACAACGAATCTTGGTCAGGCAACGAATCTTGGTCAGGCGAATCTTGGTCAGGCAACGAATCTTGGTCAGGCAACGAATCTTGGCCAGGCACGAATCTTGGTCAGGCAACGAATCTTGGTCGGGCAACGAATCTTGGTCAGGCAACGAATCTTGATCAGGCAACGAATCTTGGTCAGGCAACGAATCTTGGTCAGGCGAATCTTGGTGAGGCGAATCTTGGTCAGGCAACGAATCTTGGTCAGGCAACGAATCTTGGTCAGGCGAACCTTGGTCAGGCGAATCTTGGTCAGGCAACGAATCTTGGTCAGGCAACGAATCTTGGTCAGGCAACGAATCTTGGTCAGGCAACGGATCTTGGTCAGGCAACGAATCTTGGTCAAGCACGAATCTTGGTCAGGCAACGAATCTTGCTCAGGCAACGAATCTTGGTCAGGCGAATCTTGGTCAGGCAAGGAATCTTGGTCAGGTAAATCTTGGTCAGGCAACGAATCTTGGTCAGGCAACGAATCTTGGTCAGGCAACGAATCTTGGTCAGGCAACGAATCTTGGTCAGGCAACGAATCTTGGTCAGGCGAATCTTGGTCAGGCAACGAATCTTGGTCAGGCAACGAATCTTGGTCAGGCAACGTATTTTGGTCAGGCACAAATCTTGGTTAGGCGAATCTTGGTAAGGCGAATCTTGGTCAGGCAACGAATCTTGGTCAGGCGAATTTGGTCAGGCTAATCTTGGTCAGGCAACGAATCTTGGTCAGGCAACGAATCTTGGTCAGGCGAATTTGGTCAGGCTAATCTTGGTCAGGCAACGAATCTTGGTCAGGCAACGAATCTTGGTCAGGCGAATTTGGTCAGGCTAATCTTGGTCAGGCAACGAATCTTGGTCAGGCAACGAATCTTGGTCAGGATCGGAATTTGGTCAGGCGAATCTTGGTCAGGCGAATCTTGGTCAGGCGAATCTTGGTCAGGCAACGAATCTTGGTCAGGCAACGAATCTTGGTCAGGCAACGAATCTTGGTCAGGCGAATCTTGGTCAAGCGAATCTTGGTCAGACAACGAATCTTGGTCAGGCAACGAATCTTGATCAATCGAATCTTGGTCAGGCGAATCTTCGTCAGGCAACGAATCTTGGTCAGGTAACGAATCTTGGTCAGGCAACGAATCATGGTCAGGCAACGAATCTTGCTCAGGCAACGAATCTTGGTCAGGCAACGAATCTTGCTCAGGCGAATCTTGGTCAGGCGAATCTTGGTCAGGCAACGAATCTTGGTCAGACGAATCTTGGTCAGGCATCGAATCTCGGTCAAGCGAATCTTGGTCAGGTAACGAATCTTGGTCAGGCAACGAATCTTGGTCAGGCACGAATCTTGATCAGGCACGAATCTTGGTCAGGCAACGAATCTTGGTCAGGCAACGAATCTTGGTCAGGCGAATCTTGGTCAGGCAACGAATCTTGGTCAGACAACGAATCTTGGTCAGGCAACGAATCTTGGTCAGGCAACGAATCTTGGTCAGGCAACGAATCTTGGTCAGGCAAAGAATCTTGGTCAGGCAACGAATCTTGGTCAGGCAACGAATCTTGGTCAGGAAACGAATCTTGGTCAGGCGAATCTTGGTCAGGCAACGAATCTTGGTCAGGCTAATCTTGGTCAGGCAACGAATCTTGGTCAGGCAACGAATCTTGGTCAGGCAACGAATCTTGGTCAGGCGAATCTTGGTCAAGCAACGAATCTTGGTCAGGCGAATCTTGGTCAGACAACGAATCTTGGTCAGACAACGAATCTTGGTCAGGCAACGAATCTTGGTCAGGTGAATCTTGGTCAGGTAACGAATCTTGGTCAGGCGAATCTTGGTCAGGCAACGAATCTTGGTCAGGCAACGAATCTTGGTCAGGCATCGAATCTCGGTTAGGCACGAATCTTGGTCAGGCAACGAATCTTGGTCAGGCAACGAATCTTGGTCAGGTACGAATCTTGGTCAGGCGAATCTTGGTCAGGCAAGGAATCTTGGTCAGACGCGAATCTTGGTCAAACAACGAATCTTGGTCAGGTACAAATCTTGGTCAGGCAAGGAATCTTGGTCAGGTACGAATCTTGGTCAGGCTACGAATCTCCGTCAGGCAACGAATCTTGGTCAGACGCGATTCTTGGTCAAACAACGAATCTTGGTCAGGCACGAATCTTGGTCAGGCACGAATCTTGGTCAGGCAACGAATCTTGGTCAGGCAACGAATCTTGGTCAGGCACGAATGTTGGTCAGGCAACGAATCTTGGTCAGACGCGAATCTTGGTCAAACAACGAATCTTGGTCAGGTACGAATCTTGGTCAGATAAGGAATCTTAATCAGGTACGAATCTTGGTCAGGCAACGAATCTTGGTCAGGCAACGAATCTTGGTCAGACGCGAATCTTGGTCAAACAACGAATCTTGGTCAGGCAACGAATCTTGGAAAGGCAACGAATCTTGGTCAGACGCGAATCTTGTTCAAACAACGAATCTTGGTCAGGCAAGGAATCTTGGTCAGGCAAGGAATCTTGATCAGAAACGAATTTTGGTCAAATAACGAATCTCAGTCAGGCAACAAATCTTGGTCAGAAGCGAATCTTGGTCAAACAACGAATCTTGGTCAGGCAACGAATCTTGGTCAGGCAACGAATCTTGGTCAAGCACGAATCTTGGTCAGGCAACGAATCTTGCTCAGGCAAAGAATCTTGGTCAGGCGAATCTTGGTCAGGCAAGGAATCTTGGTCAGGCGAATCTTGGTCAGGCAACGAATCTTGGTCAGGCAACGAATCTTGGTCAGGCAACGAATCATGGTCAGGCAACGAATCTTGGTCAGGCAACGAATCTTGGTCAGGCGAATCTTGGTCAGGCAACGAATCTTGGTCAGGCAACGAATCTTGGTCAGGCGAATCTTGGTCAGGCAACGAATCTTGGTCAGGCAACGAATCTTGGTCAGGCAACTAATCTTGGTCAGGCAACGGATCTTGGTCAGGCAATGAATCTTGGTCAGGCAACGAATCTTGGTCAGGCGAATCTTGGTCAGGCACGAATCTTGGTCAGACGAATCTTGGTCAGGCAACGAATCTTGGTCAGGCAACGAATCTTGGTCAGGCAACGTATTTTGGTCAGGCACGAATCTTGGTCAGGCGAATCTTGGTCAGGCAACGAATCTTGGTCAAGCACGAATCTTGGTTAGGCGAATCTTGGTCAGGCTAATCTTGGTCAGACAACGAATCTTGGTCAGGCAACGAATCTTGATCAATCGAATCTTGGTCAGGCGAATCTTGGTCAGGCAAATCTTCGTCAGGCAACGAATCATGGTCAGGCAACGAATCTTGTTCAGGCAACGAATCTTGGTCAGGCAACGAATCTTGGTCAGGCGAATCTTTGTCAAGCGAATCTTGGTCAGGCGAATCTTGGTCAGGCAACGAATCTTGGTCAGGCAACGAATCATGGTCAGGCGAATCTTGGTCAGGCATCGAATCTTGGTCAGGCAACGAATCTTGGTCAGGTGAATCTTGGTCAGGCAACGAATCTTGGTCAGACAACGAATCTTGGTCAGGCAAAGAATCTTGGTCAGGCAACGAATCTTGGTCAGGCAACGAATCTTGGTCAGGCAACGAATCTTGGTCAGGCAAAGAATCTTGGTCAGGAAACGAATTTTGGTCAGGCGAATCTTGGTCAGGCAAAGAATCTTGGTCAGGCAACGAATCTTGGTCAGGCAACGAATCTTGGTCAGGCAACTAATCTTGGTCAGGCAACGAATCTTGGTCAGGCGAATCTTGGTCAAGCAACGAATCTTGGTTAGGCGAATCTTGGTCAGACAACGAATCTTGGTCAGACAACGAATCTTGGTCAGGCAACGAATCTTGGTCAGACGAATCTTGGTCAGGCATCGAATCTCGGTCAAGCGAATCTTGGTCAGGTAACGAATCTTGGTCAGGCAACGAATCTTGGTCAGGCACGAATCTTGATCAGGCACGAATCTTGGTCAGGCAACGAATCTTGGTCAGGCAACTAATCTTGGTCAGGCAACGAATCTTGGTCAGGCGAATCTTGGTCAAGCAACGAATCTTGGTTAGGCGAATCTTGGTCAGACAACGAATCTTGGTCAGACAACGAATCTTGGTCAGGCAACGAATCTTGGTCAGACGAATCTTGGTCAGGCATCGAATCTCGGTCAAGCGAATCTTGGTCAGGTAACGAATCTTGGTCAGGCAACGAATCTTGGCAACGAATCAGGCACTTGGTCAAGGCACGAATCTGGTGAATCAGGCACGAATCTTCAGGAATCTTGGTCAGGCAACGAATCTTGGTCAGGCAACGAATCTTGGTCAGGCAACGAATCTTGGTCAGGCAACGAATCGAATCTTGGTCAGGACAACGAATCTTGGTCAGGCAACGAATCTTGGTCAGGCAACGAATCTTGGTCAGGCAACGAATCTTGGTCAGGCAACGAATCTTGGTCAGGCAACGAATCTTGGTCGAAGGCAACGAATCTTGGTCGAAGGAAACGAATCTTGGTCAGGCGAATCTTGGTCAGGTAACGAATCTTGGTCAGGCGAATCTTGGTCAGGCAACGAATCTTGGTCAGGCAACGAATCTTGGTCAGGCATCGAATCTCGGTTAGGCACGAATCTTGGTCAGGCAACGAATCTTGGTCAGGCAACGAATCTTGGTCAGGTACGAATCTTGGTCAGGCAAGGAATCTTGGTCAGACGCGAATCTTGGTCAAACAACGAATCTTGGTCAGGTACAAATCTTGGTCAGGCAAGGAATCTTGGTCAGGTACGAATCTTGGTCAGGCAACGAATCTCGGTCAGGCAACGAATCTTGGTCAGACGCGAATCTTGGTCAAACAACGAATCTTGGTCAGGCACGAATCTTGGTCAGGCACGAATCTTGGTCAGGCAACGAATCTTGGTCAGGCAACGAATCTTGGTCAGGCACGAATGTTGGTCAGGCAACGAATCTTGGTCAGACGCGAATCTTGGTCAGGCAAGGAATCTTGGTCAGGCGAATCTTGGTCAGGCAACGAATCTTGGTCAGGCAACGAATCTTGGTCAGGCAACGAATCTTGGTCAGGCAACGAATCTTGGTCAGGCGAATCGTGGTCAGGCAACGAATCTTGGTCAGACGCGAATCTTGGTCAAACAACGAATCTTGGTCAGGCAACGAATCTTGGAAAGGCAACGAATCTTGGTCAGACGCGAATCTTGTTCAAACAACGAATCTTGGTCAGGCAACGAATCTTGGTCAGGCAAGGAATCTTGATCAGAAACGAATTTTGGTCAAATAACGAATCTCAGTCAGGCAACAAATCTTGGTCAGAAGCGAATCTTGGTCAAACAACGAATCTTGGTCAGGCAACGAATCTTGGTCAGGCAACGAATCTTGGTCAAGCACGAATCTTGGTCAGGCAACGAATCTTGCTCAGGCAACGAATCTTGGTCAGGCGAATCTTGGTCAGGCAAGGAATCTTGGTCAGGCGAATCTTGGTCAGGCAACGAATCTTGGTCAGGCAACGAATCTTGGTCAGGCAACGAATCTTGGTCAGGCAACGAATCTTGGTCAGGCGAATCTTGGTCAGGCAACGAATCTTGGTCAGGCAACGAATCTTGGTCAGGCGAATCTTGGTCAGGCAACGAATCTTGGTCAGGCAACGAATCTTGGTCAGGCAACTAATCTTGGTCAGGCAACGGATCTTGGTCAGGCAATGAATCTTGGTCAGGCAACGAATCTTGGTCAGGCGAATCTTGGTCAGGCACGAATCTTGGTCAGACGAATCTTGGTCAGGCAACGAATCTTGGTCAGGCAACGAATCTTGGTCAGGCAACGTATTTTGGTCAGGCACGAATCTTGGTCAGGCGAATCTTGGTCAGGCAACGAATCTTGGTCAAGCACGAATCTTGGTTAGGCGAATCTTGGTCAGGCTAATCTTGGTCAGACAACGAATCTTGGTCAGGCAACGAATCTTGATCAATCGAATCTTGGTCAGGCGAATCTTGGTCAGGCAAATCTTCGTCAGGCAACGAATCTTTCTCAGGTAACGAATCTTGGTCAGGCAACGAATCATGGTCAGGCAACGAATCTTGTTCAGGCAACGAATCTTGGTCAGGCAACGAATCTTGGTCAGGCGAATCTTTGTCAGGCGAATCTTGGTCAGGCGAATCTTGGTCAGGCAACGAATCTTGGTCAGGCAACGAATCATGGTCAGCGAATCTTGGTCAGGCATCGAATCTTTGTCAGGCAACGAATCTTGGTCAGGTGAATCTTGGTCAGGCAACGAATCTTGGTCAGACAACGAATCTTGGTCAGGCAAAGAATCTTGGTCAGGCAACGAATCTTGGTCAGGCAACGAATCTTGGTCAGGCAACGAATCTTGGTCAGGCAAAGAATCTTGGTCAGGAAACGAATCTTGGTCAGGCGAATCTTGGTCAGGCTAATCTTGGTCAGGCAACGAATCTTGGTCAGGCAACGAATCTTGGTCAGGCAACTAATCTTGGTCAGGCAACGAATCTTGGTCAGGCGAATCTTGGTCAAGCAACGAATCTTGGTTAGGCGAATCTTGGTCAGACAACGAATCTTGGTCAGACAACGAATCTTGGTCAGGCAACGAATCTTGGTCAGGCGAATCTTGGTCAGGTAACGAATCTTGGTCAGGCGAATCTTGGTCAGGCAACGAAACTTGGTCAGGCATCGAATCTCGGTTAGGCACGAATCTTGGTCAGGCAACGAATCTTGGTCAGGCAACGAATCTTGGTCAGGTACGAATCTTGGTCAGGCGAATCTTGGTCAGGCAAGGAATCTTGGTCAGACGCGAATCTTGGTCAAACAGCGAATCTTGGTCAGGTACAAATCTTGGTCAGGCAAGGAATCTTGGTCAGGTACGAATCTTGGTCAGGCAACGAATCTCGGTCAGGAAACGAATCTTGGTCAGTCGCGAATCTTGGTCAAACAACGAATCTTGGTCAGGCACGAATCTTGGTCAGGCACGAACCTTGGTCAGGCAACGAATCTTGGTCAGGCAACGAATCTTGGTCAGGCACGAATGTTGGTCAGGCAACGAATCTTGGTCAGACGCGAATCTTGGTCAAACAACGAATCTTGGTGAGGTACGAATCTTGGTCAGATAAGGAATCTTGATCAGGTACGAATCTTGGTCAGGCAACGAATCTTGGTCAGGCAACGAATCTTGGTCAGACGCGAATCTTGGTCAAACAACGAATCTTGGTCAGGCATCGAATCTTGGTAAGGCAACGAATCTTGGTCAGACGCGAATCTTGTTCAAACAACGAATCTTGGTCAGGCAACGAATCTTGGTCAAGCAAGGAATCTTGGTCAGGCAACGAATCTTGCTCAGGCAACGAATCTTGGTCAGGCGAATCTTGGTCAGGCGAATCTTGGTCAGGCAACGAATCTTGGTCAGGCAACGAATCTTGGTCAGGCAACGAATCTTGGTCAGGCAACGAATCGTGGTCAGGCGAATCTTGGTCAGGCAACGAATCTTGGTCAGGCAACGAATTTTGGTCAGGCGAATCTTGGTCAGCAACGAATCTTGGTCAGGCAACGAATCTTGGTCAGGCAACTAATCTTGGTCAGGCAACGGATCTTGGTCAGGCAATGAATCTTGGTCAGGCAACGAATCTTGGTCAGGCGAATCTTGGTCAGGCACGAATCTTGGTCAGACGACTCTTGGTCAGGCAACGAATCTTGGTCAGGCAACGAATCTTGGTCAGGCAACGTATTTTGGTCAGGCACGAATCTTGGTCAGGCGAATCTTGGTCAGGCAACGAATCTTGGTCATGCTCGAATCTTGGTTAGGCGAATCTTGGTCAGGCTAATCTTGGTCAGGCAACGAATCTTGGTCAGGCGAATTTGGTCAGGCGAATCTTGGTTAAGCGAATCTTGGTCAGACAACGAATCTTGGTCAGGCAACGAATCTTGATCAATCGAATCTTGGTCAGGCGAATCTTGGTCAGGCAAATCTTCGTCAGGCAACGAATCTTTCTCAGGTAACGAATCTTGGTCAGGCAACGAATCATGGTCAGGCAACGAATCTTGTTCAGGCAACGAATCTTGGTCAGGCAACGAATCTTGGTCAGGCGAATCTTTGTCAAGCGAATCTTGGTCAGGCGAATCTTGGTCAGGCAACGAATCTTTGTCAGGCAACGAATCTTGGTTAGGCGAATCTTGGTCAGGCATCGAATCTTGGTCAGGCAACGAATCTTGGTCAGGTGAATCTTGGTCAAGCAACGAATCTTGGTCAGACAACGAATCTTGGTCAGGCAAAGAATCTTGGTCAGGCAACGAATCTTGGTCAGGCAACGAATCTTGGTCAGGCAACGAATCTTGGTCAGGCAAAGAATCTTGGTCAGGAAACGAATCTTGGTCAGGCGAATCTTGGTCAGGCAACGAATCTTGGTCAGGCTAATCTTGGTCAGGCAACGAATCTTGGTCAGGCAACGAATCTTGGTCAGGCAACTAATCTTGGTCAGGCAACGAATCTTGGTCAGGCGAATCTTGGTCAAGCAACGAATCTTGGTCAGGCGAATCTTGGTCAGACAACGAATCTTGGTCAGACAACGAATCTTGGTCAGGCAACGAATCTTGGTCAGGCGAATCTTGGTCAGGTAACGAATCTTGGTCAGGCGAATCTTGGTCAGGCAACGAATCTTGGTCAGGCAACGAATCTTGGTCAGACATCGAATCTCGGTTAGGCACGAATCTTGGTCAGGCAACGAATCTTTGTCAGGCAACGAATCTTGGTCAGGTACGAATCTTGGTCAGGCGAATCTTGATCAAGCAAGGAATCTTGGTCAGAAGCGAATCTTGGTCAAACAACGAATCTTGGTCAGGTACAAATCTTGGTCAGGCAAGGAATCTTGGTCAGGTACGAATCTTGGTCAGGCAACGAATCTCGGTCAGGCAACGAATCTTGGTCAGACGCGAATCTTGGTCAAACAAAGAATCTTGGTCAGGCACGTATCTTGGTCAGGCACGAATCTTGGTCAGGCAACGAATCTTGGTCAGGCACGAATGTTGGTCAGGCAACGAATCTTGGTCAGACGCGAATCTTGGTCAAACAACGAATCTTGGTGAGGTACGAATCTTGGTCAGATAAGGAATCTTGATCAGGTACGAATCTTGGTCAGGCAACGAATCTTGGTCAGGCAACGAATCTTGGTCAGACGCGAATCTTGGTCAAACAACGAATCTTGGTCAGGCAACGAATCTTGGTAAGGCAACGAATCTTGGTCAGACGCGAATCTTGTTCAAACAACGAATCTTGGTCAGGCAACGAATCTTGGTCAAGCAAGGAATCTTGGTCAGGCAACGAATCTTGCTCAGGCAACGAATCTTGGTCAGGCGAATCTTGGTCAGGCAAGGAATCTTGGTCAGGCGAATCTTGGTCAGGCAACGAATCTTGGTCAGGCAACGAATCTTGGTCAGGCAACGAATCTTGGTCAGGCAACGAATCTTGGTCAGGCGAATCTTCGTCAGGCAACGAATCTTGGTCAGGCGAATCTTGGTCAGGCAACGAATCTTGGTCAGGCAACGAATCTTGGTCAGGCAACTAATCTTGGTCAGGCAACGGATCTTTGTCAGGCAATGAATCTTGGTCAGGCAACGAATCTTGGTCAGGCGAATCTTGGTCAGGCACGAATCTTGGTCAGACGAATCTTGGTCAGGCAACGAATCTTGGTCAGGCAACGAATCTTGGTCAGGCAACGTATTTGGTCAGGCACGAATTTTGGTCAGGCGAATCTTGGTCAGGCAACGAATCTTGGTCATGCACGAGACTTGGTTAGGCGAATCTTGGTCAGGCTAATCTTGGTCAGGCAACGAATCTTGATCAGGCGAATTTGGTCAGGCGAATCTTGGTCAAGCGAATCTTGGTCAGACAACGAATCTTGGTCAGGTAACAAATCTTGATCAATCGAATCTTGGTCAGGCGAATCTTGGTCAGGCAAATCTTCGTCAGGCAACGAATCTTTCTCAGGTAACGAATCTTGGTCAGGCAACGAATCATGGTCAGGCAACGAATCTTGTTCAGGCAACGAATCTTGGTCAGGCAACGAATCTTGGTCAGGCGAATCTTTGTCAGGCGAATCTTGGTCAGGCGAATCTTGGTCAGGCAACGAATCTTGGTCAGGCAACGAATCTTGGTCAGGCGAATCTTGGTCAGGCATCGAATCTTGGTCAGGCGAATCTTGGTCAGGCAACGAATCTTGGTCAGGGCGCGAATCTTGGTCAGGCAACGAATCTTGGTCAAGCACGAATCTTGATCAGGCACGAATCTTGGTCAGGCAACGAATCTTGGTCAGGCAACGAATCTTGGTCAGGTGAATCTTGGTCAGGCAACGAATCTTGGTCAGACAACGAATCTTGGTCAGGCAAAGAATCTTGGTCAGGCAACGAATCTTGGTCAGGCGAAGCTTGGTCAAGCAACGAATCTTGGTCAGGCAACGAATCTTGGTCAGGCAACGAATCTTGGTCAGGCAAAGAATCTTGGTCAGGAAACGAATCTTGGTCAGGCGAATCTTCGTCAGGCAACGAATCTTGGTCAGGCTAATCTTGGTCACGCAACGAATCTTGGTCAGGCAACGAATCTTGGTCAGGCAACTAATCTTGGTCAGGCAACGAATCTTGGTCAGGCGAATCTTGGTCAAGCAACGAATCTTGGTCAGGTGAATCTTGGTCAGACAACGAATCTTGGTCAGACAACGAATCTTGGTCAGGCAACGAATCTTGGTCAGGCGAATCTTGGTCAGGTAACGAATCTTGGTCATGCGAATCTTGGTCAGGCAACGAATCTTGGTCAGGCAACGAATCTTGGTCAGGCATCGAATCTCGGTTAGGCACGAATCTTGGTCAGGCAACGAATCTTTGTCAGGCAACGAATCTTGGTCAGGTACGAATCTTGGTCAGGCGAATCTTGGTCAGGCAAGGAATCTTGGTCAGACGCGAATCTTGGTCAAACAACGAATCTTGGTCAGGTACAAATCTTGGTCAGGCAACCAATCTCGGTCAGGCAACGAATCTTGGTCAGACGCGAATCTTGGTCAAACAACGAATCTTGGTCAGGCACGAATCTTGGTCAGGCACGAATCTTGGTCAGGCAACGAATCTTGGTCAGGCAACGAATATGGGTCAGGCACGAATGTTGGTCAGGCAACGAATCTTGGTCAGACGCGAATCTTGGTCAAACAACAAATCTTGGTGAGGTACGAATCTTGGTCAGATAAGGATTCTTGATCAAGTACGAATCTTGGTCAGGCAACGAATCTTGGTCAGGCAACGAATCTTGGTCAGACGCGAATCTTGGTCAAACAACGAATCTTGGTCAGGCAACGAATCTTGGTAAGGCAACGAATCTTGGTCAGACGCGAATCTTGTTCAAACAACGAATCTTGGTCAGGCAAGGAATCTTGGTCCGGGGAATCTTGGTCAGGCAACGAATCTTGGTCAGGCAACGAATCTTGGTCAGGCAACGAATCTTGGTCAGGCAACGAATCTTGGTCAGGCGAATCTTGGTCAGGCAACGAATCTTGGTCAGGCGAATCTTGGTCAGGCAACGAATCTTGGTCAGGCAACGAATCTTGGTCAGGCAACTAATCTTGGTCAGGCAACGGATCTTTGTCAGGCAATGAATCTTGGTCAGGCAACGAATCTTGGTCAGGCGAATCTTGGTCAGGCACGAATCTTGGTCAGACGAATCTTGGTCAGGCAACGAATCTTGGTCAGGCAACGAATCTTGGTCAGGCAACGTATTTTGGTCAGGCACGAATTTTGGTCAGGCGAATCTTGGTCAGGCAACGAATCTTGGTCATGCACGAGACTTGGTTAGGCGAATCTTGGTCAGGCTAATCTTGGTCAGGCAACGAATCTTGATCAGGCGAATTTGGTCAGGCGAATCTTGGTCAAGCGAATCTTGGTCAGACAACGAATCTTGGTCAGGCAACAAATCTTGATCAATCGAATCTTGGTCAGGCGAATCTTGGTCAGGCAAATCTTCGTCAGGCAACGAATCTTTCTCAGGTAACGAATCTTGGTCAGGCAACGAATCATGGTCAGGCAACGAATCTTGTTCAGGCAACGAATCTTGGTCAGGCAACGAATCTTGGTCAGGCGAATCTTTGTCAGGCGAATCTTGGTCAGGCGAATCTTGGTCAGGCAACGAATCTTGGTCAGGCAACGAATCTTGGTCAGGCGAATCTTGGTCAGGCATCGAATCTTGGTCAGGCGAATCTTGGTCAGGCAACGAATCTTGGTCAGGGCGCGAATCTTGGTCAGGCAACGAATCTTGGTCAAGCACGAATCTTGATCAGGGACGAATCTTGGTCAGGCAACGAATCTTGGTCAGGCAACGAATCTTGGTCAGGTGAATCTTGGTCAGGCAACGAATCTTGGTCAGACAACGAATCTTGGTCAGGCAAAGAATCTTGGTCAGGCAACGAATCTTGGTCAGGCGAATCTTGGTCAAGCAACGAATCTTGGTCAGGCAACAAATCTTGGTCAGGCAACGAATCTTGGTCAGGCAAAGAATCTTGGTCAGGAAACGAATCTTGGTCAGGCGAATCTTCGTCAGGCAACGAATCTTGGTCAGGCTAATCTTGGTCAGGCAACGAATCTTGGTCAGGCAACGAATCTTGGTCAGGCAACTAATCTTGGTCAGGCAACGAATCTTGGTCAGGCGAATCTTGGTCAAGCAACGAATCTTGGTCAGGTGAATCTTGGTCAGACAACGAATCTTGGTCAGACAACGAATCTTGGTCAGGCAACGAATCTTGGTCAGGCGAATCTTGGTCAGGTAACGAATCTTGGTCATGCGAATCTTGGTCAGGCAACGAATCTTGGTCAGGCAACGAATCTTGGTCAGGCATCGAATCTTGGTTAGGCACGAATCTTGGTCAGGCAACGAATCTTTGTCAGGCAACGAATCTTGGTCAGGTACGAATCTTGGTCAGGCGAATCTTGGTCAGGCAAGGAATCTTGGTCAGACGCGAATCTTGGTCAAACAACGAATCTTGGTCAGGTACAAATCTTGGTCAGGCAACCAATCTCGGTCAGGCAACGAATCTTGGTCAGACGCGAATCTTGGTCAAACAACGAATCTTGGTCAGGCACGAATCTTGGTCAGGCACGAATCTTGGTCAGGCAACGAATCTTGGTCAGACAACGAATCTTGGTCAGGCACGAATGTTGGTCAGGCAACGAATCTTGGTCAGACGCGAATCTTGGTCAAACAACAAATCTTGGTGAGGTACGAATCTTGGTCAGATAAGGATTCTTGATCAAGTACGAATCTTGGTCAGGCAACGAATCTTGGTCAGGCAACGAATCTTGGTCAGACGCGAATCTTGGTCAAACAACGAATCTTGGTCAGGCAACGAATCTTGGTAAGGCAACGAATCTTGGTCAGACGCGAATCTTGTTCAAACAACGAATCTTGGTCAGGCAACGAATCTTGGTCAGGCAAGGAATCTTGGTCAGGCACGAATTTTGGTCAAACAACGAATCTTGGTCAGGCAACGAATCTTGGTCAGACGCGAATCTTGGTCAAACAACGAATCTTGGTCAGGTACGAATCTGTTACAGGCAAAGAATCTTTGTCAGGCAACGACTGGATCCAGTCACTGATTGACCAAGTTCAAGACCACAAGGAAGTGACATATTTACCTTTCTTAGATAGTCTAACATATTATCGCCATGTAGTTATATTTCTGTGTATATCCTATATATCAATATTTGTGTTGTTGTTCCAGCTGAAGGCGAAACGTCGTTCCACTTTTCTTTTGTTTCTCAGCTACGTAAATCTGTTAGTGTACCAACATTTCCTTTATTATTACATTTCCGTTATTTCTTTTGTTATCACCATCTATACTACAACTACTGCTATTGTTGCTGCCACTACCACCACTACTACAACTACTGCTATTGTTGCTGCCACTACCACCACTACTACAACTACTGCTATTGTTGCTGCCGCCACCACCACTACTACAACTACTGCTATTGTTGCTGTCACCACCACCACTACTACAACTACTGCTATTGTTGCTGCCACTACTACAACTACTGCTATTGTTGCTGCCACCACCACCACTACTACAACTACTGCTATTGTTGCTGCCACTACTACAACTACTGCTATTGTTGCTGCCACCACCACCACTACTACAACTACTGCTATTGTTGCTGCCACTACTACAACTACTGCTATTGTTGCTGCCACCACCACCACTACTACAACTACTGCTATTGTTGCTGCCACCACCACCACTACTACAACTACTGCTATTGTTGCTGCCACCACCACCACTACTACAACTACTGCTATTGTTGTTGTCACTACCACCACTACTACAACTACTGCTATTGTTGCTGTCACCACCACCACTACTACAACTACTGCTATTGTTGCTGCCACTACCACCACTACTACAACTACTGCTATTGTTGCTGTCGCTACCACCACTACTACAACTACTGCTATTGTTGCTGCCACTACTACAACTACTGCTATTGTTGCTGTCACCACCACCACTACTACAACTATTGCTATTGTTGCTGTCACCACCACCACTACTACAACTACTGCTATTGTTGCTGTCACCACCACCACTACTACAACTATTGCTATTGTTGCTGTCACCACCACCACTACTACAACTACTATTGTTGCTGCCACCACTACTACACTACTGCTATTGTTGCTGCCACTACCACCACTACTACAACTACTGCTATTGTTGCTGTCACCACCACCACTACTACAACTATTGCTATTGTTGCTGTACTACTAAACTACTGCTATTGTTGTTGTCACTACCACCACTACTACAACTACTGCTATTGTTGCTGCACTACCACCACTACTACAACTACTGCTATTGTTGCTGTCACTACCACCACTACTACAACTACTGCTATTGTTGCTGCCACTACCACCACTACTACAACTACTGCTATTGTTGTTGTCACTACCACCACTACTACAACTACTGCTATTGTTGCTGCCACTACCACCACTACTACAACTACTGCTATTGTTGCTGTCACCACCACCACTACTACAACTACTGCTATTGTTGCTGCCACTACCACCACTACTACAACTACTGCTATTGTTGCTGTCACTACCACCACTACTACAACTACTGCTATTGTTGCTGCCACCACCACCACTACTACAATTACTGCTATTGTTGCTGTCACCACCACCACTACTACAACTACTGCTATTGTTGCTGTCACCACCACCACTACTACAAATACTGCTATTGTTGCTGTCACCACTACTACAACTACTGCTATTGTTGCTGTCACCACTACTACAACTACTGCTATTGTTGCTGTCACCACTACTACAACTACTTCTTTTGTTGCTGTCACCACTACTACAACTACTGCTATTGTTGCTGTCACCACTACTACAACTACTGCTATTGTTGCTGTCACCACCACCACTACTACAACTACTGCTATTGTTGCTGTCACCACCACCACTACTACAACTACTGCTATTGTTGCTGTCACCACCACCACTACTACAACTACTGCTATTGTTGCTGTCACCACCACCACTACTACAACTACTGCTATTGTTGCTGTCACCACCACCACTACTACAACTACTGCTATTGTTGCTGTCACCACCACCACTACTACAACTACTGCTATTGTTGCTGTCACCACCACCACTACTACAACTACTGCTATTGTTGCTGCCACTACCACCACTACTACAACTACTGCTATTGTTGCTGTCACCACCACCACTACTACAACTACTGCTATTGTTGCTGTCACCACCACCACTACTACAACTACTGCTATTGTTGTTGTCACTACCACCACTACTACAACTACTGCTATTGTTGCTGTCACCACTACTACAACTACTGCTATTGTTGCTGTCACCACTACTACAACTACTGCTATTGTTGCTGTCACCACCACCACTACTACAACTACTGCTATTGTTGCTGTCACCACCACCACTACTACAACTACTGCTATTGTTGCTGTCACCACCACCACTACTACAACTACTGCTATTGTTGTTGTCACTACCACCACTACTACAACTACTGCTATTGTTGCTGTCACTACCACCACTACTACAACTACTGCTATTGTTGCTGCCACCACCACCACTACTACAACTACTGCTATTGTTGCTGTCACCACCACCACTACTACAACTACTGCTATTGTTGCTGTCACTACCACCACTACTACAACTAGTGCTATTGTTGCTGTCACCACTAACACTACTACAACTACTGCTATTGTTGTTGTCACCACCACCACTACTACAACTACTGCTATTGTTGTTGTCACTACCACCACTACTACAACTACTGCTATTGTTGCTGTCACCACTACTACAACTACTGCTATTGTTGTTGTCACCACCACCACTACTACAACTACTGCTATTGTTGCTGTCACCACCACCACTACTACAACTACTGCTATTGTTGCTGCCACTACTACAACTACTGCTATTGTTGCTGCCACCACCACCACCACTACAACTACTGCTACTGTTGCTGTCACCACCACCACTACTACAACTACTGCTATTGTTGCTGCCACCACCACCACTACTACAACTACTGCTATTGTTGCTGCCACCACCACAACTACTACAACTACTGCTATTGTTGCTGTCACCACTACTACAACTACTGCTATTGTTGCTGTCACCACCACCACTACTACAACTACTGCTATTGTTGCTGTCACCACCACCACTACTACAACTACTGCTATTGTTGCTGTCACCACCACCACAACTACAACTACTGCTATTGTTGCTGCCACCACCACCACTACTACAACTACTGCTATTGTTGCTGCCACCACCACCACTACTACAACTACTGCTATTGTTGCTGCCACCACCACCACTACTACAACTACTGCTATTGTTGCTGTCACCACCACCACTACTACAACTACTGCTATTGTTGCTGTCACCACCACCACTACTACAACTACTGCTATTGTTGCTGCCACTACCACCACTACTACAACTACTGCTATTGTTGCTGCCACTACCACCACTACTACAACTACTGCTATTGTTGTTGTCACCACCACCACTACTACAACTACTGCTATTGTTGTTGTCACTACCACCACTACTACAACTACTGCTATTGTTGCTGTCACCACCACCACTACTACAACTACTGCTATTGTTGCTGCCACTACCACCACTACTACAACTACTGCTATTGTTGCTGTCGCTACCACCACTACTACAACTACTGCTATTGTTGCTGCCACTACTACAACTACTGCTATTGTTGCTGCCACTACCACCACTACTACAACTACTGCTATTGTTGCTGTCACCACCACCACTACTACAACTACTGCTATTGTTGCTGTCTCCACCACCACTACTACAACTACTGCTATTGTTGCTGTCACTACCACCACTACTACAACTACTGCTATTGTTGCTGCCACTACTACAACTACTGCTATTGTTGCTGCCACTAACACCACTACTACAACTACTGCTATTGTTGCTGCCACTACCACCACTACTACAACTACTGCTATTGTTGTTGTCACTACCACCACTACTACAACTACTGCTATTGTTGCTGTCACCACCACCACTACTACAACTACTGCTATTGTTGTTGTCACTACCACCACTGCTACAACTACTGCTATTGTTGCTGCCACTACCACCACTACTACAACTACTGCTATTGTTGCTGACACTACCACCACTACTACAACTACTGCTATTGTTGCTGCCACCACTACCACTACTACAATTACTGCTATTGTTGCTGTCACCACCACCACTACTACAACTACTGCTATTGTTGCTGTCACCACCACCACTACTACAAATACTGCTATTGTTGCTGTCACCACTACTACAACTACTGCTATTGTTGCTGTCACCACTACTACAACTACTGCTATTGTTGCTGTCACCACTACTACAACTACTGCTATTGTTGCTGTCACCACTACTACAACTACTGCTATTGTTGCTGTCACCACTACTACAACTACTGCTATTGTTGCTGCCACCACTACTACAACTACTGCTATTGTTGCTGTCACCATCACCACTACTACAACTACTGCTATTGTTGCTGTCACCACCACCACTACTACAACTACTGCTATTGTTGCTGTCACCACCATCACTACTACAACTACTGCTATTGTTGCTGTCACCACCACCACTACTAAAACTACTGCTATTGTTGCTGTCACCACCACCACTACTACAACTACTGCTATTGATGCTGTCACCACCACCACTACTACAACTACTGCTATTGTTGCTGTCACCACTACTACAACTACTGCTATTGTTGCTGTCACCACTACTACAACTACTGCTATTGTTGCTGTCACCACTACTACAACTACTGCTATTGTTGCTGTCACCACCACCACTACTACAACTACTGCTATTGTTGCTGTCACCACCACCACTACTACAACTACTGCTATTGTTGCTGTCACCACCACCACTACTACAACTACTGCTATTGTTGCTGTCACCACCACCACTACTACAACTACTGCTATTGTTGCTGTCACCACCACCACTACTACAACTACTGTTATTGTTGCTGTCACCACCACCACTACTACAACTACTGCTATTGTTGCTGTCACCACCACCACTACTACAACTACTGCTATTGTTGCTGCCACTACCACCACTACTACAACTACTGCTATTGTTGCTGTCACCACCACCACTACTACAACTACTGCTAATGTTGCTGTCACCACCACCACTACTACAACTACTGCTATTGTTGTTGTCACTACTACCACTACTACAACTACTGCTATTGTTGCTGTCACCACTACTACAAATACTGCTATTGTTGCTGTCACCACTACTACAACTACTGCTATTGTTGCTGTCACCACCACCACTACTACAACTACTGCTATTGTTGCTGTCACCACCACCACTACTACAACTACTGCTATTGTTGCTGTCACCACCACCACTACTACAACTACTGCTATTGTTGTTGTCACTACCACCACTACTACAACTACTGCTATTGTTGCTGTCACTACCACCACTACTACAACTACTGCTATTGTTGCTGCCACCACCACCACTACTACAACTACTGCTATTGTTGCTGTCACCACCACCACTACTACAACTACTGCTATTGTTGCTGTCACTACCACCACTACTACAACTACTGCTATTGTTGCTGTCACCACCAACACTACTACAACTACTGCTATTGTTGTTGTCACCACCACCACTACTACAACTACTGCTATTGTTGTTGTCACTACCACCACTACTACAACTACTGCTATTGTTGCTGTCACCACTACTACAACTACTGCTATTGTTGTTGTCACCACCACCACTACTACAACTACTGCTATTGTTGCTGTCACCACCACCACTACTACAACTACTGCTATTGTTGCTGCCACTACTACAACTACTGCTATTGTTGCTGCCACCACCACCACCACTACAACTACTGCTATTGTTGCTGTCACCACCACCACTACTACAACTACTGCTATTGTTGCTGCCACCACCACCACTACTACAACTACTGCTATTGTTGCTGCCACCACCACAACTACTACAACTACTGCTATTGTTGCTGTCACCACTACTACAACTACTGCTATTGTTGCTGTCACCACCACCACTACTACAACTACTGCTATTGTTGCTGTCACCACCACCACTACTACAACTACTGCTATTGTTGCTGTCACCACCACCACTACTACAACTACTGCTATTGTTGCTGCCACCACCACCACTACTACAACTACTGCTATTGTTGCTGCCACCACCACCACTACTACAACTACTGCTATTGTTGCTGCCACCACCACCACTACTACAACTACTGCTATTGTTGCTGTCACCACCACCACTACTACAACTACTGCTATTGTTGCTGTCACCACCACCACTACTACAACTACTGCTATTGTTGCTGCCACTACCACCACTACTACAACTACTGCTATTGTTGCTGCCACTACCACCACTACTACAACTACTGCTATTATTGCTGCCACTACCACCACTACTACAACTACTGCTATTGTTGCTGTCGCTACCACCACTACTACAACTACTGCTATTGTTGCTGCCACTACTACAACTACTGCTATTGTTGCTGCCACTACCACCACTACTACAACTACTGCTATTGTTGCTGTCACCACCACCACTACTACAACTACTGCTATTGTTGCTGTCACCACCACCACTACTACAACTACTGCTATTGTTGCTGTCACTACCACCACTACTACAACTACTGCTATTGTTGCTGCCACTACTACAACTACTGCTATTGTTGCTGCCACTAACACCACTACTACAACTACTGCTATTGTTGCTGCCACTACCACCACTACTACAACTACTGCTATTGTTGTTGTCACTACCACCACTACTACAACTACTGCTATTGTTGCTGTCACCACCACCACTACTACAACTACTGCTATTGTTGTTGTCACTACCACCACTGCTACAACTACTGCTATTGTTGCTGCCACTACCACCACTACTACAACTACTGCTATTGTTGCTGACACTACCACCACTACTACAACTACTGCTATTGTTGCTGCCACCACCACCACTACTACAATTACTGCTATTGTTGCTGTCACCACCACCACTACTACAACTACTGCTATTGTTGCTGTCACCACCACCACTACTACAAATACTGCTATTGTTGCTGTCACCACTACTACAACTACTGCTATTGTTGCTGTCACCACTACTACAACTACTGCTATTGTTGCTGTCACCACTACTACAACTACTGCTATTGTTGCTGTCACCACTACTATAACTACTGCTATTGTTGCTGTCACCACTACTACAACTACTGCTATTGTTGCTGCCACCACTACTACAACTACTGCTATTGTTGCTGTCACCATCACCACTACTACAACTACTGCTATTGTTGCTGTCACCACCACCACTACTACAACTACTGCTATTGTTGCTGTCACCACCATCACTACTACAACTACTGCTATTGTTGCTGTCACCACCACCACTACTACAACTACTGCTATTGTTGCTGTCACCACCACCACTACTACAACTACTGCTATTGATGCTGTCACCACCACCACTACTACAACTACTGCTATTGTTGCTGTCACCACCACCACTACTACAACTACTGCTATTGTTGCTGCCACTACCACCACTACTACAACTACTGCTATTGTTGCTGTCACCACCACCACTACTACAACTACTGCTATTGTTGCTGTCACCACCACCACTACTACAACTACTGCTATTGTTGTTGTCACTACCACCACTACTACAACTACTGCTATTGTTGCTGTCACCACTACTACAACTACTGCTATTGTTGCTGTCACCACTACTACAACTACTGCTATTGTTGCTGTCACCACTACTACAACTACTGCTATTGTTGCTGTCACCACCACCACTACTACAACTACTGCTATTGTTGCTGTCACCACCACCACTACTACAACTACTGCTATTGTTGCTGTCACCACCACCACTACTACAACTACTGCTATTGTTGCTGTCACCACCACCACTACTACAACTACTGCTATTGTTGCTGTCACCACCACCACTACTACAACTACTGCTATTGTTGCTGTCACCACCACCACTACTACAACTACTGCTATTGTTGCTGTCACCACCACCACTACTACAACTACTGCTATTGTTGCTGCCACTACCACCACTACTACAACTACTGCTATTGTTGCTGTCACAACCACAACTACTACAACTACTGCTAATGTTGCTGTCACCACCACCACTACTACAACTACTGCTATTGTTGTTGTCACTACAACCACTACTACAACTACTGCTATTGTTGCTGTCACCACTACTACAACTACTGCTATTGTTGCTGTCACCACTACTACAACTACTGCTATTGTTGCTGTCACCACCACCACTACTACAACTACTGCTATTGTTGCTGTCACCACCACCACTACTACAACTACTGCTATTGTTGCTGTCACCACCACCACTACTACAACTACTGCTATTGTTGTTGTCACTACCACCACTACTACAACTACTGCTATTGTTGCTGTCACTACCACCACTACTACAACTACTGCTATTGTTGCTGCCACCACCACCACTACTACAACTACTGCTATTGTTGCTGTCACCACCACCACTACTACAACTACTGCTATTGTTGCTGTCACCACCAACACTACTACAACTACTGCTATTGTTGTTGTCACCACCACCACTACTACAACTACTGCTATTGTTGTTGTCACTACCACCACTACTACAACTACTGCTATTGTTGCTGTCACCACTACTACAACTACTGCTATTGTTGTTGTCACCACCACCATTACTACAACTACTGCTATTGTTGCTGTCACCACCACCACTACTACAACTACTGCTATTGTTGCTGCCACTACTACAACTACTGCTATTGTTGCTGCCACCACCACCACCACTACAACTACTGCTACTGTTGCTGTTACCACCACCACTACTACAACTACTGCTATTGTTGCTGCCACCACCACCACTACTACAACTACTGCTATTGTTGCTGCCACCACCACAACTACTACAACTACTGCTATTGTTGCTGTCACCACTACTACAACTACTGCTATTGTTGCTGTCACCACCACCACTACTACAACTACTGCAATTGTTGCTGTCACCACCACCACTACTACAACTACTGCTATTGTTGCTGTCACCACCACCACTACTACAACTACTGCTATTGTTGCTGCCACCACCACCACTACTACAACTACTGCTATTGTTGCTGCCACCACCACCACTACTACAACTACTGCTATTGTTGCTGCCACCACCACCACTACTACAACTACTGCTATTGTTGCTGTCACCACCACCACTACTACAACTACTGCTATTGTTGCTGTCACCACCACCACTACTACAACTACTGCTAATGTTGCTGCCACTACCACCACTACTACAACTACTGCTATTTTTGCTGCCACTACCACCACTACTACAACTACTGCTATTGTTGTTGTCACCACCAGCACTACTACAACTACTGCTATTGTTGTTGTCACTACCACCACTACTACAACTACTGCTATTGTTGCTGTCACCACCACCACTACTACAACTACTGCTATTGTTGCTGCCACTACTACAACTACTGCTATTGTTGCTGCCACTAACACCACTACTACAACTACTGCTATTGTTGCTGCCACTACCACCACTACTACAACTACTGCTATTGTTGTTGTCACTACCACCACTACTACAACTACTGCTATTGTTGCTGTCACCACCACCACTACTACAACTACTGCTATTGTTCTTGTCACTACCACCACTGCTACAACTACTGCTATTGTTGCTGCCACTACCACCACTACTACAACTACTGCTATTGTTGCTGTCACTACCACCACTACTACAATTACTGCTATTGTTGCTGTCACCACCACCACTACTACAACTACTGCTATTGTTGCTGTCACCACCACCACTACTACAAATACTGCTATTGTTGCTGTCACCACTACTACAACTACTGCTATTGTTGCTGTCACCACTACTACAACTACTGCTATTGTTGCTGCCACCACTACTACAACTACTGCTATTGTTGCTGTCACCATCACCACTACTACAACTACTGCTATTGTTGCTGTCACCACCACCACTACAACAACTACTGCTATTGTTGCTGTCACCACCACCACTACTACAACTACTGCTATTGTTGCTGTCACCACTACTACAACTACTGCTATTGTTGCTGTCACCACTACTACAACTACTGCTATTGTTGCTGCCACCACTACTACAACTACTGCTATTGTTGCTGTCACCATCACCACTACTACAACTACTGCTATTGTTGCTGTCACCACCACCACTACAACAACTACTGCTATTGTTGCTGTCACCACCACCACTACTACAACTACTGCTATTGTTGCTGTCACCACCACCACTACTACAACTACTGCTATTGTTGCTGCCACCACCACCACTACTACAACTACTGCTATTGTTGCTGTCACCACCACCACTACTACAACTACTGCTATTGTTGCTGTCACCACCACCACTACTACAACTACTGCTATTGTTGCTGCCACTACCACCACTACTACAACTACTGCTATTGTTGCTGTCACCACCACCACTACTACAACTACTGCTATTGTTGCTGTCACCACCACCACTACAACTACTGCTATTGTTGTTGTCACTACCACCACTACTACAACTACTGCTATTGTTGCTGTCACCACTACTACAACTACTGCTATTGTTGCTGTCACCACTACTACAACTACTGCTATTGTTGCTGTCACCACCACCACTACTACAACTACTGCTATTGTTGCTGTCACCACCACCACTACTACAACTACTGCTATTGTTGTTGTCACTACCACCACTACTACAACTACTGCGTTTGTTGCTGTCACTACCACCACTACTACAACTACTGCTATTGTTGCTGCCACCACCACCACTACTACAACTACTGCTATTGTTGCTGTCACCACCACCACTACTACAACTACTGCTATTGTTGCTGTCACCACCACCACTACTACAACTACTGCTATTGTTGCTGTCACCACCACCACTACTACAACTACTGCTATTGTTGTTGTCACCACCACCACTACTACAACTACTGCTATTGTTGTTGTCACTACCACCACTACTACAACTACTGCTATTGTTGCTGTCACCACTACTACAACTACTGCTATTGTTGCTGTCACCACCACCACTACTACAACTACTGCTATTGTTGCAGTCACCACCACCACTACTACAACTACTGCTATTGTTGCTGCCACTACTACAACTACTGCTATTGTTGCTGCCACCACCACCACCACTACAACTACTGCTACTGTTGCTGTCACCACCACCACTACTACAACTACTGCTATTGTTGCTGCCACCACCACCACTACTACAACTACTGCTATTGTTGCTGCCACCACCACCACTACTACAACTACTGCTCTTGTTGCTGCCACTACTACAACTACTGCTATTTTTGCTGCCACTACCACCACTACTACAACTACTGCTATTGTTGCTGCCACTACCACAACTACTACAACTACTGCTATTGTTGCTGTCACCACCACCACTACTACAACTACTGCTATTGGTGCTGTCTCCACCACCACTACTACAACTACTGCTATTGTTGCTGTCACTACCACCACTACTACAACTACTGCTATTGTTGCTGCCACTACTACAACTACTGCTATTGTTGCTGCCACTAACACCACTACTACAACTACTGCTATTGTTGCTGCCACTACCACCACTACTACAACTACTGCTATTGTTGTTGTCACTACCACCACTACTACAACTACTGCTATTGTTGCTGTCACCACCACCACTACTACAACTACTGCTATTGTTCTTGTCACTACCACCACTGCTACAACTACTGCTATTGTTGCTGCCACTACCACCACTACTACAACTACTGCTATTGTTGCTGTCACTACCACCACTACTACAATTACTGCTATTGTTGCTGTCACCACCACCACTACTACAACTACTGCTATTGTTGCTGTCACCACCACCACTACTACAAATACTGCTATTGTTGCTGTCACCACTACTACAACTACTGCTATTGTTGCTGTCACCACTACTACAACTACTGCTATTGTTGCTGCCACCACTACTACAACTACTGCTATTATGGCTGTCACCATCACCACTACTACAACTACTGCTATTGTTGCTGTCACCACCACCACTACAACAACTACTGCTATTGTTGCTGTCACCACCACCACTACTACAACTACTGCTATTGTTGCTGTCACCACTACTACAACTACTGCTATTGTTGCTGTCACCACTACTACAACTACTGCTATTGTTGCTGCCACCACTACTACAACTACTGCTATTGTTGCTGTCACCATCACCACTACTACAACTACTGCTATTGTTGCTGTCACCACCACCACTACAACAACTACTGCTATTGTTGCTGTCACCACCACCACTACTACAACTACTGCTATTGTTGCTGTCACCACCACCACTACTACAACTACTGCTATTGTTGCTGTCACCACCACCACTACTACAACTACTGCTATTGTTGCTGTCACCACCACCACTACTACAACTACTGCTATTGTTGCTGTCACCACCACCACTACTACAACTACTGCTATTGTTGCTGCCACTACCACCACTACTACAACTACTGCTATTGTTGCTGTCACCACCACCACTACTACAACTACTGCTATTGTTGCTGTCACCACCACCACTACTACAACTACTGCTATTGTTGTTGTCACTACCACCACTACTACAACTACTGCTATTGTTGCTGTCACCACTACTACAACTACTGCTATTGTTGCTGTCACCACTACTACAACTACTGCTATTGTTGCTGTCACCACCACCACTACTACAAATACTGCTATTGTTGCTGTCACCACCACCACTACTACAACTACTGCTATTGTTGCTGTCACCACCACCACTACTACAACTACTGCTATTGTTGTTGTCACTACCACCACTACTACAACTACTGCGTTTGTTGCTGTCACTACCACCACTACTACAACTACTGCTATTGTTGCTGCCACCACCACCACTACTACAACTACTGCTATTGTTGCTGTCACCACCACCACTACTACAACTACTGCTATTGTTGCTGTCACCACCACCACTACTACAACTACTGCTATTGTTGCTGTCACCACCACCACTACTACAACTACTGCTATTGTTGTTGTCACCACCACCACTACTACAACTACTGCTATTGTTGTTGTCACTACCACCACTACTACAACTACTGCTATTGTTGCTGTCACCACTACTACAACTACTGCTATTGTTGTTGTCACCACCACCACTACTACAACTACTGCTATTGTTGCAGTCACCACCACCACTACTACAACTACTGCTATTGTTGCTGCCACTACTACAACTACTGCTATTGTTGCTGCCACCACCACCACCACTACAACTACTGCTACTGTTGCTGTCACCACCACCACTACTACAACTACTGCTATTGTTGCTGCCACCACCACCACTACTACAACTACTGCTATTGTTGCTGCCACCACCACCACTACTACAACTACTGCTATTGTTGCTGCCACTACTACAACTACTGCTATTTTTGCTGCCACTACCACCACTACTACAACTACTGCTATTGTTGCTGCCACTACCACAACTACTACAACTACTGCTATTGTTGCTGCCACTACTACAACTACTGCTATTTTTGCTGCCACTACCACCACTACTACAACTACTGCTATTGTTGCTGTCACCACCACCACTACTACAACTACTGCTATTGTTGCTGCCACTACTACAACTACTGCTATTCTTGTTGTCACTACCACCACTACTACAACTACTGCTATTGTTGCTGCCACTACTACAACTACTGCTATTGCTGCTGCCACCACCACCACTACTACAACTACTGCTATTGTTGCTGTCACCACCACCACTACTACAACTACTGCTATTGTCGCTGCCACCACCACCACTACTACAACTACTGCTATTGTTGCTGTCACCACCACCACTACTACAACTACTGCTATTGTTGCTGTCACTACCACCACTACTACAACTACTGCTATTGTTGCTGTCACTACCACCACTACTACAACTACTGCTATTGTTGCTGTCACCACCACCACTACTACAACTACTGCTATTGTTGCTGTCACCACCACCACTACTACAACTACTGCTATTTTTGCTGTCACTACCACCAATACTACAACTACTGCTATTGTTGCTGTCACTACCACCACTACTACAACTACTGCTATTGTTGCTGTCACCACCACCACTACTACAACAACTGCTATTGTTGCTGTCACTACCACCACTACTACAACTACTGCTATTGTTGCTGTCACCACCACCACTACTACAACTACTGCTATTGTTGCTGTCACCACCACCACTATTACAACTACTGCTATTGTTGTTGTCACCACCACCACTACTACAACTACTGCTATTGTTGCTGCCACCACCACCACTATTACAACTACTGCTATTGTTGCTGTCACCACCACCACCACTACTACAACTACTGCTATTGTTGCTGTCACCACCACCACTACTACAACTACTGCTATTGTTGCTGTCACTACCACCACTACTACAACTACTGCTATTGTTGCTGCCACTACCACCACTACTACAACTACTGCTATTGTTGCTGCCACCACCACCACTACTACAACTACTGCTATTGTTGCTGCCACCACCACCACTACTACAACTACTGCTATTGTTGCTGCCACTACCACCACTACTACAACTACTACTATTGTTGCTGCAACCACCACCACTACTACAACTACTGCTATTGTTGCTGCCACCACCACCACTACTACAACTACTGCTATTGTTGCTGCAACCACCACCACTACTACATCTACTGCTATTGTTGCTGCCACCACCACCACTACTACAACTACTGCTATTGTTGCTGTCACCACTAACACTACTACAACTACTGCTATTGTTGCTGCCACCACCACCACTACTACAACTACTGCTATTGTTGCTGCCACCACCACCACTACTACAACTACTGCTATTGTTGCTGCAACCACCACCACTACTACAACTACTGCTATTGTTGCTGTCACCACTACTACAACTACTGCTATTGTTGCTGCCACCACCACCACTACTACAATTACTGCTATTGTTGCTGTCACCACCACCACTATTACAACTACTGCTATTGTTGCTGTCACCACCACCACTACTACAAATACTGCTATTGTTGCTGCCACTACTACCACTATTACAACTACTGCTATTGTTGTTGTCACCACCACCACTACTACAACTACTGCTATTGTTGCTGTCACCACCACCACTACTACAACTACTGCTATTGTTGCTGTCACCACCACCACTACTACAACTACTGCTATTGTTGCTGTCACCACCACCACTACTACAACTACTGCTATTGTTGCTGTCACCACCACCACTACTACAACTACTGCTATTGTTGCTGTCACCACCACCACTACTACAACTACTGCTATTTTTGCTGTCACCACCACCACTACTACAACTACTGCTATTGTTGCTGCCACTACTACCACTATTACAACTACTGCTGTTGTTGCTGTCACCACCACCACTACTACAACTACTGCTATTTTTGCTGTCACCACCACCACTACTACAACTACTGCTATTGTTGCTGCCACTACCACCACTACTACAACTACTGCTATTGTTGCTGTCACCACCACCACTACTACAACTACTGCTATTGTTGCTGTCACCATCACCACTTCTACAACTACTGCTATTGTTGTTGTCACCACCACCACTACTACAACTACTGCTATTGTTGCTGTCACTACCACCACTACTACAACTACTGCTATTTTTGCTGTCACCACCACCACTACTACAACTACTGCTATTGTTGCTGCCACTACCACCACTACTACAACTACTGCTATTGTTGCTGTCACTACCACCCCTACTACAACTACTGCTATTGTTGCTGTCACTACCACCACTACTACAACTACTGCTATTGTTGCTGTCACTACCACCACTACTACAACTACTGCTATTGTTGCTGTCACTACCACCACTACTACAACTACTGCTATTGTTGCTGTCACCACCACCACTACTACAACTACTGCTATTGTTGTTGTCACCACCACCACTACTACAACTACTGCTATTGTTGCTGTCACCACCACCACTACTACAACTACTGCTATTGTTGCTGTCACCACCACCACTACTACAACTACTGCTATTGTTGCTGTCACCACCACCACTACTACAACTACTGCTATTGTTGCTGCCACTACCACCACTACTACAACTACTGCTATTGTTGCTGTCACCACCACCGCTACTACAACTACTGCTATTGTTGCTGCCACTACCACCACTACTACAACTACTGCTATTGTTGCTGTCACCACCACCACTACTACAACTACTGCTATTGTTGTTGTCACCACCACCACTACTACAACTACTCCTATTGTTGCTGTCACCACTACTACAACTACTGCTATTGTTGCTGCCACCACCACCACTACTACAACTACTGCTATTGTTGCTGTCACCACCACCACTACTACAACTACTGCTATTGTTGCTGCCACTACCACCACTACTACAACTACTGCTATTGTTGCTGCCACTACCACCACTACTACAACTACTGCTATTGTTGCTGCCACCACCACCACTACTACAACTACTGCTATTGTTGCTGCCACTACCACCACTACTACAACTACTGCTATTGTTGCTGTCACCACCACCACTACTACAACTACTGCTATTGTTGCTGTCACCACCACCACTACTACAACTACTGCTATTGTTGCTGCCACTACCACCACTACTACAACTACTGCTTTTGTTGCTGTCACCACCACCACTACTACAACTACTGCTATTGTTGCTGTCTCCACTACTACAACTACTGCTATTGTTGCTGCCACTACTACCACTATTACAACTACTGCTATTGTTGTTGTCACCACCACCACTACTACAACTACTGCTATTGTTGCAGTCACCACCACCACTACTACAATTACTGCTATTGTTGCTGTCACCACCACCACTACTACAACTACTGCTATTGTTGCTGTCACCACCACCACTACTACAACTACTGCTATTGTGGCTGTCGCCACCACCACTACTACAACCACTGCTATTGTTGCTGTCACCACCACCACTACTACAACTACTGCTATTGTTGTTGTCACTACCACCACTACTACAACTATTGCTATTGTTGCTGTCACCACCACCACTACTACAACTACTGCTATTGTTGCTGCCACTACTACCACTATTACAACTACTGCTATTGTTGCTGTCACCACCACCACTACTACAACTACTGCTATTGTTGCTGCCACTACTACAACTACTGCTATTGTTGCTGCCACTACCACCACTACTACAACTACTGCTATTGTTGCTGTCACTACCACCACTACTACAACTACTGCTATTGTTGCTGCCACTACTACAACTACTGCTATTGTTGCTGCCACTACCACCACTACTACAACTACTGCTATTGTTGCTGTCACTACCACCACTACTACAACTACTGCTATTGTTGCTGTCACTACCACCACTACTACTAGTGGACGAAGAGGTATATATTACAGCACTCATTAAAAAATGACAAATAAACAACAATAGAAAAAAAAAACAACAACAACATATGGTCCGACGCAGGATCGAAGTATAAAACCACAGGAAACTACTATTCGTGCAGTTTCGTCCAATAAATGTTTGTCTACAACACAAGTATTCAGCCCTACTGGGAGATACTTGCCTTAATAGGAAAGTACAGAAATACAATTTATTTCCGGTCTGTGATCGTAACCCTATTCTATAGCCATGAGAACGCCTGCGCATAAGACATTGTCCACAATAGCTAATTTTCTAGTTAGTTGAGTGGCAGTGTACCAAGAGTTCGACTTCTTGTGGCAAAACGCGGTGTCATGGAGTACGGGTTCGATCCTGTTTCGGACCATATATTGTCCTTTGTTTTTTTCTGTTGTTGTTTATTTGTCATTTTTTCTGAGTGCTGTAATACATACCTCTTCTTCCTATGATTCGCTGATTATCGCCTGAGAAGTTTCCCTCTAGAATAATATTCATTTATTATTTGTCTCCACTACTACTTGCTACCGTTACTACTACTGCTGCTGCTTACATACTAAGTACTATTAATACGTACACCTATCACTACTTCTACTCCCACTACTACTTGTACTACTATTACTATTCCCACTAGTGCTTGTACTACTACTATGACTACTACGACTACTACTAATACTCCCGCTACTACTTGTAATAATACTAATACTACTACTACTACTACTACTACTACTACTACTACTACTACTTTGTATTTATCAGAAAACAACAAGAGAAAAACCTCTACACATACAATCTCAGCGTGTCTCAATAATCTCCTCTTAAGGAACGTGCGTGTGTGTGAGTGTGTGCATGTGTGTGTGTGTTATTGTCATGGATACAACGCGTCGTCTGCCTCACTGACACGTCTCTGTGAAACACGAGACTCACGCGAGAGCAACACCACTTGGTTATCTCCGTTAACGAATAAAAAAACAGAAAACCATATTTCCTAATTTGATTGAGACCATCGCCATCTATCTGTAATGACGTCACATAAAAAAAGCCCAGTTCCGATCTGCGAGGGGACAACGATGCATTGATAACTTCGACAAAAAGCAAGAGAATCAAACAGCGGCATAGACAGCGAGCCATTTGTAGTGAGGATATAGTTATAATGAAATATCCAAGAGTTATCTCTCATATCGTGACCGCAGATTGTGTCTGCCCTCTGTGGTGCCCAAATGCTGTCGTTTGTAAGGGTCACATTCGGCGAGAAGATGATTATCCTACGAATTCTGATTTTGAGAATTTGTGATCCTAAAGCAGAGACAATATTTTCAAATTTGCTCACCAGAAAAAAGATAAAATAACTATTCTTGCAACAAGACACAACTAGAACAATGATAAAATAACTATTTTTACAACAAGACACAACTAGAACAATGATAAAATAACTATTTTTACAACAAGACACAACTAGAACAATGATAAAGTAACTATTTTTACAACAAGACACAACTAGAACAATGATAAAGTAACTTTTTTTACAACAAGACACAACTAGAACAATGATAAAGTAACTTTTTTTACAACAAGACACAACAAAAACAACGATAAAATAACTATTTTTACAACAAGACACAACTAGAACAATGATAAAGTAACTATTTTTACAACAAGACACAACTAGAACAATGATAAAGTAACTATTTTTACAACAAGACACAACTAGAACAATGATAAAGTAACTTTTTTTACAACAAGACACAACTAGAACAATGATAAAGTAACTATTTTTACAACAAGACACAACTAGAACAATGATAAAGTGACTATTTTTACAACAAGACACAACTAGAACAATGATAAAATAACTATTTTTACAACAAGACACAACTAGAACAATGATAAAGTAACTATTTTTACAACAAGACCCAACTAAAACAATGATAAAATAACTATTTTTACAACAAGACCCAACTAAAACAATGATAAAATAACTATTTTTACAACAAGACACAACTAAAACAATGATAAAATAACTATTTTTACAACAAGACACAACTAGAACAATGATAAAATAACTATTTTTACAACAAGACACAACTAGAACAATGATAAAATAACTATTTTTACAACAAGACACAACTAGAACAATGATAAAATAACTATTTTTACAACAAGACACAACTAGAACAATGATAAAATAACTATTTTTACAACAAGATGCCACCAAAAACAGTGAAATGAAATAACCAATTGATCAGGCTGACGTCATTAATGTTCTCAGAGACGTGGGAAGGGCACCGCACTTCAACAACCATGAGTCCACGTCACTCCCTCGGATGAAATAGGAATTAAGATGGGCACAGCCAGAAACGAGAAACTTAGTGGGCGTGCAAGAAGACTTATCAACCAACATAGAACTGGAGTCGTCAGTCGCTGGACACTGCGGGACTTGCTGAGGAGGGGATCTGAGCACCTATGGACATGTTTGGAGTGCAATGATGATGACCCGCAAATAACTCAATAACTAAAAAAATATGCTACAAAAAAAGACATCAAAAGTGTTAAAATTATAGTGCTATAAACAGGAGCAAAAAACAACAACAACAGTGATTATGTGTGTATGCTAAAGCGGAAATAATAGAAATAGTCGGACAAATGAAATGTTCTAGGAGTTTTGTTTTTAACTAAACGTCTCGCAGAAATTAATTATTGGATAAAAATGTAAAGGTAAGGTGAAGTACGAGACTTGAACCGCCGTCTTGGCGCGTGAGTTTCCACCCATTTGTGCTCGCCGGCCTATCCAGAAATGTTCGGAGATTTCTGGATAGTGTCGCTTCAAACATCGAAACTCACCATGCGAGGCGGCATTCCTCACCTTCCCAGGGTAATACCCTGGTACCCATTTCTGTCAGCGGCTGGGTCGAACACGGCGGTATTTTTTCCCAACTACGAGTACAACTCACACTGCTCCAGCGGGAATCGAACACGGGTTGTCCGAACATCGGTAGTCCAGTCGGGTGGTTTCTGAACTAGGCTACCGAGGCCCCCAAAATTAAAATGTGTACAGCTAGAGTGTTGAATCGATGATGTAGCATGGTACTTATTATTGTCGTGGTTACCCAGAAATGTAGAACTATAGTGTTCAATTTAATATTCTAGTATTGTAGAGTTCAAAAAGTGACAATATAGAACTATAGTGTTCAATTTAATATTCTAGTATTGTAGAGTTCAACAAGTGACAATGTAGGACTATAGTGTTCAATTTAATATTCTAGTATTGTAGAGTTCAACAAGTGACAATGTAGAACTATAGTGTTCAATTTAATATTCTAGTATTGTAGAGTTCAACAAGTGACAGTGTAGAACTATAGTGTTCAATTTAATATTCTAGTATTGTAGAGTTCAACAAGTGACAGTGTAGAACTATAGTGTTCAATTTAATATTCTAGTATTGTAGAGTTCAACAAGTGACAATGTAGAACTATAGTGTTCAATTTAATATTCTAGTATTGTAGAGTTCAACAAGTGACAATGTAGGACTATAGTGTTCAATTTAATATTCTAGTATTGTAGAGTTCAACAAGTGACAATGTAGAACTATAGTGTTCAATTTAATATTCTAGTATTGTAGAGTTCAACAAGTGACAGTGTAGAACTATAGTGTTCAATTTAATATTCTAGTATTGTAGAGTTCAACAAGTGACAGTGTAGAACTATAGTGTTCAATTTAATATTCTAGTATTGTAGAGTTCAACAAGTGACAATGTAGAACTATAGTGTTCAATTTAATATTCTAGTATTGTAGAGTTCAACAAGTGACAGTGTAGAACTATAGTGTTCAATTTAATATTCTAGTATTGTAGAGTTCAAAAAGTGACAATATAGAACTATAGTGTTCAATTTAATATTCTAGTATTGTAGAGTTCAACAAGTGACAGTGTAGAACTATAGTGTTCAATTTAATATTCTAGTATTGTAGAGTTCAACAAGTGACAGTGTAGAACTATAGTGTTCAATTTAATATTCTAGTATTGTAGAGTTCAACAAGTGACAGTGTAGAACTATAGTGTTCAATTTAATATTCTAGTATTGTAGAGTTCAACAAGTGACAGTGTAGGACTATAGTGTTCAATTTAATATTCTAGTATTGTAGAGTTCAACAAGTGACAGTGTAGGACTATAGTGTTCAATTTAATATTCTAGTATTGTAGAGTTCAACAAGTGACAGTGTAGAACTATAGTGTTCAATTTAATATTCTAGTATTGTAGAGTTCAACAAGTGACAATGTAGAACTATAGTGTTCAATTTAATATTCTAGTATTGTAGAGTTCAACAAGTGACAATGTAGAACTATAGTGTTCAATTTAATATTCTAGTATTGTAGAGTTCAACAAGTGACAATGTAGAACTATAGTGTTCAATTTAATATTCTAGTATTGTAGAGTTCAACAAGTGACAATGTAGAACTATAGTGTTCAATTTAATATTCTAGTATTGTAGAGTTCAACAAGTGACAGTGTAGAACTATAGTGTTCAATTTAATATTCTAGTATTGTAGAGTTCAACAAGTGACAGTGTAGAACTATAGTGTTCAATTTAATATTCTAGTATTGTAGAGTTCAACAAGTGACAGTGTAGAACTATAGTGTTCAATTTAATATTCTAGTATTGTAGAGTTCAACAAGTGACAATGTAGAACTATAGTGTTCAATTTAATATTCTAGTATTGTAGAGTTCAACGAGTGACAATGTAGGACTATAGTGTTCAATTTAATATTCTAGTATTGTAGAGTTCAACAAGTGACAGTGTAGAACTATAGTGTTCAATTTAATATTCTAGTATTGTAGAGTTCAACAAGTGACAGTGTAGGACTATAGTGTTCAATTTAATATTCTAGTATTGTAGAGTTCAACAAGTGACAGTGTAGGACTATAGTGTTCAATTTAATATTCTAGTATTGTAGAGTTCAACAAGTGACAGTGTAGGACTATAGTGTTCAATTTAATATTCTAGTATTGTAGAGTTCAACAAGTGACAATGTAGGAGACGTTCTGTACTTCATGTCGAAGGTAGCGGTCAAGACATAACCGCTGCTCTAGTTCCCGTAATAGTAAGCGCTAAACTACTCGACACTTGATTTAAGTCTTCTCTGAACTTGAGTTAAAACCTGTCAACACTTGACTTAAAACCTCTCAACATTTGACTTAAAACTTCTCAAAAGTTGAATTAAAACCTCTCAAAACTTGACTGAAAAATCTCTCGACACTTGACTTAAAACCTCTCAACACTTGACTTAAAACCTGTCAACACTTGACTTAAAACCTGTCAACACTTGACTTAAAACCTCTCAACACTTGACTTAAAACCTCTCAACACTTCACTGAAATACCTCTCGAGAAAGTAACTTACAGTCAGACACTAGAAATCTGGCACATTTCCCGACACTTCAAGACGGGGCCTGGAACACAGATCTCGCTCCCTCCCGGCCCTGTCCTACTCTCAACCTGACAATTCATTAAAACAAAACTTAAAAGGTCCCCCCGCCCATTAACTGCCTCGGGAGATGACAACAATCTGACAATGCCCCTGCAATTAAAAGGTGACTCCCAGGGCGTCTCTGGAGAACGTACATCAACGTTTGTGGCAGCGACGTCTGGTTGGGTAACGACTCGACTAATGTGATCATTACACGTCTGTTAATACAAGCCTCACTTAGACACTTGCCATTACTTAGACACTTGCCTCACTTAGACACTTGCCTTACTTAGACACTTGCCTCACTTAGACACTTGCCTTACTTAGACACTTGCCTCACTCAGACACTTGCCTCACTCAGACACTTGCCTCACTCAGACACTTGCCTTACTTAGACACTTGCCTTACTTAGACACTTGCCTCACTTAGACACTTGCCTCACTCAGACACTTGCCTCACTCAGACACTTGCCTCACTCAAACACTTGCCTCACTCAGACACTCGCCTCACTCAGACACTTGCCTCTCTCAGACACTTGCCTCACTCAGACACTTGCCTCACTCAGATACTTGCCTCACTCAGACACTTGCCTCGCTCAGATACTTGCCTCACTCAGACACTTGCCTCACTCAGACACTTGCCTCACTCAGACACTTGCCTCACTCAGACACTTGCCTCACTCAGATACTTGCCTCACTAAGACACTTGCCTCACTCAGATACTTGCCTCACTCAGACACTTGCCTCACTCAGACACTTGCCTCACTCAGACACTTGCCTCACTGACACTTGCCTCACTGACACTTGCCTCACTCAGACACTTCCCTCACTCAGACACTTGCCTCACTGACACTTGCCCCACTCAGACACTTGCCTCACTCAGACACTTGCCTCACTGACACTTGCCTCACTCAGACACGTGCCTCACTGACACTTGCCTCACTCAGACACTTCCCTCACTCAGACACTTGCCTCACTCAAGACACTTGCCTCACTCAGACGCTTGCCTCACTCAGACACTTGCCTCAGTCAGACACTTACCTCACTGACCCTGCCTCAGTCAGACACGTACCTCACTGACACTTGCCTCAGTTAGACACTTACCTCACTGACACTTGCCTCAATCAGACACTTGCCTCACTCAGACTCTTGCCTCAGTCAGACACTTACCTCACTCGGACACTTGCCTCACTCAGACACTTGCCTCAATCAGACACTTATCATCTGATGATAACATGCCTCGCAAAGACACTTGCCTCACTGAGACACTTGCCCCACTCAGACAATTATCATCTGATGATCACGTGCCTCACTCAAACACTTGCCTCACTCAGACACTTATCATTTGATGATCACATGCCTCACTCAGACAATTATTAACTGATGATCACATGCCTCACTCAGACACTTGCCTCACTCAGACACTTGCCTCACTCAGACACGTGCCTCACTCAGACACTTGCCTCACTGACATTTGCCTCACTCAGACACTTGCCTCACTGACACTTGCCTCACTCAGACACTTCCCTCACTCAGACACTTGCCTCACTCAAGACACTTGCCCCACTCAGACGCTTGCCTCACTCAGACACTTGCCTCAGTCAGACACTTACCTCACTGACCTTGCCTCAGTCAAACACTTTCCTCACTGACACTTGCCTCAGTCAGACACTTACCTCACTGACACTTGCCTCAGTCAGACACGTACCTCACTCAGACTCTTGCCTCAGTCAGACACTTACCTCACTCAGACACTTGCCTCACTCAGACACTTGCCTGAATCAGACACTTATCATCTGATGATAACATGCCTCGCACAGACACTTGCCTCACTCAGACACTTGCCTCACTCAGACACGTGCCTCACTCAGACACTTGCCTCACTGACATTTGCCTCACTCAGACACTTGCCTCACTGACACTTGCCTCACTCAGACACATCCTCACTCAGACACTTGCATCACTCAGACACTTGCCCCACTCAGACGCTTGCCTCACTCAGACACTTGCCTCAGTCAGACACTTACCTCACTGACCTTGCCTCAGTCAAACACTTTCCTCACTGACACTTGCCTCAGTCAGACACTTACCTCACTGACACTTGCCTCAGTCAGACACGTACCTCACTCAGACTCTTGCCTCAGTCAGACACTTACCTCACTCAGACACTTGCCTCACTCAGACACTTGCCTGAATCAGACACTTATCATCTGATGATAACATGCCTCGCACAGACACTTGCCTCACTCAGACACTTGCCCCACTCAGACACTTATCATCTGATGATCACGTGCCTCACTCAGACACTTGCCTCACTCAGACACTTGCCCCACTCAGACACTTATCATCTGATGATCACGTGCCTCACTCAGACACTTGCCTCACTCAGACACTTGCCTCACTCAGACACTTGCCCCACTCAGACACTTGCCTCACTCAGACACTTGCCTCACTCAGACACTTGCCCCACTCAGACACTTGCCTCACTCAGACACTTGCCTCACTCAGACACTTGCCCCACTCAGACACTTGCCTCACTCAGACACGGGCCTCACTGAGACACTTGCCTCACTCAGACACTTGGCTCACTCAGACACTTGCCTCACTCAGACACTTGCCCCACTCAGACACTTATCATCTGATGATCACGTGCCTCACTCAGACACTTGCCCCACTCAGACACTTCCCTCACTCAGACACTTGCCTCACTCAAGACACTTGCCCCACTCAGACGCTTGCCTCACTCAGACACTTGCCTCATTCAGACACTTACCTCACTGACCTTGCCTCAGTCAAACACTTTCCTCACTGACATTTGCCTCAGTCAGACACTTACACTGACACTTGCCTCAGTCAGACACGTACCTCACTCAGACTCTTGCCTCAGTCAGACACTTACCTCACTCAGACACTTGCCTCACTCAGACACTTGCCTGAATCAGACACTTATCATCTGATGATAACATGCCTCGCACAGACACTTGCCTCACTCAGACACTTGCCTCACTCAGACACGTGCCTCACTCAGACACTTGCCTCACTGACATTTGCCTCACTCAGACACTTGCCTCACTGACACTTGCCTCACTCAGACACTTCCCTCACTCAGACACTTGCCTCACTCAGACACTTGCCCCACTCAGACGCTTGCCTCACTCAGACACTTGCCTCAGTCAGACACTTACCTCACTGACCTTGCCTCAGTCAAACACTTTCCTCACTGACACTTGCCTCAGTCAGACACTTACCTCACTGACACTTGCCTCAGTCAGACACGTACCTCACTCAGACTCTTGCCTCAGTCAGACACTTACCTCACTCAGACACTTGCCTCACTCAGACACTTGCCTGAATCAGACACTTATCATCTGATGATAACATGCCTCGCACAGACACTTGCCTCACTCACACACTTGCCCCACTCAGACACTTATCATCTGATGATCACGTGCCTCACTCAGACACTTGCCTCACTCAGACACTTGCCCCACTCAGACACTTATCATCTGATGATCACATGCCTCACTCAGACACTTGCCTCACTCAGACACTTGCCTCACTCAGACACTTGCCCCACTCAGACACTTGCCTCACTCAGACACTTGCCTCACTCAGACACTTGCCCCACTCAGACACTTGCCTCACTCAGACACTTGCCTCACTCAGACACTTGCCCCACTCAGACACTTGCCTCACTCAGACACGGGCCTCACTGAGACACTTGCCTCACTCAGACACTTGGCTCACTCAGACACTTGCCTCACTCAGACACTTGCCCCACTCAGACACTTATCATCTGATGATCACGTGCCTCACTCAGACACTTGCCCTACTCAGACACTTGCCTCACTCAGACACTTGCCCCACTCAGACACTTATCATCTGATGATCACTTGCCTCACTCAGACACTTGCCTCACTCAGACACTTGCCCCACTCAGACACTTATCATCTTATGATCACTTGCCTCACTCAGACACTTGCCTCACTCAGATACTTATCATCTTATGATCACTTGCCTCACTCAGACACTTGCCTCACTCAGACACTTGCCCCACTCAGACACTTATCATCTGATGATCACGTGCCTCACTCAGACACTTGCCTCACTCAGACATTTATCATTTGATGACACATGCCTCACTCAGACAATTATTAACTGATGATCACATGCCTCATTCAGACACTTGCCTCACTCAGATACTTATCATCTTATGATCACTTGCCTCACTCAGACACTTGCCCCACTCATACACTTATCATCTCATGATCACTTGCCTCTGACCTCCCATAAACAAACAAAACAAAGCAAAAAACATGTTTGTGACGTCATGTAAAAAAGGGCGGTTGCAGTAAGTTCTGTATTTCTGCTTGATCAAAGCTGCAACCATGCATGGCGTTTAGGCCATCATCATCATGTTTCTTATATCTGGCGTGGATGATTATGTATCTATAATCTTGTAGAAAACAGCAAAAATTGGAATTTTCGTGAGCCGCAATTGGGCTGTATGGTCCTTGGCGTGATCTGGACAAATTGTTGGTAGCCAGCAATCATGATCAGTCAATAGTGTGGTGACAATATGAGTGTCTTCTGCTGAATTCTGTGTTTGATGAACATTTGTTTCTCTCGTGCCTGAATCTGCCATTATTGGATAGACGGATCCGACTGGAGAATGAGCAAGATGTGATGCCTGGCCTCGTCTCCATTCTCCTGTAACTTTTGTCTTCTGACTTTGATATCAGCACTGCCTCGAATTTTGCTGTGCCGTTTTTTATTTTTGTTTTCCCATGTTTGTTCCTATGATCTAGAGATTTCCAATGTCTTTCATTGGGAGAGAATTCCTCAAGGAAGCCCTGCAAACATAATTATATATCAGCACTGGTCTGCCCTATCGCCATGCAATATTTGTTTGGGATAATACGAATGTTAGCCATTCTTCATACAACCCAGCGATCTTGGTCTGTGACTCCTAAGTGTTGCCATGATCGATGGGAGTTTGGTTCGCTGTAAGACATTAGAGTTGGTTACTTTGTCCTGCCATGATCGATGGGAGTTTGGTTCGCTGTAAGACATTAGAGTTGGTTACTTTGTCCTGCCATGATCGATGGGAGTTTGGTTCGCTGTAAGACATTAGAGTTGGTTACTTTGTCCTGCCATGATCGATGGGAGTTTGGTTCGCTGTAAGACATTAGAGTTGGTTACTTTGTCCTGCCATGATCGATGGGAGTTTGGTTCGCTGTAAGACATTAGAGTTGGTTACTTTGTCCTGCCATTTGATGTTTATTATCTTTCGAAAGCAACGCACATGAAAGCTGTTTAACATTTTTCTCCTGCCCTGCATAGGTAGTCCACATTTCTGATCCGTATAGAAGTGTTTAGCACGCAACTTTGGTCAATTTTAAACTTCGTGAGTGTTAATTTGATGTTGGTCCATACCACGTGCATCTTAAAGTTTACCAAATGTGGAAGTTGCCTTTCCGATTCGGAATGTATTTCTTCTTCAAGGGAGATAATAGTTTGTATCAAAGAACCGAGATAGTGAACGTTCCGACAGACTCAAGGGGTGTGTTATTTCAAGATACGGGACAGGATATGCAATTATCGTCACTTTGTTGTCCCCTACGTCATTACTCAGCCATTTGTTTTCCTACTGCCGCCATGCTTGTTCACGCTAACGTCTCCGCTGAGCGCTGCCTCTTCCTCCCGATGGATGTAGCTTCATGAAGACAACCCCACCGCTATCTGTAGCGGCACTTCGACAGGCCTACGATTGGCTGAAAGCTTTCTCCGACAACCAGATTGTCAGAGCCTTTTAACGCGCCTAATACAGTCAGCTCTCTCACGATATGGATATTTCTAAGACAGCAAACTCGCCGGCTATCAAGACAACCATTATATTAACTCCCAGCTTTACAAGATGGCTGTCTTATCACCGGCCCAGGTGACCTCATTTACAACGTGATGATTATCACCAGCAAAGTCGAGATGAGGATTCGGTAATGGCCTCAAGTCTGGGCCTATCCCTCTCTGCCTCTCTGCCTGCCTCTCCGGACACTTAGTGGGAGATCACTCCAGGCTAGCCGTTTTAGTACATGAACTAAGAACACAATCAGATTACCTCCACAACGAGGGTGGTGAACGAGGGCGAGTGTTCACGGCCATGTCTGGCGGCTTCGCTCTTCTTTCGTGGGCTACTTTAGGGCAAGTAGCACGTGGCTTCTTTAGGGCAAGTGGCACGTGGCTTCTTTAGGCCAAGTGGCACGTGGCTTCTTTAGGGCAGTAGCATGTGGCTTCTTTAGGGCAAGTGGCACGTGGCTTCTTTAGGGCAAGTGGCACGTGGCTGCTTTAGGGCAAGTGGCACGTGGCTTCTTTAGAGCAAGTGGCACGTGGCTTCTTTAGGGCAAGTGGCATGTGGCTTCTTTAGGGCAAGTGGCACGTGGCTTCTTTAGAGCAAGTGGCACGTAGCTTCTTTAGGGCAAGTGGCACGCGGCTTCTTTAGGGCAAGTGGCACGTGGCTTCTTTAGGGCAAGTGGCACGTGGCTTCTTTAGGGCAAGTGGCACGTGGCTTCTTTAGGGCAAGTGGCACGCGGCTTCTTTAGGGCAAGTGGCACGTAGCTTCTTTAGGGCAAGTGGCACATAGCTTCTTTAGAACAAGTGCCACGTAGCTTCTTTAGGGCAAGTACCATGTGGCTACTTTAGGGCAAGTGGCACGTGGCTACTTTAGGGCAAGTGGCACGTAGCTTCTTTAGGGCAAGTGGCACGTGGCTTCTTTAGGGCAAGTGGCACGTGGCTTCTTTAGAGCAAGTGGCACGTAGCTTCTTTAGGGCAAGTGGCACGTGACTTCTTTAGGGCAAGTGGCACGTGGCTTCTTTAGGGCAAGTGGCACGTGGCTTCTTTAGGGCAATTGGCACGTGGCTTCTTTAGGGCAAGTGGCACGTGGCTTCTTTAGGGCAAGTGGCACGTAGCTTCTTTAGGGCAAGTGGCACATAGCTTCTTTAGAACAAGTGCCACGTAGCTTCTTTAGGGTAAGTACCATGTGGCTTCTTTAGGGCAAGTGGCACGTGGCTACTTTAGGGCAAGTGGCACGTAGCTTCTTTAGGGCAAGTGGCACGTAGCTTCTTTAGAACAAGTGCCACGTAGCTTCTTTAGGACAAGTACCATGTGGCTACTTTAGGGCAAGTGGCACGTGGCTACTTTAGGACAAGTACCATGTGGCTACTTTAGGGCAAGTGGCACGTGGCTACTTTAGGGCAAGTGGCACGTGGCTTCTTTAGGGCAGTGGACACGTGGCTTCTTTAGAGCAAGTGGCACGTAGCTTCTTTAGGGCAAGTGGCACGTGGCTTCTTTAGGGCAAGTGGCACGTGGCTTCTTTAGGGCAAGTGACACGTGGCTTCTTTAGGGCAAGTGGCACGTGGCTTCTTTAGGGCAAGTGGCACGTGGCTTCTTTAGGGCAAGTGGCACGTAGCTTCTTTAGGGCAAGTGGCACATAGCTTCTTTAGAACAAGTGCCACGTAGCTTCTTTAGGGCAAGTACCATGTGGCTACTTTAGGGCAAGTGGCACGTGGCTACTTTAGGGCAAGTGGCACGTAGCTTCTTTAGGGCAAGTGGCACGTAGCTTCTTTAGAACAAGTGCCACGTAGCTTCTTTAGGACAAGTACCATGTGGCTACTTTAGGGCAAGTGGCACGTGGCTACTTTAGGACAAGTACCATGTGGCTACTTTAGGGCAAGTGGCACTTGGCTACTTTAGGGCAAGTGGCCCGTGGCTACTTTAGGGCAAGTGGCACGTAGCTTCTTAAGGGCAAAGTGGCAAGTGGCTACTTTAGGACAAGTGACACGTGGATTCTTTAGGGCAAGTGGCAAGTGGCACGTAGCTTCTTAAGGACAAAGTTGCACGTGGCTTCTTAAGGGTAAGTCGCACGTGGCTTCTTTAGAGCAAGTGGCACCTGGGCTTCTTTAGGGCAAAGTGGCACGTGAACTACTTTAGGGCAAGTGGCACGTGGCTTCTTTAGGGCAGGTGGCTTCTTTAGGGCAAGTGGTACGTGGGCTTCTTTAGGGCAAGTGGCACGTGACTTCTTTAGGCCACGTGGCAAGTGGTACGTGGCTTCTTTAGTGCAAATGGCACGTGGCTACTTTAGGGCAAGTGGTACGTTGCTTCTTTAGGGCACGTGGCTTCTTTAGGCCAAGTGGCAAGTGGTACGTGGCTTCTTTAGTGCAAATGGCACGTGGCTACTTTAGGGCAAGTGGTACCTTGCTTCTTTAGGGCACGTGGCTTCTTTATGGCAAGTGGCGCTAAGCCACTTAATCGTTTTCTCTCTGGCATACATGCCACACATACATACATAACATGCATACACACATATATACATAACATACAGACAGAACACACATACATACACACATACTTACAAAATACACATACATGCACATATATAAACATACATACATACATAACATACACACATTTATTACATACATACATACATACACACACATACATATATATATATACACACAAATACACACATACATGCATGCCAACATACATATATACATACATACACAACACACATACATGCATGCCAACATACATATATACATACATACACAACACACATACATGTGCACATATACATACATACATACATCTATACATCATCATCATGTGTCATACCGGTTGGCATAGACAATCATGTCCTTCCACAATCTTCTATCTACAGTGCATCGTATCAGTTCTGTTGTTGACCATTTTCATGCCACGACAACAAGCTATCCAGTATTTTCTGGATTTTCATATCCATCCATCCATCCATCCATCCATCCATCCATCCATCCATCCATCCATCCATCCATCCAACACACAAACACACACACACACACACACACACTAACACACACACACACACACACACACATACATACATACATACATACATACATACATACATACATGCATACATACATACATAAACATGCATGCAAAACACACACACACATACATATACATACAAACTCACATACACACATACACACATACAAACACAAATACGCACAGACATACAAACACACATACATAGAAACAAACACACACACATACACACATCCCTACAAACTCACATACACACATACAAACACACACACTCATATACATACAAACATACATACAAACACACATACATAGAAACAAACACGGACACATACAAAGACACATATATAAAAACACACATACTCACATACATACAAACACACATACTCACATACATACAAACACAGATGTATACGAACAAACACACACACACACACATACACACACACACACATATGTAATCGACCTCGACAACCGTTAATCTAACATCTCGACTAGCTTCAGGCCAAAGATAAACTAGCTACAGGCCAAAGATAAACTAGCTACAGGCCAAAGATAAATTAGCTACAGGCCAAAGATAAACTAGCTACAGGCCAAAGAAAAAACTAGCTACAGGCCAAAGATAAATTAGCTACAGGCCAAAGATAAACTAGCTTCAGGCCAAAGATAAACTAGCTACAGGCCAAAGATAAACTAGCTACAGGCCAAAGATAAACTAGCTACAGGCCAAAGATAAACTAGCTTCAGACGAAAGATACACTAGCTACAGGCCAAAGATAAACTAGCTACAGACCAAAGATACACTAACAGCAGACCAAAGATACACTAGCTACAGACCAAATAAACACTAACAGCAGACCAAAGGTACGTTAGCTATAGACCAAAGATACACTAACAGCAGACCAAAGGTACGTTAGCTACAGACCAAATAAACACTAACAGCAGACCAAAGGTACGTTAGCTACAGACCAAATAAACACTAACAGCAGACCAAAGGTACGTTAGCTACAGACCAAATAAACACTAACAACAGACCAAAGGTACGTTAGCTACAGACCAAAGATACGTTAGCTACAGACCAAAGATACGTTAGCTACAGACCAAAGATACGTTAGCTATAGACCAATGATACGTTAGCTATAGACCAAAGATACGTTAGCTATAGACCAAAGATACGTTAGCTATAGACCAAAGATACGTTAGCTATAGACCAAAGATACGTTAGCTATAGACCAAAGATACGTTAGCTATAGACAAAGATACGTTAGCTATAGACCAAAGATACGTTAGCTATAGACCAAAGATACGTTAGCTATAGACCAAAGATACGTTAACTACAAGCAAATAATACATTATTTACAAAACAAGGATACGTTAGCTACAGACCAAAGGTACATAAGCTACAGACCAAAGATATATTAACAACAGAACAGAGGTATACTAGCTGCAGAACATAGACACATTGGCCACACACCCAAAGATACACTAATTACCTTAATGTATCATGGAGACACGATTTCATAAACTTCGAACATTTCAGACTACAAACACTTTACACAAACACTTACATGTTTTACACACAACACATACATCCAATGTTCAAAACATAACACACACACCACACCTAATGTTCCACACATAACACATACATACAATGTTCCACGCACAAAACAACACCCAATATTCCACACCTAGCACACACACACAATGTTCCACACAGAACACTCACACCTAATATTCCACACGCACCCAATGTTCCACACGCACCCAATGTCTGGCACACAACACACTCCTTTCGACCCTCATTTATTATTAACACCGATCATGCGTGAGAATTCTTCCCCCCTTTTCGTGACATCCAGCGCAGAAAGGGACAAACTCGACTCACTTAAGAAGCAGATCTAACACCCCCCCCCCCCTTTCCCCCTCCAACTACCCACCCACGCATCCCAAATCTCACGTCGTGTGATAACATTTATCTTGCTTACCTCCCTGTCCGCATTTTTGTACACAATTTAATCTCTGCGGACATGCGAGACAAGAGCTCTTGGACGTAGGGCCCAAGTAAACACTAGAATATAAGATGCCTAGGCTCAGACAGACATCAATATACGACGAATCGGCAATACCGGTTTTGTAAGAGTTATTAAATTAACACAAAAGCATGGAATAACTCGATGTTATCACATATAACAAAGGTTATTGCATGTCTAGCTTGTGTTATTCACCATGTTCTGTGTGGTCTCAGAGCAGGAAAACGTTGTCAAGGCTTGAGAATATATTGAAGAGTTTACACGTTTTAGCTTCTAGGACTTCAAGTGTCAGGTCAAAATAACTACTTCAGATGCTCTAGATGTGTATGACATCACTCAGGAGTGGGAGATTAATAATGGTGTGATAACACTCAGGAGTGATATATATAGAATGGTGTGATGGCTTACATACACAGAGTGGGCCGTGAGTATACGAAAAACTATGATATAATACCACTCATCTACGACATAATTCTCCACTGATATAATCTAATTAATCTGTCACCAGATCGTAGCACACAAAATACAATCTAGAAATGGCTATTAACGCAGAGAAAACACAATTTATTCAAAGTCAGAACATAACAATAAATAAGAAAAGATATAAGAGTGCATGAGATAGGGCTGTATTGTTCAATGCTATGTCCATCTCGTTAATATCTAACAATTAGCGGAGGGAAGCAGAAGATTGTCCGGAGAACAAAGTTGTTCACAGTATGCTACCAGCCTCCTACTTTATGGCGAGAAAGAAACAGATTATATAGCAGCAGAAGTAGTGGTAGTTGTTGTTGTAGTTGGAGTAGAAGTAGTAGTAGTAGTTGCATCATAAGGAGTAGTAGTAGGAGTAGTAGTAGGAATAGTAGTAGGAGTATTAGGAGGAGTAGTAGTAGGAGTAGAATTCGGAGGTGAAATAGGAACAGTAGTAGGAATAGTAGTAGGAGTAGTAGTAGGAGTAGAAGTAGTAGTAGTGTAGTAGTAGTAGTAGTAGTAGTAGGAGTAGTAGTAGTAGGAATAGTAGTATGAGTATTAGGTTGAGTAGTAGTAGTAGTAGTAGTAGGAGTATAGTAGGAGTAGTAGTAGTAGTAGTTGTAGTAGTAGTAGTATTAGTAGCAGTAGTATTAGTAGTAGTAGTAGTAGGAGCAGTAGTAGTAGTAGTAGTAGTAGTAGTGTAGAAGTAGTAGTAGTAGTAGTAGAAGTAGTAGTTGTAGTAGTAGTAAAATATAGTAGTAGTTTAGTAGTATTAGTAGTTCCGGTTGTTTTCCAAATGGAGGAATTATTTTTCTCCGGCTTGGTATAGAACCGTTGATCAAGGTTTAACAAGCCGCTATCGTAAAAACGTGTTGTTAATGAAACGTAGACCTGATACAGAAAGAAAAGAGGAAGACCCAGGAGACACTGAGAAGAACATTGATGAGAGAGGCAAGAGCAGCAGGAATCGGCTCCCTCAATGAGATAGAACTGCTTGCACAGAACAGAGACAGATGGCGAGATTTGATAAAATATCTTTAAAAGAAAACTGCTAGAACAAAAATCATATAGAGAAGGTGTATCTTGGTCAACGCCCTATGGGCCGTTACGGCTCGAAGGTCAATAGATAGATGATAGATTAGTAGTAGAAGTAGACGTAGTAGTAGTAGTAGTAGTTGACTATAGATTTTTCGCGTCCCTAGGAAATGTTATGTTTTCTTTTCTTGCTCCGTGCATTCACTTTCTCCATGAATCTGTCTGCTTCTTGTTTGAGTTGCAGCTTTAGAGTGTGTTTCCAAGATTGCGGTCTGCAGTTATCTCTTCCCAGGCTGCAGGTTTATGTTCAGAGTCTTCATGTCACGTTTACACACGTCTATAAATCGCAGTTTTGGGCGTCCCTAGTTCTTTTTCCACATGCTAGTTGTAAAGTATATCTTTTGGTATACGGTCATCTTCCATACAGTTTAAGTGGCCAAACCAGCGTAACCTATGTCGTTTGAGCAGCGTGTAGATGTTCGGGAGTCCTGTGCGAGTAAAGACCTCCATCTTTGCCACTTTATCCTTGCAGGTGATACCAAGAATGCGGCGCAGACATCGCATACCGAGTGCATTTAGCCTTCTCTCTTGTTTTGCATAAGTTGTCCATGATTCGCTACCATAGAGAAGTATACTAATGGTGTAATTGTTGTAAACTGTGGTATTTGTTTTAGTTTTCAGTTAATTGCTTTGCCAAACACGACTAAAATGACGGACGAGGTGGTAGCAGCTTTATCAATGTCTGTTCTGTATCTAAAGATAGTTTGTGGTTGATAATAGACCCCAGGTAGCAATACTACTGCGTGAAAAGATATATAGGCTCTTTTCCCTGATAATCTTCAACTTCTGATGATCAGTTTGTCTCCTTCTGCAGAGTGCTAAATAGTATCCTATCACTTCAAACACACATACACACACGCACGCATACACACAGATACACATTTGAAACATCTGACAGCTCAACTCCCGCCATATTGTGTACACTGCTGTCAGCAAAAAACCACATCTTGAGGTCAAAGAGCTAACTCTGGCCTGTAATAGAACGATATATATCATCTGTGGTGTGTATCCTCAACCAAAGTTAAATATTGATTCTCCCAGCGTGTTTTCGATTAATGAACTCACATTCTATAATCGTGACATGGACGTTCAATTTCTGACATAATGATCATGTGATTCTGCCGCTAGAATTCGTTGTGGAACTTTGCTTTGCTCTGTAGAACTGATTAGCTACAAATCTTCGTTGTAGATCTTGTTCGGGCTGATGATGGGGCAGGGGATTCTCGCCGTGGTAACATAACCAGTACCCCTATCGGAATCTGAAAGGTTACTGCAGTAAGTGCTTCGCCTTACCTAATTTATTGACATGCTACTTTACTTCACTTAAGATAATACCAACAATCCCCCTTTAAGGTCGCTAAATACCCAAACCCCCTTTAAGGTAGCTAAATACCAACATTCCCCCTTTAAGGTAGCTAAATACCAACAATCCCCCTTTAAGGTAGCTAAATACTAACATTCCCCCTTTAAGGTAGCTAAATACCAACAATCCCCCTTTAAGGTAGCTAAATACCAACAATCCTCCTTTAAGGTAGCTAAATACCAACATTCCCCCTTTAAGGTAGCTAAATACCAACATTCCCCCTTAAGGTAGCTAAATACCAACATTCCCCCTTTAAGGTAGCTAAATACCACATTCCCCTTTAAGGTAGCTAAATACCAACATTCCCCCTTGTTAGGTAGCTAAATACCAACAATTCTAGGATGTTTCCAACACTTCATTTTAGGGTAATATTCTTAAAGTTTGATATCCGATAATTATATGATAACTTGAAACTCATACTAGTCATCATCATCAGGCCGCATGTCCTTTGCAGAACGTTGCAATCATCACATGAATTCTGAATGAATCTGTCTCTAGCCAGATCTCCCATGTAATGTCTCATTCACCACAACCTGTCTGAATGAATCTATGTCTCTAGCCAGATCTCCCATGTAATGTCTCATTCACCACAACCCTTCTGAATGAATCTATGTCTCTAGCCAGATCTCCCATGTAATGTCTCATTCACCACAACCCCTTCTGAAAGAGTCTCCGCTTCTAGCCAGGCCTCCCTCTTCTTCTGTTGTCAGATTCAAGGTCTCATTGAAATCTTGAAACCACCTTCCTCTTGGTTCCATGCATTTCATTATTGTTCTTTATAGCCTGTTGTGTCTTTTGACATATCCATAGTATTTTATTTCCTCTGCATAATAGTGTTTATAAGCCGGTTATTGTTTATGTTTAAAGCTTGTATTATGTATTCATTGCACTTCTCATTATCCAAGGTATCTTAGGATTTTTCTGCAGCATTTTATCCGAATTAATAGATTTTCGTCCTTGCTGTTAGCGAGATTGTCCATGATTCACAACCGTATCTTGCTATCTGGTAAGACACATGTCATCAGCAATATTAATGTTACTGCCTTGCTGGTGTTTGATATCAGTTCTTCCATGAAACCACCTTGAAACAATGGCCGAATTAATCATAACCGACATTTCGGTTTGGCTTCTACAGTTAATGGCCAGATAATAGCTTGCAGCACCTTTCTCCCTCCGACCAATTAGTTAATGTTAAAATTGGTTTGATCCGACAGAATTTTTTTTTCTAAATCTCTCATTTGGCCACACAAGTTTGTGACAGGCGTAAAGTGGCCGGACAGATGCGAAGGTTCTCACACTGGCAGAGATGAGCTACATGTTATAAAGTCCCGTTTACCAAGCTGTGACGGCAGATCGAATTATTGAGAATACCCTTGAATAAAGTTGTTTTTTTCGCCCTCTTGGTCATTAAATTATTAATAAAAGTGACCTCCATAGACAAATGTAGGATTCTGGGTCATATGTTGGTAATAACTTTCTCCACAGAATATTAGTACCCATCCATCCACATCCATCCATCAATCTATCCACATCCATACCCATCCACATCCATCCGTCAATCTATACACATCCATCGCTCCACACCCATCCATCCATCCATCCATCCATCAATCCATGAACCGCCATCCACATCCATCTATCAATCTATCCACATGCCATGCAGGCAGACATAGATAGATAGATAGATAGATAGATAGATAGATAGATAGATAGATAGAAAGATGATAGATAGATAGATAGATAGACAGATAGATAGATAGATAGATAGATAGATAGATAGATAGATAGATAGATAGATAGATAGATAGATAGATAGATAGATAGATAGATAGATAGATAGATAGATAGATAGATAGATAGATAGATAGATAGATAGATAGATAGATAGATCTATAGAAGATAGAAAGACAGATAGATAGACAGATAGATAATAGATAGATAGATAGTAGATAGATAGATAGATAGATAGATAGATAGATAGATAGATAGATAGATAGATAGATAGATAGATAGATAGATAGATAGATAGATAGATAGATAGATAGATAGATGATAGATAGATAATAATAGATAGATAGATAGATAGATAGATAGATTAGGGATAATAGTAGATGATTAGATAGATAGATAGATAGCATAATAGATAATAGATAGATAGATAGATAGATAGATAGATAGATAGATAGATAGATAGATAGATAGATAGATAGATAGACAGATAGATAGACAGACAGACAGACAGACAGACAGACAGACAGACAGACAGACGACAGACAGACAGACAGACAGAGAGATAGATAGATAGATGATAATGATAATATATATAGATAGATAGATAGATAGATAGATAGAAATAGATAGATAGATAGATAGATAGATAGATAGATAGATAGATAGATAGATAGAGATAGATAGATAGATAGATAGATAGATAGATAGATAGATATAGTTAATAGATAGATAATAGAGTAGATAGATTGTCCATCCATCCATGCATCCATCAACTAATACTAAATCTTAACCTACAACAGCACTTTTTTAACACTGAACATAACGATATTAGTAACATTGGAACCACATTGTTCGTCACTCCAGGTTTGTGTGTCTCGTTATGGTGAGGTCTACGTCAAACACTGAGACGTCAAACAGCAAGACTGAATTTCAAAAACATAAATGGTGGATCAGGTAGGAATTAGTTTCTATAAACTTGGATCAAGTAACAATTAGTTTCTATAAACTTGGATCAGGTAACAATTAGTTTCTATAAACTTGGATCAAGTAACAATTAGTTTCTATAAACTTGGATCAGGTAGGAATTAGTTTCTTAAACTTGGGATCAGGTAACAATTAGTTTCTATAAACTTGGATCAGGTAGGAATTAGTTTCTATAAACTTGGATCAGTAACAATTAGTTTCTATAAACTTGGATCAGGTAGAATTAGTTTCTATAAACTTGGATCAGGTAACAATTAGTTTCTATAAACTTGGATCAAGTAACAATTAGTTTTCTATAAACTTGGATCAAGTAACAATTAGTTTCTATAAACTTGGATCAAGTAACAATTAGTTTCTATAAACTTGGATCAGGTAACAATTAGTTTCTATAAACTTGGATCAGGTAACAATTAGTTTCTATAAACTTGGATCAGGTAGGAATTAGTTTCTATAAACTTGGATCAAGTAACAATTAGTTTCTATAAACTTGGATCAGGTAGGAATTAGTTTCTATAAACTGGATCAGGTAACAATTAGTTTCTATAACACTTGGATCTGGTAACAATTAGTTTATGTAAACTTGTATCAGGTAGCAATAAGTTTATGTAAATTTGGATCACTTGAACAATTTGTTTATGTAAGCATTGAGTTTGAGTAAGGTAAGCAATGAGTTTGAGTAAGGTAAGCAATGAGTTTGAGTAAGGTAAACGATGAGTTTGAGTAAGGTAAGCAATGAGTTTGAGTAAGGTAAACGATGAGTTTGAGTAAGGTAAGCAATGAGTTTGAGTAAGGTAAACGATGAGTTTGAGTAAGGTAAGCATTGAGTTTGAGTAAGGTAAGCAATGAGTTTGAGTAAGGTAACGATGAGTTTGAGTAAGGTAAGCAATGAGTTTGAGTAAGGTAAGCAATGAGTTTGAGTAAGGTAAACGATGAGTGTTAGTAAGGTAAGCAATGAGTTTTAGTAAGGTAAACAATGAGTTTGAGTAAGGTAAACATTGAGTGTTAGTAAGGTAAACAATGAGTTTGAGTAAGGTAAACATTGAGTGTTAGTAAGGTAAACAATGAGTTTGAGTAAGGTAAACATTGAGTGTTAGTAAGGTAAACAATGGGTTTGAGTAAGGTAAACATTGAGTGTTAGTGAGGTAAACAATGAGTTTGAGTAAAGTAGCAATGAGTTTGAGTAAGGTAAGCAATGAGTTTGAGTAAGGTAAGCAATGAGCTTGAGTAAGGTAAACATTAAGTGTTAGTAAGGTAAACAATGAGTTTTAGTAAGGTAAACAATGAGTTTTAGTAAGGTAAAAAAATGAGTTTTAGTAAGGTAAACAATGAGTTTATGTAGCCTTGATTACATCTCACAACAGTGGTAATGTAGCCATTAACTAACATGCCCAAAGGGATGAACTGTTTTCCTCAGGGTTAAAGTTAGTGTAGCGAACAGGACAGGGTCTCACATGCAGCAGGTGGAACCAGGGATGAGAGTATGGAAGACGTGAGAAGAGAGTTATAAATATTTTATGAGTAGGGCGGATGGGGGCATTAAATTTAAATCATGGATCTAAAGAAAGGATTGTTCATGAAACTGTTGACTTTTAACTTCAGATTTGTTAGTCAGGAAGTGCAAGAACTGGGGTGGAATTAGATGGATTGATTGGTTAGAATTAGTTGGTGAGATCTTGGAAGGGAGAGTTGGTTGAATGATTCACTGATGTGAGAGTTGGTTGATGGATTCACTGATGTGAGAGTTGGTTGATGGATTCACTGATGTGAGAGTTGGTTGATGGATTCACTGATGTGAGAGTTGGTTGATGGATTCACTGATGTGAGAGTTGGTTGATGGACTCACTGATGTGAGAGTTGTGTTGATGGATTCACTAATGTCAGAGTTGTTGATGGACTCACTGATGTGAGAGTTGGTTGATGGATTAACTGATGTGAGAGTTGGTTGACGGACCCACTAATGTGAGAGTTGTGTTGATGGACTCACTGATGTGAGAGTTGGTTGATGGATTCACTGATGTCAGAGTTGGTTGACGGACCCACTAATGTGAGAGTTGGTTGATGGACTAACTGATGTGAGAGTTGTGTTGATGGACTCACTGATGTGAGAGTTGGTTGATGGATTCACTGATGTGAGAGTTGGTTGATGGATTCACTGATGTGAGAGTTGGTTGATGGATTCACTGATGTGAGAGTTGGTTGACGGATTCACTGATGTGAGAGTTGGTTGATGGATTCACTGATGTGAGAGTTGGTTGATGGATTCACTGATATGAGAGTTGGTTGATGGACTCACTGATGTGAGAGTTGTGTTGATGGATTCACTAATGTCAGAGTTGGTTGATGGACTCACTGATGTGAGAGTTGTGTTGATGGACTCACTGATGTGAGAGTTGGTTGATGGATTAACTGATGTGAGAGTTGGTTGACGGACCCACTAATGTGAGAGTTGTGTTGATGGACTCACTGATGTGAGAGTTGGTTGATGGATTCACTGATGTCAGAGTTGGTTGACGGACCCACTAATGTGAGAGTTGGTTGATGGACTAACTGATGTGAGAGTTGTGTTGATGGACTCACTGATGTGAGAGTTGGTTGATGGATTCACTGATGTGAGAGTTGGTTGATGGATTCACTGATGTGAGAGTTGGTTGATGGATTCACTGATGTGAGAGTTGGTTGATGGACTCACTGATGTGAGAGTTGGTTGATGGACTCACTGTTGTGAGTGTTGGTTGATGGATTCACTGATGTGAGAGTTGTGTTGATGAACTCACTGATGTGAGAGTTGGTTGATGGACTCACTGATGTGAGTGTTGGTTGATGGAATCACTGATGTGAGAGTTGGTTGATGGACTCACTGATGTGAGAGTTGGTTGATGGACTCACTGATGTGAGAGTTGGTTGATGGACTCACTGATGTGAGAGTTGGTTGATGGACTCACTGATGTGAGAGTTGGTTGATGGACTCAAGGATGTGAGAGTTGGTTGATGGACTCACTGATGTGAGAGTTGGTTGATGGATTCACTGATGTGAGAGTTGGTTGATGGATTCACTGATGTGAGAGTTGGTTGATGGATTCACTGATGTGAGAGTTGGTTGATGGATTCACTGATGTGAGAGTTGGTTGATGGACTCACTGTTGTGAGAGTTGGTTGATGGATTCACTGATGTGAGAGTTGGTTGATGGATTCACTGATGTGAGAGTTGGTTGATGGACTCACTGATGTGAGAGTTGGTTGATGGACTCACTGATGTGAGAGTTGGTTGATGGACTCACTGATGTGAGAGTTGGTTGATGGACTCACTGATGTGAGAGTTGGTTGATGGACTCACTGATGTGAGAGTTGGTTGATAGACTCACTGATGTGAGAGTTGGTTGATGGACTCACTGTTGTGAGAGTTGGGTGATGGATTCACTGATGTGAGAGTTGGTTGGCGGATTCACTGTTGTGAGAGTTGGTTGATGGATTCACTGATGTGAGAGTTGGTTGACGGATTCACTGATGTGAGAGTTGGTTGATGGATTCACTGATGTGAGAGTTGGTTGACGGATTCACTGATGAGAGTTGGTTGATGGATTCACTGATGTGAGAGTTGGTTGATGGATTCACTGATGTGAGAGTTGGTTGACGGATTCACTGATGTGAGAGTTGGTTGATGGACTCACTGCTGTGAGAGTTGTGTTGATGAACTCACTGATGTGAGAGTTGGTTGATGGATTCACTGTTGTGAGAGTTGTGTTGATGAACTCACTGATGTGAGAGATGGTTGATGAACTCACTGATGTGAGAGTTGGTTGATGGATTCACTGATGTGAGAGATGTTGATGAACTCACTGATGTGAGAGTTGGTTGACGGATTCACTGATGTGAGAGTTGGTTGATGAACTCACTGATGTGAGAGTTGGTTGATGGATTCACTGATGTGAGAGTTGGTTGACGGATTCACTGATGTGAGAGTTGGTTGATGGATTCACTGATGTGAGAGTTGTTTATGAACTCACTGATGTGAGAGATGGTTGATGGATTCACTGATGTGAGAGTTGGTTGATGGATTCTCTGATGAAATAACGATCTGGTGACTAAGCCAAAGTGGTTGTCGAATAAAACAGGGAGAATAAAATTGTTGGAATCCACCCCCCCCCCCTCAACAGATTGGCTTTATTGAAATGCTCAAGGCCAGCAGTGCACAATGTCATCTGGCAAATTGGAAGAATGAAGTTGCCATCAAATGGGCTGAGAATGATTGAAAGATAAGGAACACTGTAATGAGACTGTTTCGTCCAACAATGGGCGTCAGTGCGACGTAATCGCATGTTGGGAGGGGAGCCTGCAACAATCTTCAGTTCCTGCTTTGTCTTCAAGGAACATGAACTGTGATTTGATTAGTGGCGAGAAGATAGGCTTCACTAGACTCGGGAAGATGTGATTTAGCGCATTAGACATGGAAATGTGTGGTTTGGATAATTAGATGTGGGAATATTTGATGTGAGTCATTAGACACATGAAGATGGGGTTTAGAGATGAACTGACTAAATGATATCTTAGTCAAAGAGTTGGAAGGAATGAAGAAAACTCCGATGTTTAACAGATACACCTTTCCAAGAAATCTAGCAATAATCAACAATAGAAAAGATGGGGACGATTGTTGTAGCAGGGGCAGAAAACAAACAAGGAAGTTCTGAATCAGCTACAAATAAAAATAACTTCTTAACACAATTCGAACAAGACAACTGAAATGTTTTGGACATGTGAAGAGAAATAATAACCTACAAATTGTCATTTTAGAAGGAGAGGCACGAGATAGGCGAAGCAGGGGCAGACCAAGACCAAATTTTGATAACATCAAAAGATTGACATGTGAATCAATAACAACATCCACCATGAAGACAAGAAGAGACAGAGTAAAATAGCGCTCCATGGTAGCCAAGCTTCGATGTAGAGATGACACCCAGTGAAATAATGACGATCCATGGTAGTCAACCTTCGATGTAGAGATGACACGCAGTGAATGAATGGCGATCCATGAAAGTCAACCTTCGATGTAGAGATGACACCCAGTGGATGAATGGCGATCCATGATAGTCAACCTTCGATGTAGAGATGACACCCAGTGAATGAATGGCGATCCATGATAGTTAACCTTCGATGTAGAGATGACATCCAGTGAAATAATGGCGATCCATGATAGTTAACCTTCTATGGCACCCAGTGAATGAATGGCGCTCCATTGTAGCCAAAATTCGATGTAGATTTGGCGCCCAAGACTGAATTGCCTTTCAATGGTAGCCAACCTTCGATGTAGATATGGCGCCAATGATAAAAAAAGTGGAGGCGGGCTCTGTACGCATGCAATGGGTAGAGTCGTTGCAGAAATCAAAAATACGTAAGGTCACCTTTGTCTATGTCCCTGAACATGCGGGAGTACGGGGAAATGAAAGAGCGACAGGTTGGCTGGCTGCGCTGAGGACAGTCAACCAATGGTTCGGGCGGACATCATCAATGCTCTCCGAGATGTGGGAAGAGCACAGGACTTCGACAAACACAGATCCACGTCACTTCTTCGGATGAAAGAGATGGGAGTTAAAATGGGCGCAGCCAGAAATGAGAAACTTAGTGGCGTGTAAGAAGACTTATCAACCAACATAGAACTGGAGTCGTCAGTCGCTGGACACTGAGGGAATTGCTGAGGAGGGGATCTGAGCACCTATGGACATGTTCGGAGTGCAATGATGATGACCCGCAAATAACTCAATAACTCAATAACTCAATGGCGCCCAATAAATGAATTACCAGAAGGAGAAGTTTGTTCTGTGAAGTTCTCATATCCGTGCTGTTTGGTGATGTGATGACATAGATGTGCTGTTTGGTGATGTGATGACATAGATGTGCTGTTTGGTGATGTGATGACATAGATGTGCTGTTTGCTGATGTGATGACATAAATGTGGTTTTTGTTGATGTGATGACACAGATGTGTTGTTTGTTTATGTGATGACACAGATGTATTATTTTTGATGTAATGACATAGATGTTTTATTTGTTGATGTAATGCCATAATGTAATGAGAAGAGAACAACTGGAATATATTGTAACAACTCAAAACAATTGAGGGACGAAGAGATAGAGGGAAGCAAATAGAAAAAAATAACAGACAGCTTAAGAGAATGACTTGGCAGAAGGTCAACAACAGAAATGATAAATAGCTGCCGAGATGGAAAGTTGTGGAGAGACATGGTCACCTACGCCAGCTGGCCCTGTACTTGATGATGATGATGATGAATAGATGTGTTATTTGTTGATGTGATAACATAGGTGTGTTGTTTGTTGATGTAATGAAACAGGTGTGTTGTTTGTTGATGTAATGACATAGGTGTGTTATTTGTTGATGTGATGACACATATGTGTTTGTTTGTTGATGTGATGACACAGATGTGTTATATTTTTTTATGTAATGTCATAGATGTGTTGCTTGTTGATGTAATGACATAGATGTATTGTTTCTTGATGTAATGACACAGTTGTGTTATTTGTTGATGTGATGACATAGATATGTTATTTGTTGATGTGAAGACACAGATGTGTTGTTTGGTGATGTAATGACATAGATGTGTTGTTTGTTGATGTAATGACATAGGTGTTTTGTTTTTTTATGTAATGACACAGATGTGTTGTTTGTTGATGTGATAACATAGGTGTATTGTTTGTTGATGTAATGACACTGGTGTGTTGTTTGTTGATGTAATGACATAGGTGTGTTATTTGTTGATGTGATGACACATATGTGTTGTTTGTTGATGTGATGACACAGATGTGTTATATTTTTTATGTAATGTCATAGATGTGTTGCTTGTTGATGTAATGACATAGATGTATTGTTTCTTGATGTAATGACACAGTTGTGTTATATGTTGATGTGATGACATAGATATGTTATTTGTTAATGTGATGACACAGATGTGTTGTTTGGTGATGTAATGACATAGATGTGTTGTTTGTTGATGTAATGACATAGGTGTTTTGTTTTTTTATGTAATGACATAGATGTGTTGTTTGTTGATGTAATGACATAGGTGTATTGATTGTTGATGTGATGACACAGATGTATTGTTTGTTGATGTGATGACACAGATGTATTGTTTGTTGATGTGATGACACAGATGTATTGTTTATTGATGTGATGACACATATGTGTTGTTTGTTGATGTGATGACACAGATGTGTTGTTTGTTGATGTGATGACACAGATGTATTGTTTGTTGATGTGATGACACAGATGTGTTGTTTGTTGATGTAATGACATAGGTGTATTGTTTGTTGATGTTATGACACAGATGTATTGTTTGTTGATGTAATGACACAGATGTTTTGTTTGTTGATGTGATGACACAGATGTGTTGTTTGTTGATGTAATGACATAGGTGTATTGTTTGTTGATGTGATGACACAGATGTGTTGTTTGTTGATGTAATGACACAGATGTGTTGTTTGTTGATGTAATGACATAGGTGGATTTTTGTTGATGTGATGACACAGATGTATTGTTTGTTGATGTGATGACACAGATGTGTTGTTTGTTGATGTAATGACACAGATGTATTGTTTGTTGATGTAATGACACAGATGTGTTGTTGTTGATGTGATGACACAGATGTGTTGTTTGTTGCCGTGATGACACAGATGTATTGTTTGTTGATGTGATGACACAGATGTGTTGTTTGTTGATGTAATGACATAGGTGTATTGTTTGTTGATGTGATGACACAGATGTATTGTTTGTTGATGTAATGACACAGATGTTTTGTTTGTTGATGTGATGACACAGATGTGTTGTTTGTTGATGTAATGACATAGGTGTATTGTTTGTTGATGTGATGACACAAATGTATTGTTTATTGATGTAATGACACAGATGTGTTGTTTGTTGATGTAATGACACAGATGTATTGTTTGTTGATGTAATGACACAGATGTGTTGTTTGTTGATGTGATGACACATATGTTTTTGGTTTGTTATGTGATTGCACATATGTGTTGTTTGATGAGGTGATGACACATATGTTTTGTTTGTTGATGTAATGACACAGATGTTGTGTTGTTGATGTAATGACACAGATGTGGTGTTTGGTAAAGTTTATTCCTTATTGAATGTTGTTTAGTGGATGACTCCTGCAAACATTACTAGTCTACATCCCAGTCAATTGACTTGCTGTGTAGATGACTCCTGCAAACATTACTAGTCTACATCCCAGTCAATTGACTTGCTGTGTAGATGACTCCTGCAAACATTACTAGTCTACATCCCAGTTAATAGACTTGCTGTGTAGATGACTCCTGCAAACATTACTAATCTACATCCCAGTCAACAGAATTGATGTGTAGATGACTCCTGCAAACATTACTAGTCTATATCCCAGTCAATTGACTTGCTGTGTAGATGACTCTTGCAAACCTTAATAGTCTACATCACAGTCAACAGACTTGCTGTGTAGATGACTCCTGCAAACATTACTAGTCTACATCCCAGTCAATAGACTTGCTGTGTAGATGACTCCTGCAAACATTACTAGTCTACATCCCAATCAACAGACTTGCTGTGTAGATGACTCCTGCAAACATTACTAGTCTACATCCCAATCAACAGACTTGCTGTGTAGATGACTCCTGTAAACATTACTAGTCTACATCCCAATCAACAGACTTGCTGTGTAGATGACTCCTACAAACATTACTAGTCTACATCCCAATCAACAGACTTGCTGTGTAGATGACTCCTGTAAACATTACTAGTCTACATCCCAATCAACAGACTTGCTGTGTAGATGACTCCTACAAACATTACTAGTCTACATCCCAATCAACAGACTTGCTGTGTAGATGACTCCTGTAAACATTACTAGTCTACATCCCAATCAACAGACTTGCTGTGTAGATGACTCCTGCAAACATTACTAGTCTACATCCCAATCAACAGACTTGCTGTGTAGATGACTCCTGCAAACATTACTAGTCTACATCCCAGTCAACAGACTTGCTGTGAAAGACCAGACGATCACCATCAACACTGTGACACATCCATAACAATTTACGCTCCTTCCACAGCGCCTGGCTTCATGTTATTACATCTCATTTGGCCTGCCTGTTCTTCAACTTCAAACATTATCTTCGGACACGACAACGTGGCAAGCCGGCCCATCTCAGCGGGACACGGCATGGCTTCATGTTATGACATCTCATTTGGCCTGCCTGTTCTTCAACTTCAAACATTATCTTCGGACACGACAACGTGGCAAGCCGCCCATCTCAGCGGGACACGGCATGGCTTCATGTTATTACATCTCATTTGGCCTGCCTGTTCTTCAACTTCAAACATCATCTTCGGACACGACAACGTGGCAAGCCGGCCCATCTCAACGGGACACGGAATGGCTTCATGACTAAATAAAACAATATATATATGACTAAAATCTCATTGCAGTCTTGTTCTTTAGTTTAAATGAAAGTGTTTTTGTTATGGGTACGCCAGCAATGCGTCCACATGTGACACGGACAGCAAGTGGTCAAACAGAAGTAAAATTAGGGTTATACAGAAGATAATGGAAAACAGAAGTAAGATGTGGGGAAAACATATGTAAGATTAAGAGAAAGCAGAAGGAAGATTAGAGTGGTGGGGAGGGGAGAGTAAGATTTGGGGACAACATGAGTAAGATTGGGGGGGGGGTGGAGTAATATTTTTGGAAAACAGAAGTATAGTTACGGGAAAACATAAGTCGGATTTGGAGAAAACAGAAGTGAGATATGGGGAAAATAGAAGAACGATTTTGTGGAAAACAGAAGAATGATTTTGTGAAAACAGAAGTAAGTTTGGAGAAAACAGAAGTAAGAATTGATGAAAACATAAGAAAGACTAGGGGAAAACACAAGTAACATTAGGGGTAAACCGTAGTAGGATATGGGGGAAATAGTAAGATTAGGAGTGGGGGTTGAGGGGGTGGTGAGCGCCTGTTTGGGGGGGGGGGGGGGTCCGAAGTAAAATTTGGGAAAAACGGAAGTAAGATTTGGGGGAAAAAAGAAGTTAGATCTGAGGTAAAAAAAGTAACATTTTGGGATAAAGAAGCAATATTTTGGAAAAGAACAACCATTTTGCGAAAACAGAAACAAGATTTTGGGAAAAGAAAAGTAAGACTAGGGGAAAATAAGAAGTAAGATTATTGAAAAAACAGTAGTAAGATTACGCGAAAACATAAATAAGATTTGGTGAAAACAGAAGTAAGATTAGGAGGCAGACGAAAATAGATTACGCAAAAACAGAAGTAAAGTTACGAGAAAAAGAAGGAAGATTACAGGAAAACAGAAAAAAATACGGGAAAACAGAAGTAAGATTCGAAGAAAGCAGATTAATGGAAAATAGAAGTAAAGGGAAAACAAGGGAACCAAGGGAAAAAAACCGTATGACGGGAAAACGTATCAGATCTCCTCCCATCCAAGAATTTCCACTATTCAAAGGTGGAAACATCTTAGATTTTCAACAAATGGGTGTTCAAGAAAACTCTAATTTCCATCAACTAGACGTCCAACGAAAGAGGTCAAAGCAAAAAGAGAGCTAATTTCCAATATTAGGAAGAAACAATCATCATTTTTTTGGCCATGTAATGAGAAGAGAACAACTGGAATATATTGTGACAACTGGGAAATTGAGGGACGAAGAGATAGAGGGAAGCAAAGAGAAAAAATACCAGACAGCTTAAGAGAATGGCTTGGCAGAAGGTCAACAAAGAAATGATAAATAACTGTCATGATCGAAAGTTGTGGAGAGACATGATCACCTACACCAGCAGGGTTGGTACGTGATGATGATGAGATTTCGAACAAAACTTTAATAACTCCCAACTAGATGTCCAACAAAACTCTAATTTCCAACAACTAGATGTGCAACAAAAACTCTAATTTCCACCAACTAGATGTCCAACAAAACTCTAATTTCCACCAACTAGATGTCCTACAAAACTCTAATTTCCACCAACTAGATGTCCAACAAAACTCTAATTTCCACTGACTAGATGTCCAACAAAATTTTAATTTACACCAACTAGATGTCCAACAAAACTCTAATTTTCCACTAACTTGATGTCCAACAAAACTCTAATTTCCACTAACTTGATGTCCAACAAAACTTTAATTTACAACTAAATGTCCTACAAAACTCTAATTACCACCAACTAGATGTCCAACACAACTCTAATTTCCGCCAACTAGATGTCCAACCAAACTCTAATTTCCGCCCACTAGATGTCCAACAAAACTCTAATTTCCAAAACTAGATGTCCAACAAAACTCTAGTTTACACTTACTAGATAGTTCAACAAAATTCTAAATTTCACCAACTGGATGTCCAACTAAATAATTTCCACCAACTAGATGATGACCAACAAAACTCTAATTTTCACAAACTAGAAAGTTGCATAGGCCCGGCCGCAGAAAGAGCAAGATTTAGTTGTACTTTTATTTGTGGTACTGTACAGCTTCTCATTTCTCTGATGGCACGTATGTGTCTCTGCATATGCGTGAGTCCCTGTATATGTGTGTGTCTCTGTATATGTGTGAGTCTCTGTATATGTGTGAGTCTCTGTATATGTGTGTGTCTCTGTATATGTGTGTGTCTCTGTATATGTGTGGGTCTCTGTATATGTGTGTGTCTCTGTATATGTGTGAGTCTCTGTATATGTGTGAGTCTCTGTATATGTGTGCGTCTCTGTATATGTGTGAGTCTCTGTATATGTGTGAGTCTCTGTATATGTGTGTGTCTCTGTATATGTGTGAGTCTCTGTATATGTGTGTGTCTCTGTATATGTGTGTGTCTCTGTATATGTGTGGGTCTCTGTATATGTGTGTGTCTTTGTATATGTGTGAGTCTCTGTATATGTGTCAGTCTCTGCATATGTGTGTGTCTTTGTATATGTGTGAGTCTCTGTATATGTGTGAGTCTCTGTATATGTGTGAGTCTCTGTATATGTGTGAGTCTCTGTATATGTGTGAGTCTCTGTATATGTGTGTGTCTCTGTATATGTGTGTGTGTCTTTATATATGTGTGTCTTTGTATATGTGTTTGTGATTGTCTTTGTATATGTGTGAGTCTCTGTATATGTGTGAGTCTCTGTATATGTGTGTGTCTCTGTATATGTGTGTGCCTCTTTATATGTGTGTGTCTTTGTATATGTGTTTGTGTTTGTCTTTGTATATGTTTGTGTCTCTGTATATTTGTATGTCTCTGTATATGTGTGTGTCTCTGTATATATGTATGTCTCTGAATATATGTGTGTCTCTGTATATGTGTGTGTCTCTGTATATGTGTTCGCTCTGTATATGTGTGTTTCTTTGTATATGTGTGTGTCTTTGTATATGTGTGTGTCTTTGTATATGTGTGCGCTCTATATATGTGTGTGTCTTTGCATATGAGTGTGTCTGTACTGTCAGTAGAACACATTTGAGATGGAGAAGTTCGTTCTAACTAAGACTGTCACTTTTTTGTGACACGTGTAGAGTCTGAACAACTTGAATGTGACACGTGTAGAGTCTGAACAATTTGAATGTGACACATTCAACAGAAAGAATTTTGTGTTTGGTGACTTCATCCACTCATCGAGTCACAGACACATCTCACTCAACCAAAACCTTCACTTGTATTGATCCGTCCGTCGCAAATCGATTCTCCGTGTCACAGATCTATGTCAGCTTGACACAACCTGTTACATCTTCTATCAACTGCTAGAGGTCCCCTCCTTCTCTCTCAGTCACATCTTCTATCACCAGCTAGAGGTCCCCTCCTTCTCTCTCAGTCACATCTTCTATCAACTGCTAGAGGTCCCCTCCTTCTCTCTCAGTCACATCTTCTATCACCTGCTAGAGGTCCCCTCCTTCTCTCTCAGTCACATCTTCTATCACCTGCTAGAGGTCCCCTCTTTCTCTCTCAGTCACATCTTCTATCACCTGCTAGAGGTCCCCTCCTCCTGATGACACAGATGTGTTATATTTTTTATGTAATGTCATAGATGTGTTGCTTGTTGATGTAATGACATAGATGTATTGTTTCTTGATGTAATGACACAGTTGTGTTATTTGTTGATGTGATGACATAGATATGTTATTGTTGATGTGATGACACAGATGTGTTGTTTGGTGATGTAATGACATAGATGTGTTGTTTGTTGATGTAATGACATAGGTGTTTTGTTTTTTTATGTAATGACACAGATGTGTTGTTTGTTGATGTGATAACATAGGTGTGTTGTTTGTTGATGTAATGACACAGGTGTATTGTTTGTTGATGTAATGACATAGGTGTGTTATTTGTTGATGTGATGACACATATGTGTTGTTTGTTGATGTGATGACACAGATGTGTTATATTTTTTATGTAATGTCATAGATGTGTTGTTTGTTGATGTAATGACACAGATGTATTGTTTGTTGATGTAATGACACAGATGTGTTGTTTGTTGATGTGATGACACAGATGTGTTGTTTGTTGATGTGATGACACAGATGTATTGTTTGTTGATGTGATGACACAGATGTGTTGTTTGTTGATGTAATGACATAGGTGTATTGTTTGTTGATGTGATGACACAGATGTATTGTTTGTTGATGTAATGACACAGATGTTTTGTTTGTTGATGTGATGACACAGATGTGTTGTTTGTTGATGTAATGACATAGGTGTATTGTTTGTTGATGTGATGACACAGATGTGTTGTTTGTTGATGTAATGACACAGATGTGTTGTTTGTTGATGTAATGACATAGGTGGATTGTTTGTTGATGTGATGACACAAATGTATTGTTTATTGATGTAATGACACAGATGTGTCGTTTGTTGATGTAATGACACAGATGTATTGTTTGTTGATGTAATGACACAGATGTGTTGTTTGTTGATGTGATGACACAGATGTGTTGTTTGTTGATGTGATGACACATATGTGTTTGGTTTGTGATGTGATGGCACATATGTGTTGTTTGATGAGGTGATGACACATATGTTTTGTTTGTTGATGTAATGACACAGATGTTGTGTTTGTTGATGTAATGACACAGATGTGGTGTTTGGTAAAGTTTATTCCTTATTGAATGTTGTTTAGTTGATGACTCCTGCAAACATTACTAGTCTACATCCCAGTCAATTGACTTGCTGTGTAGATGATTCCTGCAAACATTACTAGTCTACATCCCAGTCAATAGACTTGCTGTGTAGATGACTCCTGCAAACATTACTAATCTACATCCCAGTCAACAGACTTGATGTGTAGATGACTCCTGTAAACATTACTAGTCTATATCCCAGTCAATTGACTTGCTGTGTAGATGACTCTTGCAAACCTTAATAGTCTACATCACAGTCAACAGACTTGCTGTGTAGATGACTCCTGCAAACATTACTAGTCTACATCCCAGTCAATAGACTTGTTGTGTAGATGACTCCTGCAAACATTACTAGTCTACATCCCAGTCAACAGACTTGATGTGTAGATGACTCCTGCAAACATTACTAGTCTACATCCCAGTCAACAGTCTTGCTGTGTAGATGACTCCTGCAAACATTACTAGTCTACATCCCAGTCAAGAGACTTGCTGTGTAGATGACTCCTGCAAACATTACTAATCTACATCCCAGTCAACAGACTTGAGGTGTAGATGACTCCTGCAAACATTACTAGTCTACATCCCAATCAACAGACTTGCTGTGTAGATTACTCCTGCAAACATTACTAATCTACATCCCAGTCAACAGACTTGCTGTGTAGATGACTCCTGCAAACATTACTAGTCTACATCCCAGTCAACAGACTTGCTGTGTAGATGACTCCTGCAAACATTACTAATCTACATCCCAGTCAACAGACTTGATGTGTAGATGACTCCTACAAACATTACTAGTCTACATCCCAATCAACAGACTTGCTGTGTAGATTACTCCTGCAAACATTACTAATCTACATCCCAGTCAAAAGACTTGCTGTGTAGATGACTCCTGCAAACATTACTAGTCTACATCCCAATCAACAGACTTGCTGTGTAGATGACTCCTGTAAAAATTACTAGTCTACATCCCAATCAACAGACTTGCTGTGTAGATGACTCCTGTAAACATTACTAGTCTACATCCCAATCAACAGACTTGCTGTGTAGATGACTCCTGTAAACATTACTAGTCTACATCCCAATCAACAGACTTGCTGTGTAGATGACTCCTGTAAACATTACTAGTCTACATCCCAATCAACAGACTTGCTGTGTAGATGACTCCTACAAACATTACTAGTCTACATCCCAATCAACAGACTTGCTGTGTAGATGACTCCTGTAAACATTACTAGTCTACATCCCAATCAACAGACTTGCTGTGTAGATGACTCCTGCAAACATTACTAGTCTACATCCCAATCAACAGACTTGCTGTGTAGATGACTCCTGCAAACATTACTAGTCTACATCCCAGTCAACAGACTTGCTGTGAAGGACCAGACGATCACCATCAACACTGTGACACATCCATAACAATTTACGCTCCTTCCACAGCGCCTGGCTTCATGTTATTACATCTCATTTGGCCTGCCTGTTCTTCAACTTCAAACATTATCTTCGGACACGACAACGTGGTAAGCCGGCCCATCTCAGCGGGACACGGCATGGCTTCATGTTATTACATCTCATTTGGCCTGCCTGTTTTATCAACTTCAAACATTATCTTCGGACACGACAACGTGGCAAGCCGGCCCATCTCAGCGGGACACGGCATGGCTTCATGTTATTACATCTCATTTGGCCTGCCTGTTCTTCAACTTCAAACATTATCTTCGGACACGACAACGTGGCAAGCCGGCCCATCTCAGCGGGACACGGCATGGCTTCATGTTATTACATCACATTTGGCCTGCCTGTTCTTCAACTTCAAACATTATCTTCGGACACGACAACGTGGCAAACCGGCCCACCTCAGCGGGACACGGCATGGCTTCATGTTATTACATCTCATTTGGCCTGCCTGTTCTTCAACTTCAAACATTATCTTCGGACACGACAACGTGGCAAGCCGGCCCATCTCAGCGGGACACGGCATGGCTTCATGTTATTACATATCATTTGGCCTGCCTGTTCTTCAACTTCAAACATCATCTTCGGACACGACAACGTGGCAAGCCGGCCCATCTCAGCCGGACACGGCATGACTTCATGACAAATAAAACAATATATCTGACTAAAATCTCATTGCAGTCTTGTTCTTTAGTTTAAATGAAAGTGTTTTTGTTATGGGTACGCCAGCAATGCGTCCACATGTGACACGGACAGCAAGTGGTCAAACAGAAGTAAAATTAGGGTTATACAGAAGATTATGGAAAACAGAAGTAAGATGTGGGGAAAACATCTGTAAGATTAAGGGAAAGCAGAAGGAAGATTAGAGTGGGGAGGGGAGAGTAAGATTTGGGGACAACATGAGTAAGATTGGGGGGGGGGGGGGGTTTGAAGTAATATTTTGGAAAACAGAAGTATAGTTACGGGAAAACATAAGTCGGATTTGGAGAAAACAGAAGTGAGATATGGGGAAAATAGAAGAACGATTTTGTGGAAAACAGAAGAATGAATTTTGTGAAAACAGCAGTAAGAATTGATGAAAACATAAGAAAGACTAGGGGAAAACACAAGTAACATTAGGGGTAAACAGTAATAGGATATGGGGGAAATAGTAAGATTAGGAGTGGGGGTTGAGGGGGTGGGGAGCGCCTGTTTTGGGGGGGGGGTCAGAAGTAAGATTTGGGAAAAAAGAAGTTAGATCTGAGGTAAAAAAGTAACATTTGGGGAAAAAAGAAGTAATATTTTGGAAAAGAACAACCATTTTGCGAAAACAGAAACAAGATTTGGGGAAAACAAAAGTAAGACTAGGGTAAAATAAGAAGTAAGATTATGGAAAAACAGTAGTAAAATTACGCGAAAACATAAATAAGATTTGGTGAAAATAGAAGTAAGATTCGAAGAAAGCAGATTAATGGAAAATAGAAGTAAAGGGAAAACAAGGGAACCAGGGGAAAAAAACAATATGACGGGAAAACGTATCAGATTCCCTCCCATCCAAGAATTTCCACTATTCAAAGGTGGAAACATCTTAGATTTTCAACAAATGGGTGTTCAAGAAAACTCTAATTTCCATCAACTAGACGTCCAACGAAAGAGGTCAAAGCAAAAAAGAGAGCTAATTTCCAAAATTAGGAAGAAACAATCATCATTTTTTGGCCATGTAATGAGAAGAGAACAACTGGAATATATTGTAACAATTGGGAAAATTGAGGCACGAAGAGATAGAGAGAAGAAAAGAGAAAAAAATACCAGACAGCTTAAGAGAATGGCTTGGCACAAGGTCAACAACAGAAATGATAAATAACTGTCATGATCGAAAGTTGTGGAGAGACATGATCACCTACACCAACAGGGTTGGTACATGATGATGAGATGTCCAACAAAACTTTAATAACCCCCAACTAGATGTCCAACAAAACTCTAATTACCACCAACTAGATGTCCAACAAAACTTTAATAACCCCAACTAGATGTCCAACAAAACTCTAATTACCACCAACTAGATGTCCAACAAAACTTTAATAACCCCAACTAGATGTCCAACAAAACTCTAATTACCACCAACTAGATGTCCACAAAAACTCTAATTACCACCAACTAGATGTCCAACAAAACTCTAATTACCACCAACTAGATGTCCAACAAAACTCTAATTACCACCAACTAGATGTCCAACAAAACTCTAATTACCACCAACTAGATGTCCAACAAAACTCTAATTACCACCAACTAGATGTCCAACAAAACTTTAATAACCCAACTAGATGTCCTACAAAACTCTAATTACCACCAACTAGATGTCCAACAAAAGTGTAATAACCCCAACTAGATGTCCAACAAAACTCTAATTACCACCAACTAGATGTCCAACAAAACTTTAATAACCCCCAACTAGATGTCCTACAAAACTCTAATTACCACCAACTAGATGTCCAACAAAACTCTAATTTCCACCAACTAGATGTCCAACAAAGCTATAATTTCCACCAACTACATGTCCAACAAAACTCTAATTTCCACCAACTAGATGAACTACAAAGCTATAATTTCCACCAACTACATGTCCAACAAAGCTATAATTACCACCAACTAGATGTCCAACAAAACTTTAATTTACAACTAAATGTCCAACAAAACTTTAATTTACAACTAAATGTCCTACAAAACTCTAATTTCCGCCAACTAGATGTCCAACAAAGCTATAATTTCCAAAACTAGATGTCCAACAAAACCTACTAGATAGTTCAACAAAATTCTAAATTTCACCAACTGGATGTCCAACTAAATAATTTCCACCAACTAGATGATGACCAACAAAACTCTAATTTTCACCAACTAGAAAGTCCAACAAAAGTATATTTTCCACCTACTAGATTGTTCAACAAAAGTCTAATTTCCACCTACTAGATAATCCAACGAAACTCTAATTTCCACCTACTAGATAGTTCAACAAAACTCTAATTTCCACCTAGTAGATAGTTCAACAAAACTGTAATTTCCACATACTAGATAGTTCAACAAAACTCTAATTTCCACCTACTAGATAGTTCAGCAAAACTCTAATTTCCACCTACTAGATAGTTCAACAAGACTCTAATTTCCACCTACTATATAGTTCAAGAACACTCTAATTTCCACATACTAGATAGTTCAACAAAACTCTAATTTCCACTTACTAGATAGTTCAACAAAACTCTAATTTCCACCTACTAGATAGTTCAGCAAAACTCTAATTTCCACCTACTAGATAGTTCAGCAAAACTCTAATTTCCACCTACTAGATAGTTCAGCAAAACTCTAATTCCACCTACTAGATAGTTCAGCAAAACTCTAATTTCCACCTACTAGATAGTTCAACAAAACTCTAATTTCCACCTACTAGATAGTTCAACAAAACTCTAATTTCCATCTACTAGATAGTTCAACAAAACTCTAATTTCCACCTACTAGATAGCGAACGAAATGTCCACCCTCCAGATTTCCTTGTGGGACCGACGCAGACGGACCGAGCAAACAAAGATTGGGCGTCACACACAAAGCGCGCTAATGACTTTGATCGCAGTTAAACATTGACTCTCAAGGGAAGCCCTCATTATTTATACATCAGCTGCTGCTTGTGCCATTAGATCGGCTCCACCCTCCAGACATTATCTCTTCATCCTGAACAAGAACCACGAATTCACTGTTTTAAGGAGGAAAACACGACTCGATTAAAACATGGCCCAAATCGGCCGAGTTGTTACAGTTAGCACACACGATCACAACCAGCCCTAATGGTTTCTATGGGAGTAGTGAGTTCTTGTGTCTAGTGTTAACATCTTAGCACTTACGTTACTCCCATAGGTTCTCAGTTGTTTTTAATTTTAGTTTGGCCTTCTCGAGTCGCTCTGTTCAAGTTAAAAAAAAGACAACAACATAGAAATGGGTCTGACTGATTGAGTTAATGTAAGAACTAACAGCGAGGAGAGACGCCGGTACCATATACAAGTTATCGGCCTTAGCTATTGCTGTCCAGCTGATCACTGTAGTGGTTTGGGGATTAACTTATCCTGCTCTTGACCATGTTGATGCTCCGATAGTGTCTCTAGTTTCTTCTTCTTTCCTTCCTCATTTGCCTTTAACCGTCGATTGTAGATACAATTTGCCGTCTTTTACTCTTCTGTTTGCCTTTGCTGTTTGTTTCCTAGTGTTTCTAATATTCCATCAATCCATCTTTTGCTCTTCTGTTTGCCTTTGCTGTTTGTTTCCTAGTGTTTCTAATATTCCGTCAAACCATCTTTTGCTCTTTTCTTTTCACCTCTGCTGTTGTTATGTTTACAAGTGCTTCTAATATTCCATCAATCCATCTTTTGCTCTTCTGTTCATCTCTGCTGTGTTATGTTTCCAAGTGCTTCTAATATTCCATCAATCCATCTTTTGCTCTTCTGTTCATCTCTGCTGTTGTTATGTTTCCAAGTGCTTCTAATATTCCATCAAACCATCTTTTGCTTTTTCTGTTCACCTCAGCTGTTGTTATGTTTCCTAGTGCTTCTAATATTCCATCAAACCATCTTTTGCTTTTTTCTGTTCACCTCTGCCTCTGTTATGTTTCCTAGTGTTTCTAATATTCCGTCAATCCATCATTTGCTCTTCTGTTCATCTCTGCTGTTGTTATGTTTCCTAGTGTTTCTAATATTCCATTAATCCATCATTTGCTCTTCTGTTCACCTCTGCCTCTGTTATGTTTCCAAGTGCTTCTAATATTCCATTAATCCATTATTTTCGTGGTCGGGTTTGGGTCTGGTGTTCTCGCCATGTTTACTCTATGGCGGGAATTACTCCGACTAGTCTTTCTTTCTCAGTTCTTCATTTCTAGTCTTATCTCTCTGGCTGTTTTGTTTTATTTGTGGACGCTTGAATGTGACAGAACATGTAAGAAAGTTCCTGGACTTTTGCAAGAGGATACAATCATGAGAAACAGGTCGTCGAGTAGCACAAGATTGGGCCTTTCTTGACACTGAGATGTCCGGGCATGAGAAACAGGAACTGATGAAACATTAGAAAACACTAGGAAATATAGCAGCAGGAAAGGCCTATAGATGTGCAAAAAACAGCAAATTATATCACCCTTGACGATGAAAGGCAAATAAGGAAGGAAATAATAAGATAAATATGTGGTTCTAGACATATGAGGGTGCCCTCAAATAATCAGTAAATGTCAGCAGATGCATAGGCCCGGCCGCAGAAAGAGCAAGATTTAGTTGTACTTTTAATTGTGGTACTGTACAGCTTCTCATTTCTCTGATGGCGTGTATGTGTCTCTGCATATGTGTGAGTCTCTGTATATGTGTGCGTCTCTGTATATGTGTGAGTCTCTGTATATGTGTGAGTCTCTGTATATGTGTGTGTCTTTGTATATGTGTGTGTCTTTGTATATGTGTTTGTGTTTGTCTTTGTATATATGTGTGTCTCTGTATATATGTGTGCCTCTGTATATGTGTGTGTCTCTGTATATGTGTGAGTCTCTGTATATGTGTGAGTCTCTGTATATGTGTGAGTCTCTGTATATGTGTGGGTCTCTGTATATGTGTGAGTCTCTGTATATGTGTGAGTCTCTGTATATGTGTGGGTCTCTGTATATGTGTGAGTCTCTGTATATGTGTGTGTCTTTGTATATGTGTGTGTCTTTGTATATGTGTTTGTGTTTGTCTTTGTATATGTGTGAGTCTCTGTATATGTGTGTCTCTGTATATATGTGTGCCTCTGTATATGTGTGTGTCTTTGTATATGTGTTTGTCTTTGTATATGTGTGTGTCTCTGTATATTTGTGTGTCTCTGTATATGTGTGTGTCTCTGTATATGTGTGCGCTCTGTATATGTGTGTGTGTCTTTGTATATTTATGTGTGTCTTTGTATATGTGTGTGTGTCTGTATATGTGTGTGCCTCTGTATATGTGTGTGTCTTTGTATATGTGTGCGCTCTTTATAAGTGTGTGTCTTTGTGTGTCTGTACTGTCAGTAGAACACATTTGAGATGGAGAAGTTCGTTCTAACTTTGACTGTCACTTTTTTTGTGACACGCGTAGAGTTTGAACAATTTGAATGTGACACATTCAACAGAAAGAATTTTGTATTTGGTGACTTCATCCACTCATAGAGTCACAGACACATCTCACTCAACCAAAACCTTCACTTGTATTGATCCGTCCGTCGCAAATCGATTCTCCTTGTCACAGATCTATGTCAGCTTGACACAACCTGTTACATCTTCTATCACCTGCTAGAGGTCCCCTCCTTCTCTCTTAGTCACATCTTCTATCACCTGCTAGAGGTCCCCTCCTTCTATCTCAGTCACATCTTCTATCACCTGCTAGAGGTCCCTCCTTCTCTCTCAGTCACATCTTCTATCACCTGCTAGAGGTCCCATCCTTCATTCTCAGTCGCATCTTCTATCACCTGCTAGAGGTCCCATCCTTCATTCTCAGTCACATCTTCTATCACCTGCTAGAGGTCCCCTCCTTCTCTCTCAGTCACATCTTCTATCACCTACTAGAGGTCCCCTCCTTCTCTCTCAGTCACATCTTCTATCATCTGCTAGAGGTCCCCTCCTTCTCTCTCAGTCACATCTTCTAGCACCTACTAGAGGTCCACTCCTTGTCTCTCAGTAACATCTTCTATCAACTACTAGAGGTCCCCTCCTTCTCTCTCAGTCACATCTTCTATCACCTGCTAGAGGTCCCCTCCTTCTCTTTCAGTCACATCTTCTATCACCTGCTAGAGGTCCCCTCCTTCTCTCTCAGTCACATCTTCTATCATCTGCTAGAGGTCCCTCCTTCTATCTCTGTCACATCTTCTCCCACCAGTTAGAGATCCCTTCCTCTCTCTGTCACATCTTCTCCCACCAGTTAGAGGTCCCATTCTCTCTCTGTCACATCTTCTCCCACCAGCTAGATGTCCCCTCCTCCTCCTCTTTCTGTCACATCTTGTCCCACCGTCTAAAGGTCCCCTCCTCCTCTCTCTGTCACATCTTGTCCCACCAGGTAGAATACCCTCCTCCTCCTCTCTCTGTCACATCTTTTCCTACCATCTAAAGGTCCCCTCCTCCTCTCTCTATCACATCTTCTCCCACCAGGTAGAAGACCCTCCTCCTCCTCTCTCTGTCACATCTTCTCCCACCAGGTAGAAGACCCTCCTCCTCCTCTCTCTGTCACATCTTTTCCTACCATCTAAAGGTCCCCTCCTCCTCTCTCTATCACATCTTCTCCCACCAGCTAGAAGACCCTCCTCCTCCTCTCTCCGTCACATCTTCCCCAACCAGCTAGATGACCACAATTCTTCCTCTGTCTGTCACATCTTCTCTCACATGCTAGATGTCCTCTCCTCCTCCTCTCTCTGTCACATCTTCTCTAAACTGCTAGATGTCCCTCCTCCTCCTCTCTCTGTCACATATTCTCTCAACAGCTAGATGCCCCCTCCGCCTCCTCTCTCTGTCACATCTTCTCTCACATGCTAGATGCCCCTCCTCCTCCTCTCTCTGTCATATCTTCTCTAAACTGCTAGATGCCCCCTCCGCCTCCTCTCTCTGTCACATCTTCTCTCAACTGCAAGATGCCCCCTCCGCCTCCTCTCTCTGTCACATCTTCTATCACCTGCTAGAGGTCCCCTCCTCCTCATCTCTCTGTCACATCTTCTCTCACATGCTAGATATCCCCTCCTCTCTCAGTCACATCTTCTATCATCTGCTAGAGGTCCCCTCCTTCTCTCTCAGTCACATCTTCTATCACCTACTAGAGGTCCACTCCTTCTCTATCAGTCACAGCTTCTATCATCTGCTAGAGGTCCCCTCCTTATCTCTCAGTCACATCTTCTATCACCTACTAGAGGTCCCCTCCTTCTCTCTCAGTCACATCTTCTATCAACTACTAGAGGTCCCCTCTTTCTCTTTCAATCACATCTTCTATCACCTGCTAGATGTCCTCTCCTCCTCCTCTCTATGTCACATCTTCTCTAAACTGCTAGATGTCCCCTCCTCCTCCTCTCTCTGTCACATATTCTCTCAACTGCTAGATGCCCCCTCCGCCTCCTCTCTCTGTCACATCTTCTCTCACATGCTAGAGGTCCCCTCCTTCTCTCTCAGTCACATCTTCTATCACCTACTAGAGGTCCACTCCTTCTCTATCAGTCACAGCTTCTATCATCTGCTAGAGGTCCCCTCCTTATCTCTCAGTCACATCTTCTATCACCTACTAGAGGTCCCCTCCTTCTCTCTCAGTCACATCTTCTATCAAACTACTAGAGGTCCCCTCTTTCTCTTTCAGTCACATCTTCTATCACCTGCTAGAGGTCCCCTCCTTCTCTTTCAGTCACATCTTCTATAACCTGCTAGAGGTCCCCTCCTTCTCTCTCAGTCACATCTTCTATCACCTACTAGAGGTCCACTCCTTCTCTCTCATTCACATCTTCTATCACCTACTAGAGGTCCACTCCTTCTCTCTCATTCACATCTTCTATCACCTACTAGAGGTCCACTCCTTCTCTCTCATTCACATCTTCTATCACCTGCTAGAGGCCCCCTCCTTCTCTCTCTGTCACATCTTCTCCCACCAGTTAGACGTCCCTCCTCCTCCTCTCTCTGTCACATCTTATCCCACCAGTTAGAGGTCCCTTCCTTCTCTCTCTGTCACATCTTCTCCCACCAGTTAGAGGTCCCTTCCTTCTCTCTCTGTCACATCTTCTATCACCTGCTAGAGGTCCCCTCCTCCTCCTCTCTCTGTCACATCTTCTCCCACCAGTTAGAGGTCCCCTCCTCCTCCTCTCTCTGTCACATCTTCTATCACCTGCTAGAGGTCCCCTCCTCCTCCTCTCTCTGTCACATCTTCTCCCACCAGTTAGACGTCCCCTCCTCCTCCTCTCTCTGTCACATCTTCTCCCACCAGTTAGAGGTCCCTTCCTTCTCTCTCTGTCACATCTTCTCCCACCAGTTAGAGGTCCCTTCCTTCTCTCTCTGACACATCTTCTATCACCTGCTAGAGGTCCCCTCCTCCTCCTCTCTCTGTCACATCTTCTCCCACCAGTTAGAGGTCCCTTCCTCTCTCTGTCACATCTTGTCCCACCAGTTAGAGGTCCCTCCTCTCTCTGTCACATCTTGTCCCACCAGTTAGAGGTCCCTTCCTCTCTCTGTCACATCTTGTCCCACCAGTTAGAGGTTCCCTCCTCCTCCTCTCTCTGTCACATCTTCTCCCACCAGTTAGAGGTCCCTTCCTTCTCTCTCTGTCACATCTTCTATCACCTGCTAGAGGTCCCCTCCTCCTCCTCTCTCTGTCACATCTTCTCCCACCAGTTAGAGGTCCCCTCCTCCTCCTCTCTCTGTCACATCTTCTCCCACCAGTTAGAGATCCCTTCCTCTCTCTGTCACATCTTCTCCCACCAGTTAGAGGCCCCCTCCTCCTCCTCTCTCTGTCACATCTTCTCCCACCAGTTAGAGGTCCCTTCCTCTCTCTGTCACATCTTCTCCCACCAGTTAGAGGTCCCCTTATCCTCCTCTTCCTGTCACATCTTGTCCCACCAGGTAAAGGTCCCCTCCTCTCTCTGTCACATCTTCTCTCAACTGCTAGATGTGCCCTCCTCCTCCTCTCTCTGTCACATCTTCTCTCAACTGCTAGATGTCCCCTCTTCCTCCTCTCTCTGTCACATCTTCTCTCAACTGCTAGAGTTCCCCTCCTCTTCCTCTCTCTGTCACATCTTCTCTCAACTGCTAGAGTTCCCCTCCTCTTCCTCTCTCTGTCACATCTTCTCTCAACTGCTAGATGTCCCCTCCTCCTCCTCTCTCTGTCACATCTTCTCTCAACTGCTAGAGTTCCCCTCCTCTTCCTCTCTCTGTCACATCTTCTCTCAACTGCTAGATGTCCCCTCCTCCTCATCTCTCTGTCACATTTTCTCTCAACTGCTAGAGTTCCCCTCCTCTTCCTCTCTCTGTCACATCTTCTCTCAACTGCTAGATGTCCCCTCCTCCTCATCTCTCTGTCACATCTTCTCTCAACTGCTAAATGTCCCCTCCTCTTCCTCTCTCTGTCACATCTTCTCTCAACTGCTAGTGTTCCCCTCCTCTTCCTCTCTCTGTCACATCTTCTCTCAACTGCTAGAGTTCCCCTCCTCCTTCTCTCTCTGTCACATCTTCTATCACCTGCTAGAGGTCCCCTCCTCCTCATCTCTCTGTCACATCTTCTCTCACATGCTAGATATCCCCTCCTCTCTCAGTCACATCTTCTATCATCTGCTAGAGGTCCCCTCCTTCTCTCTCAGTCACATCTTCTATCACCTACTAGAGGTCCCCTCCTTCTCTCTCAGTCACATCTTCTATCATCTGCTAGAGGTCCCCTCCTTCTCTCTCAGTCACATCTTCTATCACCTACTAGAGGTCCCCTCCTTCTCTCTCAGTCACATCTATCAACTACTAGAGGTCCCCTCCTTCTCTTTCAGTCACATCTTCTATCACCTGCTAGAGGTCCCCTCCTTCTCTTTCAGTCACATCTTCTATAACCTGCTAGAGGTCTCCTCCTTCTCTCTCAGTCACATCTTCTATCACCTACTAGAGGTCCACTCCTTCTCTCTCATTCACATCTTCTATCACCTACTAGAGGTCCACTCCTTCTCTCTCAGTCACAACTTCTATCACCTGCTAGAGGTCCTCTCCTTCTCTCTCTGTCACATCTTCTATCACCTGCTAGAGGCCCCCTCCTTCTCTCTCTGTCACATCTTCTATCATCTGCTAGAGGTCCCCTCCTTCTCTCTCAGTCACATCTTCTATCACCTACTAGAGGTCCCCTCCTTCTCTCTCAGTCACATCTATCAACTACTAGAGGTCCCCTCCTTCTCTTTCAGTCACATCTTCTATCACCTGCTAGAGGTCCCCTCCTTCTCTTTCAGTCACATCTTCTATAACCTGCTAGAGGTCTCCTCCTTCTCTCTCAGTCACATCTTCTATCACCTACTAGAGGTCCACTCCTTCTCTCTCATTCACATCTTCTATCACCTACTAGAGGTCCACTCCTTCTCTCTCAGTCACAACTTCTATCACCTGCTAGAGGTCCTCTCCTTCTCTCTCTGTCACATCTTCTATCACCTGCTAGAGGCCCCCTCCTTCTCTCTCTGTCACATCTTCTCCCACCAGTTAGAGGTCCCTTCCTCTCTCTGTCACATCTTGTCCCACCAGTTAGAGGTCCCCTCCTCCTCCTCTCTCTGTCACATCTTCTCCCACCAGTTAGAGGTCCCTTCCTTCTCTCTCTGTCACATCTTCTATCACCTGCTAGAGGTCCCCTCCTCCTCCTCTCTCTGTCACATCTTCTCCCACCAGTTAGAGGTCCCCTCCTCCTCCTCTCTCTGTCACATCTTCTCCCACCAGTTAGAGATCCCTTCCTCTCTCTGTCACATCTTCTCCCACCAGTTAGAGGTCCCTTCCTCTTTCTGTCACATCTTCTCCCACCAGTTAGAGGCCCCCTCCTCCTCCTCTCCCTGTCACATCTTCTCCCACCAGTTAGAGGTCCCCTTATCCTCCTCTTTCTGTCACATCTTGTCCCACCAGGTAAAGGTCCCCTCCTCTCTCTGTCACATCTTCTCCCACCAGCTAGAAGACCCTCCTCCTCCTCTCTCTGTCACATCTTCTCTCATTTGCTAGATGTCCCCTCCTCCTCCTCTCTCTGTCACATCTTCTCTCATTTGCTAGATGTCCCCTCCTCCTCCTCTCTCTGTCACATCTTCTCTCATTTGCTAGATGTCCCCTCCTCCTCCTCTCTCTGTCACATCTTCTCTCAACTGCTAGATGTGCCCTCCTCCTTATCTCTCTGTCACATCTTCTCTCAACTGCTAGAGTTCCCCTCCTCTTCCTCTCTCTGTCACATCTTCTCTCAACTGCTAGAGTTCCCCTCCTCTTCCTCTCTCTGTCACATCTTCTCTCAACTGCTAGATGTCCCCTCCTCCTCCTATCTCTGTCACATCTTCTCTCAACTGCTAGAGTTCCCCTCCTCTTCCTCTCTCTGTCACATCTTCTCTCAACTGCTAGATGTCCCCTCCTCCTCCTCTCTCTGTCACATCTTCTCTCAACTGCTAGAGTTCCCATTCCTCTTCCTCTCTCTGTCACATCTTCTCTCAACTGCTAGATGTCCCCTCCTCCTCATCTCTCTGTCACATCTTCTCTCAACTGTTAGAGTTCCCCTCCTCTTCCTCTCTCTGTCACATCTTCTCTCAACTGCTAGATGTCCCCTCCTCCTCATCTCTCTGTCACATCTTCTCTCAACTGCTAAATGTCCCCTCCTCTTCCTCTCTCTGACACATCTTCTCTCAACTGCTAGAGTTCCCCTCCTTTTCCTCTCTCTGTCACATCTTCTCTCAACTGCTAGAGTTCTCCTCCTCTTCCTCTCTCTGTCACATCTTCTCTCAACTGCTAGATGTCCCTCCTCCTCATCTCTCTGTCACATCTTCTCTCAACTGCTAAATGTCCCCTGCTCTTCCTCTCTCTGTCACATCTTCTCTCAACTGCTAGATGTCCCCCTCCTCCTCATCTCTATGTCACATCTTCTCTCAACTGCTAGTGTTCCCTCCTCTTCCTCTCTCTGTCACATCTTCTCTCAACTGCTAGATGTCCCTCCTCCTCCTCTCTCTGTCACATCTTCTCTCATCTGCTAGATGTCCCCTCCACCTCCTCTCTCTGTCACATCTTCTCTCATCTGCTAGATGTCCCCTCCACCTCCTCTCTCTGTCACATCTTCTCTCAACTGCTAGAGTTCCCCTCCTCCTCATCTCTCTGTCACATCTTCTCTCAACTGCTAGAGTTCCCCTCCTCCTCATCTCTCTGTCACATCTTCTCTCACATGCTAGATGTCTCCTGCCCCTCCTCTATCTGTCACATCTTCTCTCACATGGTAGATGTCTCCTCCTCCTCCTCTCTCTGTCACATCTTCTCTCACATGCTAGATGTCTCCTCCTCCTCCTCTCTCTGTCACATCTTCTCTCACATGTTAGATGTCCACTCCTCCTCCTCTCTCTGTCACATCTTTATTCTCTCACATGCTAGATGTCCCTCCTCCTACTCTCTCTGTCACATCTTCTCTCACATGCTAGATGTCTCATCCTCTTCCTCTCTCTGTCACATCTCTCTCACCTGCTAGATGTCCCCTCTTCCTCCTCTCTCTGTCACATATTCTCTCATCTGCTAGATGTCCCCTCCTCCTCCTCTCTCTGTCACATCTTCTCTCAACTGCTAGAGTTCCCTCCTTCACCTCTCTCTGTCACATCTTCTCTCAACTGCTAGATGTCCCCTCCTCCTCTCTCTGTCACATCTTCTCTCACATGCTAGATGTCCCCTCCTCCTACTCTCTCTGTCAAATCTTCTCTCACATGCTAGATGTCTCCTCCTCCTCTCTCTGTCACATCTCCTCTCACATGCTAGATGTCCCCTCCTCCTCTCTCTGTCACATCTTCTCTCACATGCTAGATATCCCCTCCTCCTACTCTCTCTGTCACATCTTCTCTCACATGCTAGATGTCTCCTCCTCCTCTCTCTGTCACATCTCCTCTCACATGCTAGATGTTCCCTCCTCCTACTCTCTCTGTCACATCTTTTCTCACATGCTAGATGTCTCCTCCTCCTCTCTCTGTCACATCTCCTCTCACATGCTAGATATCCCCTCCTCCTCCTCACTCTGTCACATCTTCTCTCACATGCTAGATGTCTCCTCCTCCTCTCTCTGTCACATCTTCTCTCACATGCTAGATGTCTCCTCCTCTTTCTGTCACATCTTCTCTCACATGCTAGATATCCCCTCCTCCTCCTCTCTCTGTCACATCTTCTCTCACATGCTAGATGTCTCCTCCTCCTCTCTCTGTCACATCTTCTCTCACATGCTAGATATCCCCTCCTCCTCTTCTCTCTGTCACATCTTCTCTCGCATGCTAGATGTCACCTCCTCCTCTCTCTGTCACATATTCTCTCACATGCTAGATATCCCCTCCTCCTCCTCTCTCTGTCACATCTTCTCTCACATGCTAGATATCCCCTCCTCCTAATCTCTCTGTCACATCTTCTCTCACATGCTAGATGTCTCCTCCTCCTCTCTCTGTCACATCTTCTCTCACATGCTAGATATCCCTCCTCCTCTCTCTGTCACATATTCTCTCACATGCTAGATGTGCCCCGCTTCCTCCTATCTCTGTCACATCTTATCTCACATCATAGATGTCCCCTCCTCCTCCTTTGTCTGTCACATCTTATCCCACCAGCTAGAAGTCTCTACCTCCTCATCTCTCTATCACATCTTGTCCCACCAGCTAGAAGTCACTTCCTCCTCTCTCTGTCACATCTTATCCTACCAGCTAGAAGTCCCTTCCTCCTCCTCTCTCTGTCACATCTTGTCCCACCAGCTAGAAGTCTCTATCTCCTCCTCTCTCTGTCACATCTACTTCCACAAGCTAGAAGTCCCCTCCTCCTCCTCTCTCTATCACACATTCTCCCACAAGCTAGAATTCCCTCCTCCTCTCTCTATCACACACTCTCCCACCAGCTAGAGGTCCACTCCTCCTTCTCTCTCTGTCACATTTTCTCCCACCAGCAAGAATTCCCCTCCTCCTCTCTCTGTTACATCTTCTCCCACCAGCTAGAGGTCCCCTCCTCCTCTCTCTGTCACATCTTCTCCCACCAGCTAGAGGTTCCCTCCTCCTTTCTCTGTCACATCTTCTCCCACCAGCAAGAGGTCCCCTCCTCCTCTCTCTGTCACATCTTCTCCCACCAGCTAGAGGTCCCCTCCTCCTCTCTCTGTCACATCTTCTCCCACCGGCAAGAGGTCCCCTCCTCCTCTCTCTGTCACATCTTCTCCCACAAGCTAGAATTCCCACTCCTCCTCTCACTATCACACATTCTCCCACCAGCTAGAGGTCCACTCCTCCTCCTCTCTCTGTCACATCTTCTCCCACCAGCAAGAGGTCCCCTCCTCCTCTCTCTGTCACATCTTCTCCCACCAGCAAGAGGTCCCCTCCTCCTCTCTCTGTCTCATCTTCTCCACCAGCTAGAGGTCCCCACCTCCACTCTCTGTCACATTTTCTCCCACCAGCTAGATGTTCCCTACTCCTCTCTCTGTCACATCTTCTCCCACATGCTAGAGGTCTCCACCTCCTCTCTCTGTCACATCTTCTCTCACTTGCTAAAGGTCCCCTCCTCCTCTCTCTGTCACATCTTCTCCCACATGCTAGAGGTCCCCTCTTCCTCTCTCTCTGTCACATCTTCTCTCACCTGCTAGAAGTCTTCTCCTCCTCTCTCTGTCACATGTTCTCTCACATGCTAGATGTCTCCTCCTCCTCTTTCTGTCACATCTTCTCTCACATGCTAGATATCCCCTCCTCCTCCTCTCTCTGTCACATCTTCTCTCACATGCTAGATGTCTCCTCCTCCTCTCTCTGTCACATCTTCTCTCACATGCTAGATATCCCTCCTCCTCATCTCTCTGTCACATCTTCTCTCGCATGCTAGATGTCACCTCCTCCTCTCTCTGTCACATCTTCTCTCACATGCTAGATATCCCCTCCTCCTCCTCTCTCTGTCACATCTTCTCTCACATGCTAGATATCCCCTCCTCCTAATCTCTCTGTCACATCTTCTCTCACATGCTAGATGTCTCCTCCTCCTCTCTCTGTCACATCTTCTCTCACATGCTAGATATCCCCTCCTCCTCCTCTCTCTGTCACATATTCTCTCACATGCTAGATGTGCCCCGCTTCCTCCTATCTCTGTCACATCTTATCTCACATCATAGAGGTCCCCTCCTCCTCCTCTGTTTGTCACATCTTATCCCACCAGCTAGAAGTCTCTACCTCCTCATCTCTCTATCACATCTTGTCCCACCAGCTAGAAGTCACTTCCTCTCCTCTCTCTGTCACATCTTATCCTACCAGCTAGAAGTCCCTTCCTCCTCCTCTCTCTGTCACATCTTGTCCCACCAGCTAGAAGTCTCTATCTCCTCCTCTCTCTGTCACATCTACTTCCACAAGCTAGAAGTCCGTCCTCCTCCTCTCTCTATCACACATTCTCCCACAAGCTAGAATTCCCCTCCTCCTCTCTCTATCACACACTCTCCCACCAGCTAGAGGTCCACTCCTCCTCCTCTCTCTGTCACATCTTCTCCCACCAGCAAGAATTCCCCTCCTCCTCTCTCTGTTACATCTTCTCCACCAGCTAGAGGTCCCTCCTCCTCTCTCTGTCACAACTTCTCCACCAGCTAGAGGTTCCCTCCTCCTTTCTCTGTCACATTTTCTCCCACCAGCAAGAGGTCCCCTCCTCCTCTCTCTGTCACATCTTCTCCCACCAGCTAGAGGTCCCCTCCTCCTCTCTCTGTCACATCTTCTCCCACCGGCAAGAGGTCCCCTCCTCCTCTCTCTGTCACATCTTCTCCCACAAGCTAGAATTCCCACTCCTCCTCTCACTATCACACATTCTCCCACCAGCTAGAGGTCCACTCCTCCTCCTCTCTCTGTCACATCTTCTCCCACCAGCAAGAGGTCCCCTCCTGCTCTCTCTGTCACATCTTCTCCCACCAGCAAGAGGTCCCTCCTCCTGTCTCTGTCACATCTTCTCCCACCAGCTAGAGGTCCCCACCTCCACTCTCTGTCACATTTTCTCCCACCAGCTAGATGTTCCCTACTCCTCTCTCTGTCACATCTTCTCCCACATGCTAGAGGTCCCCACCTCCTCTCTCTGTCACATCTTCTCTCACTTGCTAAAGGTCCCCTCCTCCTCTCTCTGTCACATCTTCTCCCACATGCTAGAGGTCCCCTCTTCCTCTTCTCTCTGTCACATCTTCTCTCACCTGCTAGAAGTCTTCTCCTCCTCTCTCTGTCACATCTTCTCCCACCAGTTAGAGGTCCACTCCTCCTCCTATCTCTGTCACATCTTATCTCACCTGCCAGAGGTCCCTCCTCCTCCTTTCTCTGTCACATCTTCTCTCACATGTCAGAGGTCCCCTCCTCCTTTCTCTGTCACATCTTTTCTCACCTGCTAGAGGTCCCCTCCTCCTCCTATCTCTGTCACATCTTCTCTCACCTGCTAGAGCTCCCCTCCTCCTTCTATGTATGTCACATCTTTCCTCACCTGCCAGAGGTCCCCTCCTCCTCTTTTCTCTGTCACATCTTCTCTCACATGCCAGAGGTCCCCTCCTCCTTTCTCTGTCACATCTTCTCTCACCTGCTAGAGGTCCCCTCCTCCTCCTATCTCTGTCACATCTTCTCTAACCTGCCAGAGGTCCCTTCCTCGCCTCTCTTTCACATCTTCTCCCACCAGCTAGATGTCCACTCCACCTCCTCTCTCTGTCACATCTTCTCTCACAAACCAGAGGTCCCTCCTCCTCTCTCTGTCACATCTTCTCTCACCTGCTAGAGGTCCCCTCCTCCTCCTATCTCTGTCACATCTTCTCTCACCTGCTAGTGGTCTCCTCCTCCTCCTATCTCTGTCACATTTTCTCTCACCTGCTAGAGGTCCCCTCCTCCTCCTATCTCTGTCACATTTTCTCTCACCTGCTAGTGGTCTCCTCCTCTTCCTCTCTCTGTCACATTGTCTTTCACCATCTAGATGTCCACTCCTCCTCATATCTCTGCCACATTTCTCTTATCAGCTAGATGTCCACTACTCCTCCTCTCCCTGTCACATCTTCTCCCACCTCCTCCTCTCTCTATCACATCTTCTCCCACCTCCTCCTCTCTCTGTCACATCTTCTCCCACCTCCTCTCTCTCTGTCACATCTTCTCCCACCTCCTATCTCTCTGTCACATCTTCTTCCACCTCCTCATCTCTCTGTCACATCTTCTCCCACCTCCTCCTCTCTCTGTCACATCTTCTCCCACCTCCTCATCTCTCTGTCACATCTTATCCCACCTCCTCCTCTCTCTGTCACATCTTATCCCACCTCCTATCTCTCTGTCACATCTTCTCCCACATCCTCCTCTCTCTGTCACATCTTCTCCACCTCCTCCTCTCTCTGTCACATCTTCTCCCACCTCCTCCTCTCTCTGTCACATCTTCTCCCACCTCCTCCTCTCTCTGTCACATCTTCTCCCACCTCCTCCTCTCTCTGTCACATCTTCTCCCACCTCCTCCTCTCTCTGTCACATCTTCTCCCACCTCCTATCTCTCTGTCACATCTTCTCCCACCTCCTCCTCTCTCTGTCACATCTTCTCCACCTCCTCCTCTCTCTGTCACATCTTCTCCCACCTCCTCCTCTCTCTGTCACATCTTCTCCCACCTCCTCCTCTCTCTGTCACATCTTCTCCCACCTCCTCCTCTCTCTGTCACATCTTCTCACCTCCTCCTCTCTCTGTCACATCTTCTCCCACCTACTCCTCTCTCTGTCACATCTTCTCCCACCTCCTCCTCTCTCTGTCACATCTTCTCCCACCTCCTCCTCTCTCTGTCACATCTTCTCCCACCTCCTCCTCTCTCTGTCACGCCAACAGAAGCTACATGTTGTAGAGTTTTTAATACAAAATGTATATGTTTATTCACATTTGTTTGCAGAGTTCCCCAGGTCTGGATAAAGCTGTCCGCCTGCTTCTATTGTACACAGGTAGACAGTCCGTCCTTGACGTCACCACAGGATTTGATTTGTCCAGTGATTTGTTAAATGTGAAATCAATATGACAAAGTGCATAAAAGTAATGTGATCGATATGTTAATATGGGACAAAGTCTTGTAAAGAGATTATAACAATGTAATCATATGGGAAAAAGTCTTGTAAAGTGATTATAACAATGTAAGCATATGGGACAAAGTCTTGTAAAGAGATTATAACAATGTAATCATATGGGACAAAGTCTTGTAAAGAGATTATAACAATATATTAATATGTGACAAAGTCTTGTAAAGTGATTATAACAATATATTAATATGTGACAAAGTCTTGTAAAGTGATTATAACAATATATTAATGTGACAAAGTCTTGTAAAGTGATTATAACAATATATTAATATGTGACAAAGTCTTGTAAAGTGATTATAACAATATATTAATATGTGACAAAGTCTTGTAAAGTGATTATAACAATATATTAATAGTGACAAAGTCTTGTAAAGTGATTATAACAATATATTAATATGTGACAAAGTCTTGTAAAGTGATTATAACTATATTAATATGGGACAACTTTGGGAGACATATTATTGAATATGTGTGACGTGTTATTGAATCTAAGTGACGTGTTATTGAAGCTCTGTGTGACGTGTTATTGAAGCTCTGTGTGACGTGTTATTGAAGCTCTGTGTGACGTGTTATTGAAGCTCTGTGTGACGTGTTATAGAAGCTCTATGACGTGCTATTGAAGCCCTATGTCGCGTTATTAAAGCTCTATAACGTGTTACTGAAGCTAGATGACGTTTTTTTGAAGCTTTGTGTGACTTGCTATTGAGTCTGTGTAACGAGTTATTGAAGCTTTATGACGTGTTATTGAATCTCTGCGGGACGTGTTACTGAAGCTTTATGACGTGTTATTGAAGCTTTGTGTGACGTGTTATTAAACCTTTATGACGTGTTATTGAAGCTTTATGACGAGTTATTGAAGCTCTGTGTGATGTGTTACTGAAGCTCTATGACGTGCTATTGAAGCTCTATGACGTGTTTTTGAAACTCTATGACGTGTTATTGAAACTCTATGACGTGTTATTGCAGCTCTGTGTGATGTGTTACTGAAGCTCTATGACGTGCTATTGAAGCTCTATGACGTGTTTTTGAAGCTCTATGACGTGTTATTGAAGCTCCGTGTGATGAGTTACTGAAGCTCTATGACGTGTTTTTGAAGCTCTTATACGTGTTATTGAAACTCTATGATGTGTTATTGCAGCTCTGTGTGACGTGTTTTTGAAGCTCTGTGACGTGTTTTGAAACTCTATGACGTGTATTAATTTTGACCCTCAGTGATAGGCCCTGGATAACCACGATGACGTCATCATCAACCAAAGGGCCCATGTTATTTGACGTCAAGGAGTAAAGGCACGAGGGCCACTGGCGTCGAGATGATCGTGCTTGTCACATGTTCAAAGATTCGAGTCAACCATGGAGTCATTCGAATGTCGCAGTGCTCCCAACTACGGTCAGATCAAGTACTTAGTAATACCGGAGAAGGACGCTACAAGGGAAGTTTAATGTTCAATGTAAGCACTTCTAGTATTCTAATCTTATGACTTACGAGATGTTAACTCACACACACGAAATAATGATGTTTCAGCTTTTCGTTTCCCATAAATTCTACTGCAGAAGTTGGGCACTTACCTGTCCTAGAGGTAATGTAAGACTTTCTTTCACAAACAGAAAAAATGTTTAAAAATTCTTTGTGTTGTTGCCCGGGGTAAATCTTTAAAAATAGATCGTGCCAGCATTGACGTCACATTGACATCATAATAATCATATTTGTGCAAATATCTCGGGGACCCTCGCTGTTGCTGCAAAGCTCGTTGTTTGTAACGAGATCCTTCTTGTGTTCAGCAACGAAAATTCTATTACAAAGGGCATTGCCCGAGAACAATGGCGAGGGTTAATTTCCTAAACGAATCACGAGTTAAACAAACATTATTCTTGGGCGCAAGCATGGTGACAATGTTTGATGTTTTCATGAACTAGCTAAGGTGGGACTTGGAGAAGCTCGAGAGGTTTGTTTGGGGTGGGGGGAGGGGGAATGGAGGTTGAAAGTGTTGGTGGCGACGTTTGAGTCGGAGGTAACGGGTATGAGCCAGGAGATGTTGAACCATAGATGACGAAAGTGAGAAGTACAGTGCGTTTTTATTTTGCTTTACTCTGTGTCATTGTTTGCGGGTCATCACTGTACTCCGAACATGTCAATATGTGCTGAGATCCCCCCTCAGCAAGTCCGGAGCGACTGACGACTCCAGTTCTATGTTAGTTGGTAAGTCTTCTATACGCAAACTAAGTTGTGTAATTGTATCCCTAATCCGAGATAAATACTGAGACTTTCAAACAATGTCCAGATCTTTAACAAGCATAAGATGAAACAATTCATAGATCTTTAACCAGGGGAAGATGAAACAATTCATAGATCTTTAACCAGGGGAAGATGAAACAATTCATAGATCTTTAACCAGGGGAAGATGAAACAATTCATAGATCTTAATCAGGGGAAGTTCAAGTTAAGAGATGTCCAAAAATATATCAGAGAAGTGAAGTATTTGAGTTAAGTGAAGTATCCCAGTTCTCTGCCCCGCTGATGATACCATCATACGTAGAGTGTTACATCCAAATATCGTCCCAAACTTAGAGTGTTTACATCCTAATACCGTCCCAACTTAGAGTGTTTACATCCTAATACCGACCCAACTTAGAGTGTTTACATCCTAATACCGACCCAACTTAGAGTGTTTACATCCTAATACCGACCCAACTTAGAGTGTTTACATCCTAATACCGTCCCAACGTAGCGTTTCCCTAACTCTTACATTTAGCCGTATAGACTGGCGAGGTTGGCAGCAAACTCCGATCACCAAGTCTACGCTTTGCGTCACTGACTCTGCCAAAGAGACTTAATTTATAGGAAGTAGTGACTCGTTTCACAGTGACACAACAAGAGCGAGTCAGTGCTGGAGATTAATGAAGGGTTTAAAGATAATGTTGGATCCTGCTGAGTTGGATGAGGGGAAAGCCGCGGAGGGAGGGTCATAGAGAGATGGGGGTCATAGCTAGAGGGGGTTATAGAGAAAGGGAGTCACAGAGAGAGGGGGTCATAGAGAGAGGGGGTCATAGCTAGAGGGGGTTATAGAGAAAGGGAGTCACAGAGAGTTGGGGTCATAGAGAGTGGGGGTCATAGAGAGTGGGGGTCATAGAGAAAGGGGGCCATAGAGAGAGAGGTTATAGAGAGAAGGGGTCATAGAGAGTGTGAGTTATAGAGAGAGGAGGTCATAGAGAGAGGGGGTCATAGAGAGTGGGGGTCATAGAGAAAGGGGACTATAGAGAGAGGGCTCATAGAGAGAAGGGTCATAGAGGAGGGGGTCATAGAGAGAGTGAGTCATAGAGAGAGGGTGTCATAGAGAGAGGGGATCATAGAGAGAGGAGGTCATGGAGACAGTGGATCATGGAGAGAGGGGGTCATAGAGAGTGAGTGTCATGGATAGAGGATTATGGAGAGAGGGGATCATAGAGAGAGAGGGTCATGGAGAGAGAGGGTCATGGAGAGAGAGGGTCATGGAGAGAGAGGGTCATGTAGAGAGGGTCATAGAGAGAGAGGGTCATGGAGAGAGAGGGTCATAGAGAGAGAGGGTCATGGAGAGAGAGGGTCATGGAGAGAGAGGGTCATGTAGAGAAGAACATGAAGAGAGAATCATAGAGAGAGGGGGGTCATAGAGAGAGGGGATCATAGAGAGAGTAACATGGAGAGAGTGGGAACACGGAGAGAGGATTATAAAGGGAGAATCATAGAAAGAGGGATATGGATATCCTAAAACATAAAAGAAACTGAGATAATTACCAAAGCACGTGATAAAACAGCATTAAACTTTAAAATACATAGAATTATTTTAAAAATATATATATGTATGACATCACGGCTTGGAATCAACAACAAAATAATCCGAAATAAAAAGAAAAAGTTGGTTGACATGAAGATCCGAGTAAAGAAGGTGAGGCGAAATATTAATATCGGAACAGACAGAAATCGAATTGAAAAAAACGCGAGCTATCTAGTCTCATGTTTTATTTATTGTTGTGCAGAGCAGAAATGTTGTAAATGAATAAATAAATAGATGCAGTGGGGAATGGGGCGTGCGTGGGGTGCAGTCGCCTGCCAGGATGTGTGTTCTACAAGCTTCCGGCAAGAATGAAATTTGAAACAAATTTGTGATGACTTTTGTGGTGATTTGAGAACATGACCCGCCGTTGTGAGGGTTTTCTTGTGGTGATGGTTTGTGGGGGATGTGAAAGCCTGGACACTCAAGGCTCAAGGCTCAAGTTTCAAGTGAGGGGCGTCGTACATGTCAGAAAATGGTGGCTACGCTGGGCGTGAAATTAGGCGCAAGAACGCCATTTAGTTTGACATTCATGTTTTAGTCTGGGTGCTAGTTGTTGCAGTCTCTGTGTGTGGGATTTGCTTTGTTTATATGCGTTCTGTGTGTGTGTATGTGTGTGTGTGGTTATAGTTTGTGTGTAGAATGATATATAGTTAGTGTATAATTGATTAGTGTGCATGTATGAGAACACATAATGCTGGTCTTGTAGAATATCATCATCATCATCATCATCATCATCGTCATCATCATCATCATCAGGTTTCAAGAAAATGGAAGAGAGTTCCTTCTTAACAGAGTTGTGTAAATCAACGTGATGACGTCATTAATTATCATGCTGTATAACAGCAACAATGTTACAAGACTGTATAACAGCAACAATGTTACAAGACGGTATAACAGCAACAATGTTACAAGACTGTATAACAGCAACAATGTTCGACGGCTGTATAACAGCAACAATGTTACACGGCTGTATAACAACAACAATGTTACACGGCTGTATAACAACAACAATGTTACATGGCCGTATAACAACAACAATGTTACACGGCTGTATAACAACAATGTTACATGGCCGTATAACAACAACAATGTTACATGATCGTATAACTAAACAATGTTACATGATCGTATAACTAAACAATGTTACATGATCGTATAACTAAACAATGTTACATGATCGTATAACTAAACAATGTTACATGACCGTATAACTAAACAATGTTACATGATCGTATAACTAAACAATGTTACATGATCGTATAACTAAACAATGTTACATGACCGTATAACTAACCAATGTTACATGATCGTATAACTAACCAATGTTACATGACCGTATAACTAAACAATGTTACATGATCGTATAACTAAACAATGTTACATGATCGTATAGCTAACCAATGTTACATGATCGTATAACTAAACAATGTTACATGACCGTATAATTAAACAATGTTACATGACCGTATAACTAAACAATGTTACATGACCGTATAACTAAACAATGTTACATGACCGTATAGCTAACCAATGTTACATGATCGTATAACTAACCAATGTTACATGACCGTATAACTAACCAATGTAACATGACCGTATAACTTAACAATGTTACATGATCGTATAACTAACCAATGTTACGTGATCGTATAACTAAACAATGTTACATGATCGTATAACTAACCAATGTTATATGACCGTATAACTAACCAATGTTACATGATCGTATAACTAAACAATGTTACATGATCGTATAACTAAACAATGTTACATGATCGTATAACTAAACAATGTTACATGATCGTATAACTAACCAATGTTACATGATCGTATAACTAACCAATGTTACATGACCGCATAACTAAACAATGTTACATGATCGTATAACTAAACAATGTTACATGACAGCATAATTAAACAATGTTACATGACCGTATAACTAAACAATGTAACATGGTCGTATAACTAACCAATGTTACATGACAGCATAACTAAACAATGTAACATGGTCGTATAAACTAACCAATGTTACATGACCGCATAATTAAACAATGTTACATGATCGTATAATTAAACAATGTTACATGATCGTATAATTAAACAATGTTACATGACCGTATAACTAAACAATGTTACATGACCGCATAACTAAACAATGTTACATGACCGTATAACTAAACAATGTTACATGATCGTATAACTAAACAATGTTACATGACCGTATAACTAAACAATGTTACATGACCGTATAACTAACCAATGTTACATGACCGTATAACTAACCAATGTTACATGACCGTATAACTAAGCAATGTTAAAAGACCGTATAACTAACCAATGTTACATGACCGTATAACTAACCAATGTTAAAAGACCGTATAACTAACCAATGTTACATGACCGCATAACTAACCAATGTTAAAAGACCGTATAACTAACCAATGTTACATGATCGTATAACTAACCAATGTTACATGACCGTATAACTTACCAATGTTACATGACCGTATAACTAACCAATGTTACATGACCGAATAACTAAACAATGTTACATGACCGTATAACTAACCAATGTTACATGATCGTATAACTAACCAATGTTACATGACCGTATAACTAACCAATGTTACATGACCGTATAACTAACCAATGTTGCATGACCGTATAACTAAACAATGTTACATGACCGTAAAACTAAACAATGTTACATGACCGTATAACTAACCTATGTTACATGATCGTATAACTAACCAATGTTACATGACCGTATAACTAACCAATGTTACATGACCGTATAACTAACCAATGTTACATGACCGTATAACTAAACAATGTTACATGACCGTATAACTAACCAATGTTACATGACCGTATAACTAAACAATGTTACATGACTGTATAACAGCAACAATGCTACATGACTGTATAACTAAACAATGTTACATAACTGTATAACTAAACAATGTTACATGACTGTATAACAGCAACAATGTTACATGACCGTATAACTAAACAATGTTACATGACTGTATAACTAAACAATGTTACATGACTGTATAACAGCAACAATGTTACATGACCGTATAACTAAACAATGTTACATGACTGTATAACAGCAACAATGTTACATGACTGTATAACTAAACAATGTTACATGGCTGTATAACTAAACAATGTTACATGGCTGTATAACTAAACAATGTTACATGGCTGTATAACTAAACAATGTTACATGACTATAACAGCAACAATGTTACATGACTGTATAAATAAACAATGTTACATGACTGTATAACTAAGCAATGTTACATGACTGTATAACTAAACAATGTTACATGGCTGTATAACTAAACAATGTTACATGGCTGTATAACTAAACAATGTTACATGGCTGTATAACTAAACAATGTTACATGGCTGTATAAATAAACAATGTTACATGACTGTATAACTAAACAATGTTACATAGCTGTATAACTAAACAATGTTACATGGCTGTATAACAGCAACAATGTTAAATGGCTGTATAACTAAACAATGTTACATGGCTGTATAACTAAACAATGTTACATGGCTGTATAACTAAACAATGTTACATGGCTGTGTAACTAAACAATGTTACATGACTGTATAACTAAACAATGTTACATGACTGTATAACTAAACAATGTTACATGGCTGTATAACTAAACAATGTTACATGGCTGTATAACTAAACAATGTTACATGGCTGTATAACTAAACAATGTTACATGGCTGTATAACTAAACAATGTTACATGACTGTATAACTAAACAATGTTACATGACTGTATAACTAAACAATGTTACATGACTGTATAACTAAACAATGTTACATGACTGTAAACTAAACAATGTTACATGACTGCATAACTAAACAATGTTACATGACTGTATAACTAAACAATGTTACATGGCTGTATAACTAAACAATGTTACATGGCTGTATAACTAAACAATGTTACATGACCGTATAACTAAACAATGTTACATGACTGTATAACTAAACAATGTTACATGACTGTATAACTAAACAATGTTACATGACTGTATAATTAAACAATGTTACATGACTGTATAACTAAACAATGTAACATGACTGTATAACTAAACAATGTTACATGGCTGTATAACTAAACAATGTTACATGGCTGTATAACTAAACAATGTTACATGACTGTATAACTAAACAATGTTACATGACTGTATAACTAAACAATGTTACATGACTGTATAACTAAACAATGTTACATGACTGTATAACTAAACAATGTTACATGGCTGTATAACAGCAACAATGTTACATGACCGTATAACTAAACAATGTTACATGACTGTATAACTAAACAATGTTACATGACCGTATAACTAAACAATGTTACAGACCCCACATGACTTTGAACGACAGAAAGAGTGATATAACTAAACAAACAAAACTAACTTTACCGCATTACCTCGTTGCTAAGTTCACCTGAGGCGACGGTACAGATCGGAGAATACAGGCCGCGTGTTCTGAGCTATCACCACGAGGCTTTCGGGTCGGGGTTTTTATTTCACCGTCGTTAGAAAAACCGCTTGACCCTAGTCGGATTCGAACCGGTCTTCTCTTGGTTTGAAGCCTGACAAGTTATAGCCTTTTTATCCACCATTTTTCCTAGAATTGTTAAGAGTTATTGTTTGTTTCTAGAATAATCAGGCAGTTCTAACACATGAAGACTATTACAGCAGTCACAATGAGAAATATTACAGCAGTCACAAAGAGAAATATTACAGAAGTCACAATGAGAAATATTACAGCAGTCACAAAGAGAAAATATTACAGCAGTCACAATGAGAAATATTACAACAGTCACAACGAGAAATATTGCAGAAGTCACAATGAGAAATATTACAGAAGTCACAATTAGAAATATTACAGCAGTAAAAATGAGAAATATTACAGCAGTCACAATGAGAAATATTACAGAAGTCACAATCAGAAATATTACAGAAGTCACAATGAGAAATATTGCAGAAGTCACAAAGAGAAAAATTACAGCAGTCACAATGAGAAATATTACAGAAGTCACAAAGAGACAAATTACAGCAGTCACAAAGAGAAAAATTACAGCAGTCACAATGAGAAATATTACAGTAGTCACAAAGAGAAAAATTACAGCAGTCACAATGAGAAATATTACAGCAGTCACAATGAGAAATATTACAGTAGTCACAAAGAGAAAAATTACAGCAGTCACAATGAGAAATATTACAGCAGTCACAATGAGAAATATTACAACAGTCACAACGAGAAATATTGCAGAAGTCACAATGAGAAATATACAGAAGTCACAATGAGAAATATTACAGCAGTCAAAATGAGAAATATTACAGCAGTCACAATGAGAAATATTACAGAAGGCACAATCAGAAATATTACAGAAGTCACAATGAGAAATATTGCAGAAGTCACAAAGAGAAAAATTACAGCAGTCACAATGAGAAATATTACAGAAGTCACAAAGAGAAAAATTACAGCAGTCACAAAGAGAAAAATTACAGCAGTCACAATGAGAAATATTACAGTAGTCACAAAGAGAAAAATTACAGCAGTCACAATGAGAAATATTACAGCAGTCACAATGAGAAATATTACAGTAGTCACAAAGAGAAAAATTACAGCAGTCACAATGAGAAATATTACAGCAGTCACAATGAGAAATATTACAGTAGTCACACAAGAGAAAAATTACAGCAGTCACAATGAGAAAAATTACAGCAGTCACAATGAGAAATATTACAGCAGTCACAAAGAGAAATATTACAGAAGTCACAATCAGAAATATTACAGAAGTCACAATGAGAAATATTGCAGAAGTCACAAAGAGAAAAATTACAGCAGTCACAATGAGAAATATTACAGAAGTCACAAAGAGAAAAATTACAGCAGTCACAAAGAAAAAAATACAGCAGTCACAATGAGAAATATTACAGCAGTCACAGAGAGAAATATTACAGCAGTCACAGTGATACATTTTACAGCAGTCACAATGAGAAATACCAGAAGCATTTGAAATAAGAACAGGAGTAAGGCAGGGCTGCCTTCTGTCGCCATTTCTCTTTCTACTGGCCATAGATTGATTATGAAAATAACTCAAAACAACAGAAATAGGATCCAGTGGTCACTGACCAAGCAACTTGATGATTTAGACTTTGCTGATGACATAGCTCTCTATCACAGATGCCATCAACAGATGCAGGATAAAATGAGCATATTATATGAGAGATCACAACAGCTAGGACTAAAGATTAATAGAGATAAGACCAACATTATGAGAATTAATATAGTTGGCAATAACCAAATAAAACTAGGAGAATTACCTCTATTGGTTGTACAATCTTACATATATCTCGGCAGTAATATAGATAAAGAGGGAGGAACAGAAAATGATACCAAAATAAGGATATCAAAATCAAGAGGAGCTTTCATTGCACTGGGAAACATCAAGCGAAATTAGGTTAAATGCAAAAATAAAAATGTTCAACTCAAATGTTAAGTCGGTCCTATTATATGGCTGTGAAACATGGAGAACAAAAAATTGACAATCACGAAGATACAGACTTTCATTAATGGATGCTTACGCAGAATAAAAAGGATGGAAATGGCAGGACAAAATCACTAACATAGAATGATGGAAAGGTACCAGTCAAATACCAGTGGATAAAGAGATATAGCGAAGACGATGGCGCTGGATAGGACACATACTACGGAAGCCAACTGAGAGTATTACACAATAGGCCATTTTTTGGAATCCCCAGGGGAAAATACAAAGAGGAAGACCAATGAATTATTGGAGAAGACAGATAGAAGCAGAGATGAAGATGATGGGAAAGACATGGAATAATCTAAAAGAGACAGAGACAGAACGACTTGGAAAATGTTTGTTGAAGACCTATGCTCCACTGGGAGCTAAAAAAGGTAGAAGTAGAAGAAGAACAATGAGAAATATTATATCAGTCATAATGAGAACCAATAATGAAAGCAATGGAACGTTTGTCTGAGACGTGAGTACATCTTGCGAACTCAAAGGCTGGGAACAGAACGACACAGAACAAGTGTCTGACACAAGGAACAGAACGACACAGAACAAGTCTCTGGCACAAGGAACAGAATGTCACAGAACAAGTCTCTGGCACAAGGAACAGAACGACACAAAACAAGTCTCTGGCACAAGGAACAGAATGTCACAGAACAAGTCTCTGGCACAAGGAACAGAACGACACAGAACAAGTCTCTGGCACAAGGAACAGAACAAGTCTCTGGCACAAGGAACAGAACGACACAGAACAAGTCTCTGGCACAAGGAACAGAACGACACAGAACAAGTCTCTGGCACAAGGAACAGAACAAGTCTCTGGCACAAGGAACAGAACGACACAGAACAAGTCTCTGGCACAAGGAACAGAACAATTCTCTGGCACAAGGAAGAGAATGTCACAGAACAATTCTCTGGCACAAGGAACAGAACGACACAGAACAAGTCTCTGGCACAAGGAACAGAACAATTCTCTGGCACAAGGAACAGAATGTCACAGAACAATTCTCTGGCACAAGGAAGAGAATGTCTTCAAGGGAGCGCATGGACAGAATCAATCAATAACCTCAGCCAAAAGCCTGCACGGATTTAGTCTTAGCGAAGATTGCAGCCTCGTAGATGGACTGACGGAATGAGATGCTTTACAAACATCAGGAATTAAATGCACACATTGATTGTCCGGGTCGACAATTACTGCAGAAATGAGGTTTTGTCTCATGATGGGGGCCCGGGGCGAAAGGTTAAAAAATAAAAACCCTCGTTATCTCGGGCCCCAAAAGGATGTTGCAACTTTGTACGGGCAGCGGGCGAGGTGTATCATCTATGTACGTGTGACATAAGCTACGTAACCAAAACGTGTTGTGGGAAGGTAACTCTTGAAACCTGTAATTAATATGCCGCTTGGCTGGAGTTATCTCACTCCTTTTTGTGAACTACGTCATGTTTTGATGTGAAAATTGTGGCTAAACTCTGTTTCAAAGTAAACACTAAATTACTGAGAGGGTTGTACACGAAGCACTTGAAAGTGCTGTACAAGAACAAATTACTCAAATTGCTGTACAAGAATAAATTACTCAAATTGCTGTACAAGAATAAATTACTCAAATTGCTGTACAAGAATAAATTACTCAAATTGCTGTACAAGAATAAATTACTCAAATTGCTGTACAAGAATAAATTACTCAAATTGCTGTACAAGAACAAATTACTCAAATTGCTGTACAAGAATAAATTACTCAAATTGCTGTACAAGAATAAATTACTCAAATTGCTGTACAAGAATAAATTACTCAAATTGCTGTACAAGAACAAATTACTCAAATTGCTGTACAAGAATAAATTACTCAAATTGCTGTACAAGAACAAATTACTCAAATTGCTGTACAAGAACAAATTACTGAAAGTATTTGACAAGAACAACTTACCGTTATAGAGTACAAATATTTGAGTATGTAGTTTCACAATAGCCATCAAGTTGACCTTTCTCTCCTTATTTCTCTCTGTCTCTCTCTCTCATACATCCACATATACAGAAGGGTTATGCGTATGTTCCATAAAGAACGGTGAGGGATTGTACAAAGAACATGTTCTGCAGTGAAGTCACTGCGCTATTTAATAATAAAATGAACAGAGAACTAAACTCAAGTTCTCACAAAAACAAAGCTAAATAACCATACTTTCTCTCGGACGTAGCACATTATTGATGTTACGTGCTGGACGTAACCAAGCCAAGATTTGTGTTGGCCGTGACCAAGCCAAGATTTGTGCTGGACGTGACCAAGCCAAGATTTGTGCTGGACGTGACCAAGCCAAGATTTGTGCTGGACGTGACCAAGCCAAGATTTGTGCTGGACGTGACCAAGCCAAGATTTGTGCTGGACGTGACCAAGCCAAGATTTGTGCTGGACGTGAACTACACAAGATTAGAGCTGGACGTGAACAACACAAGATTAGAGCTAGGCATGACAAACACAAGATTAGAGCTAGGCATAACACAAGATTAGAGCTAGGCATGACAAACACAAGATTAGAGCTAAGCATAACACAAGATTAGAGCTAGGCATGACAAACACAAGATTAGAGCTAGGCATAATACAAGATTAGAGCTTAGACGTGACCGAACACAATGTTGACCATCATACCGAAATATGTGTCAACGGCCACAAAAAAAGGAAACAAGTACATGGATTGAAATAGAAGGGATCAATAATACAATCAGACGGTAGAAGCACTGCAGAAATTAGAAGCAGAATAGGACAATCACAGACAGAATAGGACAATCAAAGACAGAATAGGACAATTAAAGACAGAATAGGACAATCAAAGACAGAATAGGACAATTAAAGACAGAATAGGACAATTAAAGACAGAAAAGAACAATTAAAGACAGAATAGGACAATTAAAGACAGAAAAGGACAATTAAAGACAGAATAGGACAATTAAAGACAGAAAAGGACAATTAAAGACAGAATAGGACAATCAAAGACAGAATATGACAATCAAAGACAGAATAGGACAATTAAAGACAGAATAGGACAATTAAAGACATAATGGGGAATCAAAGACATAATAGGACAATCACAGACAGAATAGGACAATCACAGACAGAATAGGACAATCAAAGACAGAATAGGACAATCAAAGACAGAATAGGACAATTAAAGACAGAATAGGACAATCACAGACAGAATAGAACAATCAAAGACAGAATAGGACAATCAAAGACAGAATAGGACAATCAAAGACAGAATAGAACAATCAAAGACAGAATAGGACAATCAAAGACAGAATAGGACAATCACAGACAGAATAGGACAATCAAAGACAGAATAGGACAATCAAAGACAGAATAGGACAATCAAATACAGAATAGGACAATCAAAGACAGAATAGGACAATCAAAGAGAGAACTCCATTGAATGTGAAAAAACGTTCCTATGTAAGAAATGATTGTCACTTATTGTTAGACATCGTGTCCTAAAGTGCTACATCGAACATGTTCTACAATATGAAAGTGAGTCATGGGCGATAAGTACGACAGCACAAAGAACATTTGAGGCAGATGAGATGTGGTTTATCAGAAGAATGTTACGAAGTCCATGGATAGCAAAAATCACAAATGAAGAATGTTTAAAACGAGATGGAGAAACCAGAAATATAATCAAAATCAGAAGGAAAAGATCATCTAAAATTTGTGGACATGTCATGCGAAAAGACATTGAGAATTCTATAACAGGCAGAATGAATGGAAGGAAGAGAACAGGGAAACCAAGAAAAAAATAAATACCAGCTTATCAAATGGTATAATAAAAGATCGCCGACTGAACTTACGACACGCATGTAGGACTGAGTGATGTGGAGAGTGATGATCGCCGACTGAACTTACGACACGCATGTAGGACTGAGTGATGTGGAGAGTGATGATCGCCTACTGAACTTACGACACGCGTGTAGGACTGAGTGATGTGGAGAGTGATGATCGCCTACTGAACTTACGACACGCATGTAGGACTGAGTGATGTGGAGAGTGATGATCGCCTACTGAACTTACGACACGCGTGTAGGACTGAGTGATGTGGAGAGTGATGATCGCCTACTGAACTTACGACACGCATGTAGGACTGAGTGATGTGGAGAGTGATGATCGCTTACTGAACGTACGACACGCATGTAGGACTGAGTGATGTGGAGAGTGATGATCGCCTTCTCCAACCGGCATGGCACCTGATGATAATGAGCTTCGTAATGAACGTAACCTCACGGCAGCGAAGATACCACACAAGTTGTATCAACAACAAGAACTACTCCAACAGCCTCTTGTGGATCTATGTGCTTGTATGATGTACACGATCTGTCTGCCTGTATGATGTACACGTTCTATCTGCCTGTATGATGTACACGATCTATGTGCTTGTATGATGTACACGATCTATGTGCTTGTATGATGTACACGATCTATCTGCCTGTATGATGTACACGATCTATCTGCCTGTATGATGTACACGATCTATCTGCCTGTATGATGTACACAATCTATCCGCCTGTATGATGTACACGTTCTATCTGCCTGTATGATGTACACGTTCTATCTGCCTGTATGATGTACACGATCTATCTGCCTGTATGATGTACACATCTATCTCGCTTCTAACCGGAAGCTTATTCTCTCCCTTGGACACAAGCCAGTTCCGGTTTTTTAAGGTTTGAAAGCCAGGGAGGATAACTGCAGCAGAAGAAATGACAGCGGGAAATCCCGAATGCGTGTCTGAGAAGTTGAAGAGGCGGCAAATGCAGAAATCAGGCATGTAATGGGATTGTGGACTTCTAATTTACATAAAACTGAGATATGCTCACAGCCCACGTGTTTGATACGTGATCTGGCCAGCATTCTCTCCATTTTGTGGGAAACTTGAAGTTTAGAGAGAATGTGCAGGAGGAAGAGGTGATCGTCCTGGACATGTTTGTGGCTGTGTTGTTGCTTACTGTTTGACTGAGTCTTGTTAGTTGGCTGTGTTGTTGCTTACTGTTTGACTGAGTGTTGTTAGTTGGCTGTGTTGTTGCTTACTGTTTGACTGAGTGCTGTTAGTTGGCTGTGTTGTCGCTTACTCTTTGACTGAGTGTTGTTAGTTGGCTGTGTTGTTGCTTACTGTTTGACTGAGTGTTGTTAGTTGGCTGTGTTGTTGCTTACTCTCTGACTGAGTGTTGTTTGTTGGCTGTGTTGTTGCTTACTCTCTGACTGAGTGTTGTTAGTTGGCTGTGTTGTTGCTTACTGTTTGACTGAGTCTTGTTAGTTGGTTGTGTTGTTGCTTACTGTTTTGACTGAGTGTTGTTAGTTGGCTGTGTTGTTGCTTACTGTTTGACTGAGTGTTGTTAGTTGGCTGTGTTGTTGCTTACTCTTTGACTGAGTGTTGTTAGTTGAATGTGTTGTTGCTTGAGTGCTGTTAGTTGGCTGTGTTGTTGCTTACTTTCTTTGACTGAGTGCTGTTAGTTTGCTGTGTTGTTGCTTACTCTCTTTGACTGAGTGTTGTTAGTTGGCTGTGTTGTTGCTTACTCTCTAACTGAGTGTTGTTAGTTGGCTGTGTTGTAGCTTACTCTCTTTGACTGAGTGCTGTTAGTTTGCTGTGTTGTTGCTTACTCTCTGACCGAGTGTTGTTAGTTGGCTGTTTTGTTGCTTACTCTTTGACTGAGTGTTGTTAGTTGGCTGTGTTGTTGCTTACTCTTTGACTGAGTGTTCGTTCGTTCGTTCGTTCGCTTTCGTCAGCTTTGACCTCTGACGAAGTCCCACCCACTCAATTTTGTGGGACTGAATTTTGCGTGTAAAGTCTGTTTTATCCCATTACAGGATGCCCCTCGCCATGCAGGCAGATTTACTCCGACTTCAGAGGTACTAATTTTTAGGGAATTAGTAAAACCCAGGTGTCCTCGCCAGGGTACGAACCCCGGCTGTTGCCGTGGTAAGCCAACCGCCTATCGATTGCGCTAACCGGACACTTTGACTGAGTGTTGATAGTTGGCTGTGTTGTTGCTTACTCTTTGACTGAGTGTTGTTAGTTGGCTGTGTTGTTGCTTAATCTTTGACTGAGTGTTGTTAGTTGGCTGTGTTGTTGCTTAATCTTTGACTGAGTGTTGTTAGTTGGCTGTGTTGTTGCTTACTCTTTGACTGAGTGTTGTTAGTTGGCTGTGTTGTTGCTTAATCTTTGACTGAATGTTGTTAGTTGGCTGTGTTGTTGCTTACTCTTTGACTGAGTGTTGTTTGTTGGGTGTGTTGTTGCTTACTCTTTGACTGAGTGTTGTTAGTTGGCTGTGTTGTTGCTTACTGTTTGACTGAGTGTTGTTTGTTGGGTGTGTTGTTGCTTACTCTTTGATTGAGTGTTGTTTGTTGGTGTGTTGTTGCTTACTCTTTGACTGAGTGTTGTTTGTTGGGTGTGTTGTTGCTTACTCTTTGACTGATTGTTGTTTGTTGGGTGTGTTGTTGCTTACTCTTTGACTGAGTGTTGTTAGTTGGCTGTGTTGTTGCTTACTCTTTGACTGAGTGTTGTTTGTTGGGTGTGTTGTTGCTTACTCTTTGACTGAGTGTTGTTTGTTGGGTGTGTTTTTCTTGTTAGTTTTTGTGTCTTGTACTAGACAATTGTTATAGCGTGACTGTGCGTGTGTTTGTTTTATAATGCTGTTGTTATAACGCGTGTGTGGTGTTATGCCATTATGTTGTTATACCGAGTGTGTGTTACAACCGCTGTTGTTATAAAGTGTGTGTTATACCAGTTTGTTGTTATATTGAGCACGTGTTATACCAGTTTGTTGCTATCGGGAGCACATGTTATACCAGTTTGTTGTTATAGTCAGCTCGTGTTATACCATTTTGTTGTTATAGGGAGCGCGCGGTGTACCAGTTTGTTGTTATAGGTAGCGCGTGTTATACAAATTTGTTGTTATAGGCAGCGCGTGTTATACCATTTTCTTGCTATAGGGAGCGCGTATTATACAAATTTGTTGTTATAGGGAGCGTGTTATAAAAGATTGTTGTTATTGCGAGTGTGTTATAATAGATTGTTGTTATAGGGAGCGTGTGTTATACCAGTTTTGTTGTTATAGGGAGCGTGTGTTATACCAGTTTGTTGTTATAGGGAGCGTGTGTTATAATAAATTGTTGTTATTGCGAGTGTGTTATAATAGATTGTTGTTATAGGGAGTGTGTGTTATACCAGATTGTTGTTATAGGGAGCGTGTGTTATACCAGTTTGTTGTTATAGGGAGTGTGTTATAATAAATTTGTTGTTATAGCGAGTGTGTTATAATAGATTGTTGTGATACCGAGTATGGTATAAAAGATTGTTGTTATAGGGAGCGTGTGTTATACCAGTTTGTTGTTATAGGGAGCCAATTTTTTAGTTGGCTGCGTGGCAGTGTACCAAGCGTTCGGCTTCTCGTGGCAAGGCGCGGTGCCACTGAGTACGGGTTCGATCCCACTTCGGACCATATATTGTTCTTCGTTTTTTTCTATTGTTGTTTGTCTGTCAATTTTTCCGAGTGCTAACACATACTTCTTTGTTCTATTATTCCCTATTATCGCCTCGGAAGTTCCCCATATAATAATATTTATGTATTATTATTTGTACCCAGTATATAACCACTGGGAACTACTATTCGTGCTGTTTCGTCCAATAAATGTTTGTCTACAACACAAGTATTCAGCCCTACTGGGAGATACTTGCATTAATAGGAAAGTACAAATATACAATTTATTTCCGGTCTGTGATCGTTACCCTATGCTATAGTCATTGAGATCGCCTTTCGTGGAAGACACTACTGCAATAGCCAATTTTTTAGTTGGCTGCGTGGCAGTGTACCAAGCGTTCGGCTTCTCGTGGCAAGGCGCGGTGCCACTGAGTACGGGTTCGATCCCACTTCGGACCATATATTGTTCTTCGTTTTTTTCTATTGTTGTTTGTCTGTCAATTTTTCCGAGTGCTAACACATACTTCTTTGTTCTATTATTCCCTATTATCGCCTCGGAAGTTCCCCATATAATAATATTTATGTATTATTATTTGTACCCAGTATATAACCACTGGGAACTACTATTCGTGCTGTTTCGTCCAATAAATGTTTGTCTACAACACAAGTATTCAGCCCTACTGGGAGATACTTGCATTAATAGGAAAGTACAAATATACAATTTATTTCCGGTCTGTGATCGTTACCCTATGCTATAGTCATTGAGATCGCCTTTCGTGGAAGACACTACTGCAATAGCCAATTTTTTAGTTGGCTGCGTGGCAGTGTACCAAGCGTTCGGCTTCTCGTGGCAAGGCGCGGTGCCACTGAGTACGGGTTCGATCCCACTTCGGACCATATATTGTTCTTCGTTTTTTTCTATTGTTGTTTGTCTGTCAATTTTTCCGAGTGCTAACACATACTTCTTTGTTCTATTATTCCCTATTATCGCCTCGGAAGTTCCCCATATAATAATATTTATGTATTATTATTTGTACCCAGTATATAACCACTGGGAACTACTATTCGTGCTGTTTCGTCCAATAAATGTTTGTCTACAACACAAGTATTCAGCCCTACTGGGAGATACTTGCATTAATAGGAAAGTACAAATATACAATTTATTTCCGGTCTGTGATCGTTACCCTATGCTATAGTCATTGAGATCGCCTTTCGTGGAAGACACTACTGCAATAGCCAATTTTTTAGTTGGCTGCGTGGCAGTGTACCAAGCGTTCGGCTTCTCGTGGCAAGGCGCGGTGCCACTGAGTACGGGTTCGATCCCACTTCGGACCATATATTGTTCTTCGTTTTTTTCTATTGTTGTTTGTCTGTCAATTTTTCCGAGTGCTAACACATACTTCTTTGTTCTATTATTCCCTATTATCGCCTCGGAAGTTCCCCATATAATAATATTTATGTATTATTATTTGTACCCAGTATATAACCACTGGGAACTACTATTCGTGCTGTTTCGTCCAATAAATGTTTGTCTACAACACAAGTATTCAGCCCTACTGGGAGATACTTGCATTAATAGGAAAGTACAAATATACAATTTATTTCCGGTCTGTGATCGTTACCCTATGCTATAGTCATTGAGATCGCCTTTCGTGGAAGACACTACTGCAATAGCCAATTTTTTAGTTGGCTGCGTGGCAGTGTACCAAGCGTTCGGCTTCTCGTGGCAAGGCGCGGTGCCACTGAGTACGGGTTCGATCCCACTTCGGACCATATATTGTTCTTCGTTTTTTTCTATTGTTGTTTGTCTGTCAATTTTTCCGAGTGCTAACACATACTTCTTTGTTCTATTATTCCCTATTATCGCCTCGGAAGTTCCCCATATAATAATATTTATGTATTATTATTTGTACCCAGTATATAACCACTGGGAACTACTATTCGTGCTGTTTCGTCCAATAAATGTTTGTCTACAACACAAGTATTCAGCCCTACTGGGAGATACTTGCATTAATAGGAAAGTACAAATATACAATTTGTTTCCGGTCTGTGATCGTTACCCTATGCTATAGTCATTGAGATCGCCTTTCGTGGAAGACACTACTGCAATAGCCAATTTTTTAGTTGGCTGCGTGGCAGTGTACCAAGCGTTCGGCTTCTCGTGGCAAGGCGCGGTGCCACTGAGTACGGGTTCGATCCCACTTCGGACCATATATTGTTCTTCGTTTTTTTCTATTGTTGTTTGTCTGTCATTTTTCCGAGTGCTAACACATACTTCTTTGTTCTATTATTCCCTATTATCGCCTCGGAAGTTCCCCATATAATAATATTTATGTATTATTATTTGTACCCAGTGTATTATACTAGATTGTTGTTATATCAGGAGTGTATTATACTAGATTGTTGTTATAGCAGGAGTGTATTATACTACTTTGTTGTTATAGCAGGAGTGTATTATACTACTTTGTTGTTATAGCAGAAGTGTATTATACTACTTTGTTTTTATAGCAGGAGTGTATTATACTACTTTGTTGTTATAGCAGGAGTGTATTATACTACTTTGTTGTTATAGCAGGAGTGCATTATACTACTTTGTTGTTATAGCAGGAGTGTATTATACTACTTTGTTGTTATAGCAGGAGTGTATTATACTACTTTGTTGTTTTAGGGTGCATGTTTTATACAAATAAAACAGGGTGTTAGACAAGGTTGTGTGCTGTCTCCAGATTTGTTTAATATTTATAGTGAGATTATTTTAAGATCCAAAGAGGCATGCCTGGAATAACAATTGGAGATCATAATATAAATAATCTAAGTGAAAATGAGATACAAGAAATGTTGGACATAGTGAAAGAAAGCAAAAATAAAGGACTCAGCCTTAATAGCAAAAAGACAGAGGTAATGGTAACAACAAAAAAAGACATCACCTCAGTGCAAAATAAAGACAAATGGAACAATATTAAAACAGGTAAATGAATTTAAATATTTAGGAACTTTGTTAACCTCAGACGGAAGATGTACAAAAGAGGTGAGAACCAGAATGGCTCAGGCAAAAGCATCTTTCCAAAAATGAGGAAGATACTATGCAATCCTAATTTTTAACAATAGAAACAAGAAAAAAGAGTTCTTAAATGTTACGTAGATCCAGTCTTAACATATGGATGTGAATCATGGACAATAGGACAACAGACAAGAAAATCACTGGAGTCTGTAGAAATGTGGTTTTACAGAAGAATGTTGAGAATACCATGGACAGCTAAGAAGAGTAATGAAGATGTTCTGAGAGAGGTCAAAGCAAAAAGAGAGCTAATTTCCAATGTTAGGAAGAAACAATCATCATTCTTTGGCCATGTAATGAGAAGAGAACAACTGGAATATATTGTAACAACTGGAAAAATTGATGGACGAAGAGGAAGAGGGAAACAAAGAGAAAAAATAACAGACAGTTTAAGAGAATGGCTTGGCAGATGGTCAGCACCAGAAATGATAAATAGCTGGCGAGATCGAAAGTTGTGGAGAAACATGATCACCTATGCCAGCTGGCCCGGTACTTGATGATGGTGATGTATTATACCAGTTTGTTGTTATAGTGGTGTGTTAGTTATACAAGGTTGGTTTTGTCGTGTGTGTGTGTGTGGGTGTGTGTGTGTGTGTGTGTATTAGTTATGCTAGGCCAGACCACATATATGGAAACACTTGCAACATTCTCGTTAAGAGAGGAGGACCTGTCGAAGTGTTTCTAGAATTTAATTTCTTGACACCCTATAAGACGTGTGGCCCTTGTCACTTACTGTTTTGGATATTTTTCAATATTAGGGACAAGAATCAACATTACAAATATTTTTCACATTAGGGACAACCATCAACATTAGACATAATCATCAACATTAGACATAATCATCAACATTAGAGGTCACCGTCAACATCAGATGTAAGGGTACATGGACTGAGATCATTAATTACATAACAGGAGATAAAGATATAACATCTCGGGCAGATGGTGCTCATAAACCTGGGAGGGCCGACCATCAAGAAATTGCAGCAAGATTGGGGATAATCAAAGGCTAAGGAAAGCAAACCTGAATAAATGCTGGCTGAAATCGGATGCACTGGGCCACTGGCGCAGAACACAGTGCAACGTTTTAACAGTTATTCAATTCACTTAAACAGACAGCTGTCTTCATGTGGGAGTCTGGAATCCTACTCTGATTGAGCCTTGATCGCAGAGAGAGAGAAAGAGATAGCATGAGTAGGCTAGCTTAGTTGGTACCCATTTCTCAACATATTATAACAGTAACATGAGAACAGCCTTCGTCAGTAGTTAGTGACAGAAGAACATAGGCAATGGAAATATCCTAGTTGTTATTGGTAAAGGTGTGGGGATGGAGGTAGGTGTAACAGAATTGTAAGAATTATAATTCAGACAGATGAATAGGAAGATTTGGGGGAGTGGAATTTTCCTAGTTTTTGGCAAAGGTGGGAATGGTCACATGACTTGACCCTTCTCCATGTCCAGAATTTAGGTTCAAACAAACTCGGGGCAGGTATAGTTGACCAGAGAGATAAGAGTGATGGTAGCGTTGTTTTGAAACAAGTTAGTAAAGTCAACCAGGGCCAAGATGTCGCCATGTTTTGAAACAAGTTAGTAAAGTCAACCAGGGTCAAGATGTGGCCATGTTTTGAAACAAGTTAGTAAAGTCAACCAGGGCCAAGATGTGGCCATGTTTTGAAACAAGTTAGTAAAGTCAACCAGGGCCAAGATGTGGCCGTGTTTTGAAACAAGTTAGTAAAGTCAACCAGGGCCAAAATGTGGCCATGTTTTGAAACAAGTTAGTAAAGTCAACCAGGGCCAAGATGTGGCCATGTTTTGAAACAAGTTAGTAAAGTCAACCAGGGCCAAGATGTGGCCATGTTTTGAAACAAGTTAGTAAAGTCAACCAGGGACAAGATGTCGCCATGTTATGACACAAGTTAGTAAAGTCAACCAGGGCCAAGATGTGGCCATGTTTTGAAACAAGTTAGTAAAGTCAACCAGGGCCAAGATGTGGCCATGTTTTGAAACAAGTTAGTAAAGTCAACCAGGGCCAAGATGTGGCCATGTTTTGAAACAAGTTAGTAAAGTCAACCAGGGACAAGATGTCGCCATGTTATGAAACAAGTTAGTAAAGTCAACCAGGGCCAAGATGTGGCCATGTTTTGAAACAAGTTAGTAAAGTCAACCAGGGCCAAGATGTGGCCATGTTTTGAAACAAGTTAGTAAAGTCAACCAGGGTCAAGATGTGGCCATGTTTTGAAACAAGTTAGTAAAGTCAACCAGGGCCAAGTGGTCGCCATGTTTTGAAGCAAGTTAGTAAAGTCAACCAGGGCCAAGATGTCGCCATGTTTTGGCAATTTCAACACAAAGTTCATATATAATCTAAACTCGCGATAAATTATTGGTTGCGAGATAATAGCGCGAAGCCTGCGCCAGTAAATTATGCAAATGAGACTTAGGCATTGAGCCTGATACACAAGACGATTTTACAGATAACGTCGATGAGGTTCAGAAATGTAAACTAGACGAATAAGTTCGTCCCAACATTTGTTGGGGCAGTAGGAGACATTTGTTGGGGGTCTAGGAGATATGTGTTGGGGCTGTAGGAGATATTTGTTGGGGCTGTATGAGATATTTGTTGGGCTGTAGGAGATATTTGTTGTGGCTGTAGGAGACATTTGTTGGGGGTCTAGGAGATATTTGTTGGGGCTGTAGGAGACATTTGTTGGGGCTGTAGGAGATATTTATTGGGGTCTAGGAGATATTTATTGGGGCTGTAGGAGATATTTGTTGGGGGTGTAGGAGACATTTGTTGGGGGGTCTAGGAGATTTTGTTGGGGGTGTAGGAGATATTTGTTGGGCTGTAGGAGATATTAGTTGGGGCTGTAGGAGACATTTGTTGGGCTGTAGGAGACATTTGTTGGGGCTGTAGGAGATATTAGTTGGGGTGTAGGAGATATTTGTTGGGCTGTAGGATATATTTGTTGGGGCTGTAAGAGATATTTGTTGGGGCTGTAGGAGATATTTGTTGGGGCTGTAGGAGGCATTTGTTGGGGCTGTAGGAGGCATTATTGCGGCTGTAGAAGATATTAGTTGGGGGTGTAGGAGATATTTGTTGGGGCTGTAGGATATATTTGTTGGGGCTGTAGGAGACATTTGTTGGGGGTCTAGGAGATATTTGTTGGGGGTGTAGGAGATATTTGTTGGGGTCTAGGAGATATTTGTTGGGGGTCTAGGAGATATTTGTTGGGGGTGTAGGAGACATTTGTTGGGGGGTCTAGGAGATATTTGTTTTGGTCTGTAGGAGACATTTGTTGGGGCTGTAGGAGACATTTGTTGGGGCTGTAGGAGACATTTGTTGGGGGTGTAGGAGACATTTGTTGGGGGTGTAGGAGATATTTGTTGGGGGTGTAGGAGATATTAGTTGGGGCTGTAGGAGACATTTGTTGGGGCTGTAGGAGACATTTGTTGGGGGTGTAGGAGATATTTGTTGGGGCTGTAGGATATATTTGTTGGGGCTGTAGGAGATATTTGTTGGGGCTGTAGGAGATATTTGTTGGGGCTGTAGGAGGCTTTTGTTGGGGCTGTAGGAGGCATTTGTTGGGGCTGTAGAAGGCATTTGTTGGGGCTGTAGGAGATATTTGTTGGGGCTGCAAGAGATATTTGCTGGGCCCGTAGGAGATATTTGTTGGGGCTGTAAGAGATATTCGTTCAGGCTGTAGGGGACATTTGTTAGAGGGGTAGGTGACATATGTTGGGACTGTAGGAGACATATGTTGGGACTGTAGGAGACATTTGTTGGGGCTGTAGGAGATATTTGTTGGGGGTGTAGGAGACATTTGTTGGGGCTGTAGGAGACATTTGTTGGGGCTGTAGGAGATATTTGTTGGGGGTGTAGGAGATATTTGTTGGGGCTGTAGGATATATTTGTTGGGGCTGTAGGAGATATTTGTTGGGGCTGTAGGAGATATTTGTTGGGGCTGTAGGAGGCATTTGTTGGGGCTGTAGGAGGCATTTGTTGGGGCTGTAGGAGGCATTTGTTGGGGCTGTAGAAGGCATTTGTTGGGGCTGTAGGAGATATTTGTTGGGGCTGTAAGAGATATTTGCTGGGCCCGTAGGAGATATTTGTTGGGGCTGTAAAAGATATTCGTTCAGGCTGTAGGAGACATTTGTTAGAGGGGTACGTGACATATGTTGGGACTGTAGGAGACATATGTTGGGGCTGTAGGAAACATTTGTTGGGGCTGTAGGAAACATTTGTTGGGACTGTAGGAAACATTTGTTGGGGCTGTAGGAGACATTTGTTGGGGCTGTAGGAAACATTTGTTGGGGCTGTAGGAAACATTTGTTGGGACTGTAGGAGACATTTGTTTGGACTGTAGGAGACATTTGTTAGGGCTGTAGGAGACATTTGTTTGGGCTGTAGGAGACATTTGTTGGGGCTGTAGGAGACATTTGTTGGGACTGTATGAGACATTTGTTTGGACTGTAGCAGACATTTGTTGGGGCTATAGGAGATATTCGCTAGGTCTGTAGGAGACAATTGTTTCGGCTGTAGGAGGCATTTGTTTGGACTGTAGTAGCCATTTGTTGGACTGTAGGAGACAATTGTTTCGGCTGTAAGAGACATTTGTTGGGGCTGTAAGAGACATTCGCTAGGGCTGTAGGAGACAATTGTTTCGGCTGTAGGAGACATTTGTTTGGACTGTAGGAGACATTTGATGGGACTGTAGGAGACATTCGCTAGGGCTGTAAGAGATATTCGCTAGAGCTGTAGGAGACAATTTTTTCGGCTGTAGGAGACATTTGTTTGGACTGTAGGAGACATTTGTTGGGACTGTAGGAGACATTCGCTAGGGCTGTAAGAGATATTCGCTAGAGCTGTAGGAGACAATTGTTTCGGCTGTAGGAGACATTTGTTTGGACTGTAGGAGACATTTCTTAGGACGGTAGGAGACATTTGTTGGGGCTGTAGGAGACATTTGTCAGGGCTGTAGGAGACATTTGTTGGTGATGTAGGAGATATTTGTCAGGGCTTTAGGAGACATTTGTTGGGACAGTAGGAGACATTAATTGGGGATGTGGGAGACATTTGTTAGGGCTGTATGAGACATTTGTTGGGACTGTAGGAGACATTCGCTAGGGCTGTAAGAGATATTCGCTAGAGCTGTAGGAGACAATTGTTTCGGCTGTAGGAGACATTTGTTTGGACTATAGTAGACATTTGTTGGGACTGTAGCAGACAATTGTTTCGGCTGTGGGAGACATTTGTTTGGACTGTAGGAGACATTTGTTGGGACTGTAGGAGATATTCGCTAGGGCTGTAAGAGATATTCGCTAGAGCTATAGGAGACAATTGTTTCGGCTGTAGGAGACATTTGTTTGGACTGTAGAAGACATTTCTTAGGACTGTAGGAGACATTTGTTGGGGGTGTAGGAGACATTTGTCAGGACTGTAGGAGACTTTTGTTGGGACTGTAGGAGACATTTGTTGGGGGTGTAGGAGACATTTGTCAGGGCTGAAGGAGACATTTGTCGGGACTGTAGGAGACATTTGTTTGGACTCTAGGAGACATTTGTTGGGGCTGTAGGAGACATTTGTTGGGGCTGTAGGAGACATTTGTTTGGGCTGTAGGAGACATTTGTTTGGGCTGTAGGAGACATTTGTTGGGGCTGTAGGAGACATTTGTTGGGGGTGTAGGAGACATTTGTTTGGACTCTAGGAGACATTTGTTGGGGCTGTAGGAGACATTTGTTTGGGCTGTAGGAGACATTTGTTGGGGCTGTAGGAGACATTTGTTGGGGCTGTAGGAGACATTTGTTTGTGGTGTAGGAGACATTTGTTTACACTCTAGGAGACATTTGTTGGGGCTGTAGGAGACATTTGTTGGGGCTGTAGGAGACATTTGTTTGGACTCTAGGAGACATTTGTTGGGGCTGTAGGAGACATTTGTTGGGGCTGTAGGAGACATTTGTTTGGACTCTAGGAGATATTTGTTGGGGCTGTAGGAGACATTTGTTGGGGCTGTAGGAGACATTTGTTGGAGCTGTAGGAGACATTTGTTGGGGCTGTAGGAGACATTTGTTGGGGCTGTAGGAGACATTTGTTGGGGCTGTAGGAGACATTTGTTTGGACTCTAGGAGACATTTCTTGGGCTGTAGGAGACATTTGTTGGGGCTGTAGGAGACATTTGTTTGGACTCTAGGAGACATTTGTTGGGGCTGTAGGAGACATTTGTTGGGGCTGTAGGAGACATTTGTTGGGGCTGTAGGAGACATTTGTTGGGGGTGTAGGAGACATTTGTCAGGACTGTAGGAGACATTTGTTTGGACTCTAGGAGACATTTGTCAGGACTGTAGAAGACATTTCTTAGGACTGTAGGAGACATTTGTTGGGGGTGTAGGAGACATTTGTCAGGACTGTAGGAGACATTTGTCAGGACTGTAGGAGACATTTGTTGGGGGTTTAGGAGACATTTGTTTGGACTTTAGGAGACATTTGTTGGGGGTGTAGGAGACATTTGTCAGGACTGTAGGAGACATTTGTCAGGACTGTAGGAGACATTTGTTGGGGGTGTAGGAGACATTTGTTTGGACTTTAGGAGACATTTGTTTGGACTTTAGGAGACATTTGTTTGGACTTTAGGAGACATTTGTTGGGGGTGTAGGAGACATTTGTCGGGACTGTAGGAGACATTAGTTTGGATTCTAGGAGACATTTGTTGGGGCTGTAGGAGACATTTGTCAAGGCTGTAGGAGACATTTGTTTGGACTCTAGGAGACATTTGTTGGGGCTGTAGGAGACATTTGTCAAGGCTGTAGGAGACATTTGTTGGAGATGTAGGAGACATTTGTCAGGGCTTTAGGAGACATTTGTTGGGGATGCAGGATACATTTGTTGCGACTGTAGGAGACATTCGTTGGGGGTGTTGGAGATATTTGTTCGGGCTGTAGGAGATATTTGTTGGGGCTGTAGGAGACATTTGTTTGTACAGTAGGAGAAATTATTTTGGACTGCAGGAGACATTTGTTGCGGCTGTAGGAAACATTTGTCAGGGCTGAAGGAGACATTTGTTGGGACTGTCGGAGACATTTGTTGGGGGTTGTATGAGACATTTGTTTGGACTGTAGGAGACATTTGTTTTGGACTGTAGGAGACATTTGTTGGGGCTGTAGGAGACATTTGTTGGGACTGTAAGAGATATTCGTTCGAGCTTTAGGAGACATTTGTTGGGTCTGTAAGAGATATTCGCTAGGACTGTAGGAGACAATTGTTTCGGCTGTAGGAGACATTTGTTTGGACTGTAGGAGACATGTGTTGGGAATGTAGGAGACAATTGTTTCGGCTGTAGGAGACATTTGTTGGAGCTGTAAGAGACATTCGCTAGGCTGTAGGAGACAATTGTTTCGGCTGTAGGAGACATTTGTTTGGACTGTAGGAGACATTTGTTGGGACTGTAGGAGACAATTGTTTCGGCTGTAGGAGACATTTGTTGGGGTTTTAAGAGACATTCGCTAGGGCTGTAGGAGACAATTGTTTCGGCTGTAGGAGACATTTGTTTATACTGTAGGAGACATTTGTTGGGACTGTAGGAGACATTCGCTAGGGCTGTAAGAGATATTCGCTAGGGCTGTAGTAGACAATTGTTTCGGTTGTAGGAGACATTTGTTTATACTGTAGAAGACATTTGTTGGGGCTGTATGAGACATTTGTTGGGGGTGTAGGAGACATCTGTCAGGGCTGTAGGAGACATTTGTTTGGACTTTAGGAGACTTTGTTGGGGCTGTAGGAGACATTTGTTTGGACTGTAGGAGACATTTGTTGGGGCTGTAGGAGACATTTGTTGGGGCTGTAAGAGACATTTGTCAGGGCTGTAGGAGACATTTGTTGGGGCTGTAGGAGACATTTGTTGGGGCTGTAGGAGACATTTGTCAGGGCTGTAGGTAACATTTGTTGGACTGTAGGAGACATTTGTTGGGGCTGTAGGAGACATTTGTCAGGGCTGTAGGACACATTTGTTGGGGCTGTAAGAGACATTTGTCAGGGCTGTAGGAGACATTTGTTGGGGCTGTAAGAGACATTTGTTGGGGCTGTAGGAGACATTTGTTGGGGCTGTAAGAGACATTTGTCAGGGCTGTAGGAGACATTTGTTGGGGCTGTAGGAGACATTTGTTGGGGCTGTAGGAGACATTTGTTGGGGCTGTAGGACACATTTGTTGGGACTGTAGGAGATATTTATTGGGGATGTGGGAGATATTTGTTGGGGCTGTAGGAGACATTTGTCAGGGCTGTAGGACACATTTGTTGGGACTGTAGGAGATATTTATTGGGGATGTGGGAGATATTTGTTGGGGCTGTAGGAGACATTTGTCAGGGCTGTAGGAGACATTTGTTGGGACTGTAGGAGATATTTATTGGGACTGTAGGATATATTTATTGGGGATGTGGGAGACATTTGTTGGGGCTGTAGGAGACATTTGTCAGGGATGTAGGAGACATTTGTTGGGACTGTAGGAGATATTTATTGGGATGTGGGAGATATTTATTGGTGTTGTGGGAGATATTTATTGGGGTTGTGGGAGATATTTATTGGGGATGTGGGAGATATTTATTGGGGATGTGGGAGATATTTATTGGGGATGTGGGATACATTTGTTGCGACTGTAGGAGACATTTGTTGGGTCTGTAGGAGACATTTGTTGGGGCTGTAGGAGACATTCGTTGTGGGTGTAGGAGATATTTGTTGGGTCTGTAGGAGACATTTGTTGGGGCTGTAGGAGATATTTGTTGGGGCTGTAGGAGACATTTGTTGGGGCTGTAGGAGACATTTGTTGGGGCTGAAGGAGACATTTGTTGGGGATGTGGTAGACATTTGTTGGGGCTGTAGGCGATATTGTTTGGGGTTGTAGGAGACATTCGTTGCGACTGTTGGAGGTATTTGTTGGGGCTGTAGGATACATTTGTTGCGACTGTAGGAGACATTCGTTGGGGGTGTAGGAGATATTTATTGGAGTTGTAGGAGACATTTGTTAGGGTTGTAAGAGATTTTAGTGCGGACTGTAGGAAATATTCGTTCGGGCTGTAGGAGACATTTGTTTCGGCTGTAGGAGACATTTGATGGGGCTGTAGGAGACATTTGTTTCGGTTGTAGGAGACATTTGTTGGGATGTAGGAGACATTTGTTTTCGGCTGTAGGAGACATTTGTTGGGGATGTACCCCAAACTTATTGCTGAATTGAACAACGTCGTTCCTCTCTCCAGCTTAGCCTGACTACCTATCTTGTCACGTTTCGTAGGAGACATTCGCTAGGGCTGTAAGAGATATTCGCTAGAGCTGTAGGAGACAATTGTTTCGGCTGTAGGAGACATTTGTTTGGACTGTAGGAGACATTTCTTAGGACGGTAGGAGACATTTGGTGGGGCTGTAGGAGACATTTGTCACGGCTGTAGGAGACATTTGTTGGTGATGTAGGAGACATTTGTCAGGGCTTTAGGAGACATTTGTTGGGACAGTAGGAGACATTTATTGGGGATGTGGGAGACATTTGTTAGGGCTGTATGAGACATTTGTTGGGACTGTAGGAGACATTCGCTAGGGCTGTAAGAGATATTCGCTAGAGCTATATGAGACAATTGTTTCGGCTGTAGGAGACATTTGTTTGGACTGTAGAAGACATTTCTTAGGACTGTAGGAGACATTTGTTGGGGTGTAGGAGACATTTGTCAGGGCTGTAGGAGACATTTGTCGGGACTGTAGGAGACATTTGTTTGGACTGTAGGAGACATTTGTTGGGGCTGTAGGAGACATTTGTTGGGGCTGTAGGAGACATTTGTCAAGGCTGTAGGAGACATTTGTTGGAGATGTAGGAGACATTTGTCAGGGCTTTAGGAGACATTTGTTGGGACTGTAGGAGACATTTATTGGGGATGTGGGAGACATTTGTTGGGGCTGTATGAGACATTTGTTGGGGATGCAGGATACATTTGTTGCGACTGTAGGAGACATTCGTTGGGGGTGTTTGAGATATTTGTTCGGGCTGTAGGAGGCATTTGTTGGGGCTGTAGGAGACATTTGTTTGTACAGTAGGAGAAATTATTTTGGACTGTAGGAGACATTTGTTGGTGCTGTAGGAAACATTTGTCAGGGCTGAAGGAGACATTTGTTGGGACTGTCGGAGACATTTGTTGGGGTTTGTATGAGACATTTGTTTGGACTGTAGGAGACATTTGTTTGGACTGTAGGAGACATTTGTTGGGCTGTAGGAGACATTAGTTGGGACTGTAAGAGATATTCGTTCGAGCTTTAGGAGACATTTGTTGGGCCTGTAAGAGATATTCCCTTAGACTGTAGGAGACAATTGTTTCGGCTGTAGGAGACATTTGTTTGGACTGTAGGAGACATGTGCTAGGAATGTAGGAGACAATTGTTTCGGCTGTAGGAGACATTTGTTGGGGCTGTAAGAGACATTCGCTAGGGCTGTAGGAGACAATTGTTTCGGCTGTAGGAGACATTTGTTTGGACTGTAGGAGACATTTGTTGGGACTGTAGGAGACAATTGTTTCGGCTGTAGGAGACATTTGTTGGGGTTTTAAGAGACATTCGCTAGGGTTGTAGGAGACAATTGTTTCGGCTGTAGGAGACATTTGTTTATACTGTAGGAGACATTTGTTGGGACTGTAGGAGACATTCGCTAGGGCTGTAAGAGATATTCGCTAGGGCTGTAGTATACAATTGTTTCGGCTGTAGGAGACATTTGTTTATACCGTAGAAGACATTTGTTGGGGCTGTAAGAGATATTCGCTAGGGCTGTAGGAGACATTTTTTGGGGTGTAGGAGACATTTGTTTATACTGTAGAAGACATTTGTTGGGGCTGTATGAGACATTTGTTGGGGGTGTAGGAGACATTTGTTGGGGTGTAAGAGACATTTGTCAGGGCTGTAGGAGACATTTGTTTGGACTGTAGGAGACATTTGTAGGGGCTGTAGGAGACATTTGTTGGGGCTGTAAGAGACATTTGTCAGGGCTGTAAGAGACATTTGTTTGGACTGTAGGAGACATTTGTAGGGGCTGTAGGAGACATTTGTTGGGGCTGTAAGAGACATTTGTCAGGGCTGTAGGAGACATTTGTTGGGGCTGTAGGAGCCATTTGTTGGGGCTGTAGGAGACATTTGTTGGGGCTGTAGGACACATTTGTTGGGACTGTAGGAGATATTTATTGGGGATGTGGGAGATATTTGTTGGGGCTGTAGGAGACATTTGTCAGGGCTGTAGGACACATTTGTTGGGACTGTAGGAGATATTTATTGGGATGTGGGAGATATTTGTTGGGGCTGTAGGAGACATTTGTCAGGGCTGTAGGAGACATTTGTTGGGACTGTAGGAGATATTTATTGGGACTGTAGGATATATTTATTGGGGATGTGGGAGACATTTGTTGGGGCTGTAGGAGACATTTGTCAGGGATGTAGGAGACATTTGTTGGGACTGTAGGAGATATTTATTGGGGATGTGGGAGATATTTATTGGTGTTGTGGGAGATATTTATTGGGGTTGTGGGAGATATTTATTGGGGATGTGGGAGATATTTATTGGGGATGTGGGAGATATTTATTGGGGATGTGGGATACATTTGTTGCGACTGTAGGAGACATTTGTTGGGTCTGTAGGAGACATTTGTTGGGGCTGTAGGAGACATTCGTTGTGGGTGTAGGAGATATTTGTTGGGTTTGTAGGAGACATTTGTTGGGGCTGTAGGAGATATTTGTTGGGGCTGTAGGAGACATTTGTTGGGGCTGTAGGAGACATTTGTTGGGGCTGAAGGAGACATTTGTTGGGGATGTGGTAGACATTTGTTGGGGCTGTAGGCGATATTGTTTGGGGGTGTAGGAGACATTCGTTGCGACTGTTGGAGGTATTTGTTGGGGCTGTAGGATACATTTGTTGCGACTGTAGGAGACATTCGTTGGGGGTGTAGGAGATATTTATTGGAGTTGTAGGAGACATTTGTTAGGGTTGTAAGAGATTTTAGTGCGGACTGTAGGAAATATTCGTTTCGGGCTGTAGGAGACATTTGTTTCGGCTGTAGGAGACATTTGATGGGGCTGTAGGAGACATTTGTTTCGGTTGTAGGAGACATTTGTTGGGGATGTAGGAGACATTTGTTTTCGGCTGTAGGAGACATTTGTTGGGGATGTACCCCAACCTTATTGCTGAATTGAACAACGTCGTTCCTCTCTCCAGCTTAGCCTGACTACCTATCTTGTCACGTTTCGTAGGAGACATTCGCTAGGGCTGTAAGAGATATTCGCTAGAGCTGTAGAGACAATTGTTTCGGCTGTAGGAGACATTTGTTTGGACTGTAGGAGACATTTCTTAGGACGGTAGGAGACATTTGGTGGGGCTGTAGGAGACATTTGTCAGGGCTGTAGGAGACATTTGTTGGTGATGTAGGAGACATTTGTCAGGGCTTTAGGAGACATTTGTTGGGACAGTAGGAGACATTTATTGGGGATGTGGGAGACATTTGTTAGGGCTGTATGAGACATTTGTTGGGACTGTAGGAGACATTCGCTAGGGCTGTAAGAGATATTCGCTAGAGCTATATGAGACAATTGTTTCGGCTGTAGGAGACATTTGTTTGGACTGTAGAAGACATTTCTTAGGACTGTAGGAGACATTTGTTGGGGGTGTAGGAGACATTTGTCAGGGCTGTAGGAGACATTTGTCGGGACTGTAGGAGACATTTGTTTGGACTGTAGGAGACATTTGTTGGGGCTGTAGGAGACATTTGTTGGGGCTGTAGGAGACATTTGTCAAGGCTGTAGGAGACATTTGTTGGAGATGTAGGAGACATTTGTCAGGGCTTTAGGAGACATTTGTTGGGACTGTAGGAGACATTTATTGGGGATGTGGGAGACATTTGTTGGGGCTGTATGAGACATTTGTTGGGGATGCAGGATACATTTGTTGCGACTGTAGGAGACATTCGTTGGGGGTGTTTGAGATATTTGTTCGGGCTGTAGGAGGCATTTGTTGGGCTGTAGGAGACATTTGTTTGTACAGTAGGAGAAATTATTTTGGACTGTAGGAGACATTTGTTGGTGCTGTAGGAAACATTTGTCAGGGCTGAAGGAGACATTTGTTGGGACTGTCGGAGACATTTGTTGGGTTTGTATGAGACATTTGTTTGGACTGTAGGAGACATTTGTTTGGACTGTAGGAGACATTTGTTGGGGCTGTAGGAGACATTAGTTGGGACTGTAAGAGATATTCGTTCGAGCTTTAGGAGACATTTGTTGGGCCTGTAAGAGATATTCCCTTAGACTGTAGGAGACAATTGTTTCGGCTGTAGGAGACATTTGTTTGGACTGTAGGAGACATGTGCTAGGAATGTAGGAGACAATTGTTTCGGCTGTAGGAGACATTTGTTGGGGCTGTAAGAGACATTCGCTAGGGCTGTAGGAGACAATTGTTTCGGCTGTAGGAGACATTTGTTTGGACTGTAGGAGACATTTGTTGGGACTGTAGGAGACAATTGTTTCGGCTGTAGGAGACATTTGTTGGGGTTTTAAGAGACATTCGCTAGGGTTGTAGGAGACAATTGTTTCGGCTGTAGGAGACATTTGTTTATACTGTAGGAGACATTTGTTGGGACTGTAGGAGACATTCGCTAGGGCTGTAAGAGATATTCGCTAGGGCTGTAGTATACAATTGTTTCGGCTGTAGGAGACATTTGTTTATACCGTAGAAGACATTTGTTGGGGCTGTAAGAGATATTCGCTAGGGCTGTAGGAGACATTTTTTGGGGTGTAGGAGACATTTGTTTATACTGTAGAAGACATTTGTTGGGGCTGTATGAGACATTTGTTGGGGTGTAGGAGACATTTGTTGGGGGTGTAAGAGACATTTGTCAGGGCTGTAGGAGACATTTGTTTGGACTGTAGGAGACATTTGTAGGGGCTGTAGGAGACATTTGTTGGGGCTGTAAGAGACATTTGTCAGGGCTGTAAGAGACATTTGTTTGGACTGTAGGAGACATTTGTAGGGGCTGTAGGAGACATTTGTTGGGGCTGTAAGAGACATTTGTCAGGGCTGTAGAGACATTTGTTGGGGCTGTAGGAGACATTTGTTGGGGCTGTAGGAGACATTTGTCAGGGCTGTAGGAAACATTTGTTGGGACTGTAGGAGACATTTATTGCGGATGTGGGAGATATTTGTTGGGGCTGTAGGAGACATTTGTCAGGGCTGTAGGAAACATTTGTTGGGACTGTAGGAGATATTTATTGCGGATGTGGGAGATATTTGTTGGGGCTGTAGGAGACATTTGTCAGGGCTGTAGGAGACATTTGTTGGGGCTGTAGGAGACATTTGTCAGGGCTGTAGGACACATTTGTTGGGACTGTAGGAGACATTTATTGCGGATGTGGGAGATATTTGTTGGGGCTGTAGGAGACATTTGTTGGGGCTGTAGGAGACATTTGTCAGGGCTGTAGGAGACATTTGTTGGGGCTGTAGGAGACATTTGTCAGGGCTGTAGGAGACATTTATTGGGACTGTAGGAGACATTTGTCAGGGCTGTAGGAGACATTTGTTGGGGCTGTAGGAGACATTTGTTGGGGCTGTAGGAGACATTTGTCAGGGCTGTAGGAGACATTTGTTGGGGCTGTAGGAGACATTTGTCAGGGCTGTAGGAGACATTTGTTGGGGCTGTAGGAGACATTTGTCAGGGCTGTAGGAGACATTTGTTGGGACAGTAGGAGACATTTATTGGGGATGTGGGAGACATTTGTTAGGGCTGTATGAGACATTTGTTGGGACTGTAGGAGACATTCGCTAGGGCTGTAAGAGATATTCGCTAGAGCTATATGAGACAATTGTTTCGGCTGTAGGAGACATTTGTTTGGACTGTAGAAGACATTTCTTAGGACTGTAGGAGACATTTGTTGGGGGTGTAGGAGACATTTGTCAGGGCTGTAGGAGACATTTGTCGGGACTGTAGGAGACATTTGTTTGGACTGTAGGAGACATTTGTTGGGGCTGTAGGAGACATTTGTTGGGGCTGTAGGAGACATTTGTCAAGGCTGTAGGAGACATTTGTTGGAGATGTAGGAGACATTTGTCAGGGCTTTAGGAGACATTTGTTGGGACTGTAGGAGACATTTATTGGGATGTGGGAGACATTTGTTGGGGCTGTATGAGACATTTGTTGGGGATGCAGGATACATTTGTTGCGACTGTAGGAGACATTCGTTGGGGGTGTTTGAGATATTTGTTCGGGCTGTAGGAGGCATTTGTTGGGGCTGTAGGAGACATTTGTTTGTACAGTAGGAGAAATTATTTTGGACTGTAGGAGACATTTGTTGGTGCTGTAGGAAACATTTGTCAGGGCTGAAGGAGACATTTGTTGGGACTGTCGGAGACATTTGTTGGGGTTTGTATGAGACATTTGTTTGGACTGTAGGAGACATTTGTTTGGACTGTAGGAGACATTTGTTGGGGCTGTAGGAGACATTAGTTGGGACTGTAAGAGATATTCGTTCGAGCTTTAGGAGACATTTGTTGGGCCTGTAAGAGATATTCCCTTAGACTGTAGGAGACAATTGTTTCGGCTGTAGGAGACATTTGTTTGGACTGTAGGAGACATGTGCTAGGAATGTAGGAGACAATTGTTTCGGCTGTAGGAGACATTTGTTGGGGCTGTAAGAGACATTCGCTAGGGCTGTAGGAGACAATTGTTTCGGCTGTAGGAGACATTTGTTTGGACTGTAGGAGACATTTGTTGGGACTGTAGGAGACAATTGTTTCGGCTGTAGGAGACATTTGTTGGGTTTTAAGAGACATTCGCTAGGGTTGTAGGAGACAATTGTTTCGGCTGTAGGAGACATTTGTTTATACTGTAGGAGACATTTGTTGGGACTGTAGGAGACATTCGCTAGGCTGTAAGAGATATTCGCTAGGGCTGTAGTATACAATTGTTTCGGCTGTAGGAGACATTTGTTTATACCGTAGAAGACATTTGTTGGGGCTGTAAGAGATATTCGCTAGGGCTGTAGGAGACATTTTTTGGGGTGTAGGAGACATTTGTTTATACTGTAGAAGACATTTGTTGGGGCTGTATGAGACATTTGTTGGGGTGTAGGAGACATTTGTTGGGGGTGTAAGAGACATTTGTCAGGGCTGTAGGAGACATTTGTTTGGACTGTAGGAGACATTTGTAGGGGCTGTAGGAGACATTTGTTGGGGCTGTAAGAGACATTTGTCAGGGCTGTAAGAGACATTTGTTTGGACTGTAGGAGACATTTGTAGGGGCTGTAGGAGACATTTGTTGGGGCTGTAAGAGACATTTGTCAGGGCTGTAGGAGACATTTGTTGGGGCTGTAGGAGCCATTTGTTGGGGCTGTAGGAGACATTTGTTGGGGCTGTAGGACACATTTGTTGGGACTGTAGGAGATATTTATTGGGGATGTGGGAGATATTTGTTGGGGCTGTAGGAGACATTTGTCAGGGCTGTAGGACACATTTGTTGGGACTGTAGGAGATATTTATTGGGGATGTGGGAGATATTTGTTGGGGCTGTAGGAGACATTTGTCAGGGCTGTAGGAGACATTTGTTGGGACTGTAGGAGATATTTATTGGGACTGTAGGATATATTTATTGGGGATGTGGGAGACATTTGTTGGGGCTGTAGGAGACATTTGTCAGGGATGTAGGAGACATTTGTTGGGACTGTAGGAGATATTTATTGGGGATGTGGGAGATATTTATTGGTGTTGTGGGAGATATTTATTGGGGTTGTGGGAGATATTTTATTGGGGATGTGGGAGATATTTATTGGGGATGTGGGAGATATTTATTGGGGATGTGGGATACATTTGTTGCGACTGTAGGAGACATTTGTTGGGTCTGTAGGAGACATTTGTTGGGGCTGTAGGAGACATTCGTTGTGGGTGTAGGAGATATTTGTTGGTTTGTAGGAGACATTTGTTGGGGCTGTAGGAGATATTTGTTGGGGCTGTAGGAGACATTTGTTGGGGCTGTAGGAGACATTTGTTGGGGCTGAAGGAGACATTTGTTGGGGATGTGGTAGACATTTGTTGGGGCTGTAGGCGATATTGTTTGGGGGTGTAGGAGACATTCGTTGCGACTGTTGGAGGTATTTGTTGGGGCTGTAGGATACATTTGTTGCGACTGTAGGAGACATTCGTTGGGGGTGTAGGAGATATTTATTGGAGTTGTAGGAGACATTTGTTAGGGTTGTAAGAGATTTTAGTGCGGACTGTAGGAAATATTCGTTCGGGCTGTAGGAGACATTTGTTTCGGCTGTAGGAGACATTTGATGGGGCTGTAGGAGACATTTGTTTCGGTTGTAGGAGACATTTGTTGGGGATGTAGGAGACATTTGTTTTCGGCTGTAGGAGACATTTGTTGGGGATGTACCCCAACCTTATTGCTGAATTGAACAACGTCGTTCCTCTCTCCAGCTTAGCCTGACTACCTATCTTGTCACGTTTTCGTAGGAGACATTCGCTAGGGCTGTAAGAGATATTCGCTAGAGCTGTAGGAGACAATTGTTTCGGCTGTAGGAGACATTTGTTTGGACTGTAGGAGACATTTCTTAGGACGGTAGGAGACATTTGGTGGGGCTGTAGGAGACATTTGTCAGGGCTGTAGGAGACATTTGTTGGTGATGTAGGAGACATTTGTCAGGGCTTTAGGAGACATTTGTTGGGACAGTAGGAGACATTTATTGGGGATGTGGGAGACATTTGTTAGGGCTGTATGAGACATTTGTTGGGACTGTAGGAGACATTCGCTAGGGCTGTAAGAGATATTCGCTAGAGCTATATGAGACAATTGTTTCGGCTGTAGGAGACATTTGTTTGGACTGTAGAAGACATTTCTTAGGACTGTAGGAGACATTTGTTGGGGTGTAGGAGACATTTGTCAGGGCTGTAGGAGACATTTGTCGGGACTGTAGGAGACATTTGTTTGGACTGTAGGAGACATTTGTTGGGGCTGTAGGAGACATTTGTTGGGGCTGTAGGAGACATTTGTCAAGGCTGTAGGAGACATTTGTTGGAGATGTAGGAGACATTTGTCAGGGCTTTAGGAGACATTTGTTGGGACTGTAGGAGACATTTATTGGGGATGTGGGAGACATTTGTTGGGGCTGTATGAGACATTTGTTGGGGATGCAGGATACATTTGTTGCGACTGTAGGAGACATTCGTTGGGGTGTTTGAGATATTTGTTCGGGCTGTAGGAGGCATTTGTTGGGGCTGTAGGAGACATTTGTTTGTACAGTAGGAGAAATTATTTTGGACTGTAGGAGACATTTGTTGGTGCTGTAGGAAACATTTGTCAGGGCTGAAGGAGACATTTGTTGGGACTGTCGGAGACATTTGTTGGGGTTTGTATGAGACATTTGTTTGGACTGTAGGAGACATTTGTTTGGACTGTAGGAGACATTTGTTGGGGCTGTAGGAGACATTAGTTTGGACTGTAAGAGATATTCGTTCGAGCTTTAGGAGACATTTGTTGGGCCTGTAAGAGATATTCCCTTAGACTGTAGGAGACAATTGTTTCGGCTGTAGGAGACATTTGTTTGGACTGTAGGAGACATGTGCTAGGAATGTAGGAGACAATTGTTTCGGCTGTAGGAGACATTTGTTGGGGCTGTAAGAGACATTCGCTAGGGCTGTAGGAGACAATTGTTTCGGCTGTAGGAGACATTTGTTTGGACTGTAGGAGACATTTGTTGGGACTGTAGGAGACAATTGTTTCGGCTGTAGGAGACATTTGTTGGGGTTTTAAGAGACATTCGCTAGGGTTGTAGGAGACAATTGTTTCGGCTGTAGGAGACATTTGTTTATACTGTAGGAGACATTTGTTGGGACTGTAGGAGACATTCGCTAGGGCTGTAAGAGATATTCGCTAGGGCTGTAGTATACAATTGTTTCGGCTGTAGGAGACATTTGTTTATACCGTAGAAGACATTTGTTGGGGCTGTAAGAGATATTCGCTAGGGCTGTAGGAGACATTTTTTGGGGGTGTAGGAGACATTTGTTTATACTGTAGAAGACATTTGTTGGGGCTGTATGAGACATTTGTTGGGGTGTAGGAGACATTTGTTGGGGGTGTAAGAGACATTTGTCAGGGCTGTAGGAGACATTTGTTTGGACTGTAGGAGACATTTGTAGGGGCTGTAGGAGACATTTGTTGGGGCTGTAAGAGACATTTGTCAGGGCTGTAAGAGACATTTGTTGGACTGTAGGAGACATTTGTAGGGGCTGTAGGAGACATTTGTTTGGGGCTGTAAGAGACATTTGTCAGGGCTGTAGGAGACATTTGTTGGGGCTGTAGGAGACATTTGTTGGGGCTGTAGGAGACATTTGTCAGGGCTGTAGGAAACATTTGTTGGGACTGTAGGAGACATTTATTGCGGATGTGGGAGATATTTGTTGGGGCTGTAGGAGACATTTGTCAGGGCTGTAGGAAACATTTGTTGGGACTGTAGGAGATATTTATTGCGGATGTGGGAGATATTTGTTGGGGCTGTAGGAGACATTTGTCAGGGCTGTAGGAGACATTTGTTGGGGCTGTAGGAGACATTTGTCAGGGCTGTAGGACACATTTGTTGGGACTGTAGGAGACATTTATTGCGGATGTGGGAGATATTTGTTGGGGCTGTAGGAGACATTTGTTGGGGCTGTAGGAGACATTTGTCAGGGCTGTAGGAGACATTTGTTGGGGCTGTAGGAGACATTTGTCAGGGCTGTAGGAGACATTTATTGGGACTGTAGGAGACATTTGTCAGGGCTGTAGGAGACATTTGTTGGGGCTGTAGGAGACATTTGTTGGGGCTGTAGGAGACATTTGTCAGGGCTGTAGGAGACATTTGTTGGGGCTGTAGGAGACATTTGTCAGGGCTGTAGGAGACATTTGTTGGGGCTGTAGGAGACATTTGTCAGGGCTGTAGGAGACATTTGTTGGGGCTGTAGGAGACATTTGTCAGGGCTGTAGGAGACATTTGTTGGGGCTGTAGGAGACATTTGTCCTGGCTGTAGGAGACATTTGTTGGGGCTGTAGGAGACATTTGTCAAGGCTGTAGGAGACATTTATTGGGCTGTAGGAGACATTTGTTGGGGCTGTAGGAGACATTTGTCAGGGCTGTAGGAGACATTTGTTGGGACTGTAGGAGACATTTATTGCGGATGTGGGAGATATTTGTTGGGGCTGTAGGAGACATTTGTCAGGGCTGTAGGAGACATTTATTGGGACTGTAGGAGACATTTATTGGGACTGTAGGAGATATTTGTCAGGGCTGTAGGAGACATTTGTTGGGACTGTAGGAGACATTTATTGAGACTGTAGGAGACATTTATTGGGACTGTAGGAGACATTTGTCAGGGCTGTAGGAGACATTTGTCAGGGCTGTAGGTAACATTTGTTGGGGCTGTAAGAGACATTTGTCAGGGCTGTAGGAGACATTTGTTGGGGCTGTAAGAGACATTTGTCAGGGCTGTAGGAGACATTTGTTGGGCTGTAAGAGACATTTGTCAGGGCTGTAGGAGACATTTGTTGGGGCTGTAGGAGCCATTTGTTGGGGCTGTAGGAGACATTTGTTGGGGCTGTAGGACACATTTGTTGGGACTGTAGGAGATATTTATTGGGGATGTGGGAGATATTTGTTGGGGCTGTAGGAGACATTTGTCAGGGCTGCAGGACACATTTGTTGGGACTGTAGGAGATATTTATTGGGGATGTGGGAGATATTTGTTGGGGCTGTAGGAGACATTTGTCAGGGCTGTAGGAGACATTTGTTGGGACTGTAGGAGATATTTATTGGGACTGTAGGATATATTTATTGGGGATGTGGGAGACATTTGTTGGGGCTGTAGGAGACATTTGTCAGGGATGTAGGAGACACTTGTTGGGACTGTAGGAGATATTTATTGGGGATGTGGGAGATATTTATTGGTGTTGTGGGAGATATTTATTGGGGTTGTGGGAGATATTTATTGGGGATGTGGGAGATATTTATTGGGATGTGGGAGATATTTATTGGGGATGTGGGATACATTTGTTGCGACTGTAGGAGACATTTGTTGGGTCTGTAGGAGACATTTGTTGGGGCTGTAGAGACATTCGTTGTGGGTGTAGGAGATATTTGTTGGGTCTGTAGGAGACATTTGTTGGGGCTGTAGGAGATATTTGTTGGGGCTGTAGGAGACATTTGTTGGGGCTGTAGGAGACATTTGTTGGGGCTGAAGGAGACATTTGTTGGGGATGTGGTAGACATTTGTTGGGGCTGTAGGCGATATTGTTTGGGGGTGTAGGAGACATTCGTTGCGACTGTTGGAGGTATTTGTTGGGCTGTAGGATACATTTGTTGCGACTGTAGGAGACATTCGTTGGGGGTGTAGGAGATATTTATTGGAGTTGTAGGAGACATTTGTTAGGGTTGTAAGAGATTTTAGTGCGGACTGTAGGAAATATTCGTTCGGGCTGTAGGAGACATTTGTTTCGGCTGTAGGAGACATTTGATGGGGCTGTAGGAGACATTTGTTTCGGTTGTAGGAGACATTTGTTGGGGATGTAGGAGACATTTGTTTTCGGCTGTAGGAGACATTTGTTTGGGATGTACCCCAACCTTATTGCTGAATTGAACAACGTCGTTCCTCTCTCCAGCTTAGCCTGACTACCTATCTTGTCACGTTTCGTAGGAGACATTCGCTAGGGCTGTAAGAGATATTCGCTAGAGCTGTAGGAGACAATTGTTTCGGCTGTAGGAGACATTTGTTTGGACTGTAGGAGACATTTCTTAGGACGGTAGGAGACATTTGGTGGGGCTGTAGGAGACATTTGTCAGGGCTGTAGGAGACATTTGTTGGTGATGTAGGAGACATTTGTCAGGGCTTTAGGAGACATTTGTTGGGACAGTAGGAGACATTTATTGGGGATGTGGGAGACATTTGTTAGGGCTGTATGAGACATTTGTTGGGACTGTAGGAGACATTCGCTAGGGCTGTAAGAGATATTCGCTAGAGCTATAGGAGACAATTGTTTCGGCTGTAGGAGACATTTGTTTGGACTGTAGAAGACATTTCTTAGGACTGTAGGAGACATTTGTTGGGGGTGTAGGAGACATTTGTCAGGGCTGTAGGAGACATTTGTCGGGACTGTAGGAGACATTTGTTTGAACTGTAGGAGACATTTGTTGGGGCTGTAGGAGACATTTGTTGGGGCTGTAGGAGACATTTGTCAAGGCTGTAGGAGACATTTGTTGGAGATGTAGGAGACATTTGTCAGGGCTTTAGGAGACATTTGTTGGGACTGTAGGAGACATTTATTGGGGATGTGGTAGACATTTGTTGGGGCTGTATGAGACATTTGTTGGGGATGCAGGATACATTTGTTGCGACTGTAGGAGACATTCGTTGGGGGTGTTTGAGATATTTGTTCGGGCTGTAGGAGGCATTTGTTGGGGCTGTAGGAGATATTTGTTGGGGCTGTAGGAGACATTTGTTTGTACAGTAGGAGAAATTATTTTGGACTGTAGGAGACATTTGTTGGTGCTGTAGGAAACATTTGTCAGGGCTGAAGGAGACATTTGTTGGGACTGTCGGAGACATTTGTTGGGGTTTGTATGAGACATTTGTTTGGACTGTAGGAGACATTTGTTTGGACTGTAGGAGACATTTGTTGGGGCTGTAGGAGACATTAGTTGGGACTGTAAGAGATATTCGTTCGAGCTTTAGGAGACATTTGTTGGGCCTGTAAGAGATATTCCCTAGGACTGTAGGAGACAATTGTTTCGGCTGTAGGAGACATTTGTTTGGACTGTAGGAGACATGTGCTAGGAATGTAGGAGACAATTGTTTCGGCTGTAGGAGACATTTGTTGGGGCTGTAAGAGACATTCGCTAGGGCTGTAGGAGACAATTGTTTCGGCTGTAGGAGACATTTGTTTGGACTGTAGGAGACATTTGTTGGGACTGTAGGAGACAATTGTTTCGGCTGTAGGAGACATTTGTTGGGTTTTAAGAGACATTCGCTAGGGTTGTAGGAGACAATTGTTTCGGCTGTAGGAGACATTTGTTTATACTGTAGGAGACATTTGTTGGGACTGTAGGAGACATTCGCTAGGGCTGTAAGAGATATTCGCTAGGGCTGTAGTATACAATTGTTTCGGCTGTAGGAGACATTTGTTTATACCGTAGAAGACATTTGTTGGGGCTGTAAGAGATATTCGCTAGGGCTGTAGGAGACATTTTTTGGGGTGTAGGAGACATTTGTTTATACTGTAGAAGACATTTGTTGGGGCTGTATGAGACATTTGTTGGGGGTGTAGGAGACATTTGTTGGGGGTGTAAGAGACATTTGTCAGGCTGTAGGAGACATTTGTTTGGACTGTAGGAGACATTTGTAGGGGCTGTAGGAGACATTTGTTGGGGCTGTAAGAGACATTTGTCAGGGCTGTAAGAGACATTTGTTTGGACTGTAGGAGACATTTGTAGGGGCTGTAGGAGACATTTGTTGGGGCTGTAAGAGACATTTGTCAGGGCTGTAGGAGACATTTGTTGGGACTGTAGGAGACATTTGTTGGGGCTGTAGGAGACATTTGTCAGGGCTGTAGGAAACATTTGTTGGGACTGTAGGAGACATTTATTGCGGATGTGGGAGATATTTGTTGGGGCTGTAGGAGACATTTGTCAGGGCTGTAGGAAACATTTGTTGGGACTGTAGGAGATATTTATTGCGGATGTGGGAGATATTTGTTGGGGCTGTAGGAGACATTTGTCAGGGCTGTAGGAGACATTTGTTGGGGCTGTAGGAGACATTTGTCAGGGCTGTAGGACACATTTGTTGGGACTGTAGGAGACATTTATTGCGGATGTGGGAGATATTTGTTGGGGCTGTAGGAGACATTTGTTGGGGCTGTAGGAGACATTTGTCAGGGCTGTAGGAGACATTTGTTGGGGCTGTAGGAGACATTTGTCAGGGCTGTAGGAGACATTTATTGGGACTGTAGGAGACATTTGTCAGGGCTGTAGGAGACATTTGTTGGGGCTGTAGGAGACATTTGTTGGGGCTGTAGGAGACATTTGTCAGGGCTGTAGGAGACATTTGTTGGGGCTGTAGGAGACATTTGTCAGGGCTGTAGGAGACATTTGTTGGGGCTGTAGGAGACATTTGTCAGGGCTGTAGGAGACATTTGTTGGGGCTGTAGGAGACATTTGTCAGGGCTGTAGGAGACATTTGTTGGGCTGTAGGAGACATTTGTCCGGCTGTAGGAGACATTTGTTGGGGCTGTAGGAGACATTTGTCAAGGCTGTAGGAGACATTTATTGGGGCTGTAGGAGACATTTGTCAGGGCTGTAGGAGACATTTGTTGGGGCTGTAGGAGACATTTGTCAGGGCTGTAGGAGACATTTGTTGGGACTGTAGGAGACATTTATTGCGGATGTGGGAGATATTTGTTGGGGCTGTAGAGACATTTGTCAGGGCTGTAGGAGACATTTATTGGGACTGTAGGAGACATTTATTGGGACTGTAGGAGATATTTGTCAGGGCTGTAGGAGACATTTGTTGGGACTGTAGGAGACATTTATTGAGACTGTAGGAGACATTTATTGGGACTGTAGGAGACATTTGTCAGGGCTGTAGGAGACATTTGTTGGGCTGTAGAGACATTTGTCAGGGCTGTAGGAGACATTTGATGGGACTGTAGGAGACATTTATTGCGGATGTGGGAGATATTTGTTGGGGCTGTAGGAGACATTTATTGCGGATGTGGGAGATATTTGTTGGGGCTGTAGAGACATTTATTGCGGATGTGGGAGATATTTGTTGGGGCTGTAGGAGACATTTATTGCGGATGTGGGAGATATTTGTGGGGCTGTAGGAGACATTTATTGCGGATGTGGGAGATATTTGTTGGGACTGTAGGAGACATTTATTGGGACTGTAGGTGATATTTGTTTCGGCTGTAGGAGGCATTTGTTGGGGATGTACCCCAACCTTATTGCTGAATTGAACAACGTGGTTCCTCTCTCCAGCTTAGCCTGACTACCTATCTTGTCACGTTTCAGCGAAAGATACCACAACAACAGCAGCAACAACAGCAGCAAAACAGTAACCACAACAGCAATAACAACATCAGCAACAACAGCAAAACAACAGAAACAACAACAACAACAACAGCAGCAGCAACAACAACAGCAGCAACAACAGCAGCAACAACAACAGCAGCAGCAACAACAGCAGCAGCAAGAACAACAACAACAACAACCACACCAGCAACAAAACATCAGCAACACAGCAGAAAACAACAGAAACAACAACAACAGCAGCAAGAACAACAGCAACAACAGCAGCAACAAGAGCAATAACAACATCAGCAACAACAGCAACAACAACAGCAGCAACAACATCAGCAACAACAGCAACAACAACAGCAGCCAGAACAGCAGAAACAACAGAAACAACAACATCAACATCAGCAGCAACAACAGCAGCAACAACAGCAGCAACAACAGCAACCCCATTAGCAACAACAGCAGCAAGAACAGCATCTACAAGAACAGCAGCAACAACATCAACAAGAACAGCAGCAAAAACAACAACAACATCAGCAGCAACAACAGCATCAACGACAGCAGAACAATAGCAACAACAGCAGCAAGAACAACATCAACAAGAACAGCAGCAACAACAGCAGCAATAACAGCAGCAGCAACAGAAACAACCGAAGCAACAACAACAACAACAGCACCAACAACAAGAACAGCAGCAACAACAGAAACAACCGCATCAACAACACAACAACAACACAGCAGCAGCAACAGAAACAACCGCAGCAGCAACAAAAACAACACAACAACAACAACAACAACAGCAGCAACAACAGCAACAACAATTGCAACATCAACAGCAGCAACAACAGCAACAACCGCAGCAGCAACAACAACAACAACAACAGCAACAACAACAATAATACAAAATTATCAAGCCATGTTGGTACAAGCTAGAATTTTCAATAAACCAATCTTGTATTTGTTCCATTTCCTACGGTTCGGTCAATGATTTATGTGTAGTGTGGAATATAAACGGCATGCCAGTAGCAGCGCTGCGCAGTGCACTGCTATAATTGTTCGTTTATTCTTGATAATTAGAATTAAAAAAAACCTTCAGTCTACTAGAATGAACTCGTCAACCTGTTGACCCGCTACAATAGACCCACCAGTTGAATAATGTCGGTATCTGTGTGAGCTCATTAAATTATGATTCGGTGTAAAGTCAATAAAGTTCTTTAATTAGAGTTTGTTGTATAGAATTGCGTCATACATTAGTGACGTTATCTTGTATTCTGACGATGCATGTGAAAGAAATATCATCATCATCATCATCATGTGGCATACCGGTTGAGGTACCGCCAAAATTTTTGCACACGCCAAAAGACAAAAGGCGAAACCGCACAGAAAATGAACACAGCCAACTGTTCCCTGTCATACGATATCATCATTCATCGTAAACAATTGGAATATCGAAACATGACCAAAACGGATGAAACACACAGCTCACGGTGTGCACAGAGCACGTAACGCAATAGCCCCTGCAACAAGCCGGACTTGGAATATGAGGAAACTGCAATTACATAACCTTCAATGGTTCCTGCCGCCTATCCACCATATTGACCAGAATTTCACGTCCTCCTGAAAATGATGATCATATTTCATCATCGTCATATTTTTTAAAATGTATAGCGCTTGATGATGTTTAAACATCGTATTTGACTCCAAATCCGAACATATACACAGTTAGTCATCAGATTATCCCCGTCGCACATCAAACAACAGACCGTAAGATTAGCGTATGGCCGGTCTTGGGATATACGATAAGATATTATAATGAAGTAGCACACACAATAATGACAGCGCCCTTAGATTCCTGATTACTCTAGTGATGCAGCCTACAACGAACGAAACACGGTGCAAAATCCCTAAAGAGATAACACTGCGGCTGAGTTGACGAAGCAGTTCACATTAATTAGTTTTAAACATGCAAATAACTTGCGTCAAGCAATTCCAACAACGGTCATGAACAATACTCGTTGTGACGTAAAGCGCAGATCAGCTCTAGACGGTGGAAGGTCGCATTCACAACACTTGATTTATCAAAAAGGAATATTGCCATGCGTACTACTCCGCTTCATCGGCGCAGATGTGTTAAGTAGAATATCATTTTGATTTTAACGCAGAAAAGTGCAATGGAGAGCCGAAATTAATAAGACCCCAAATGCACTTTCTGCAGCGATCGAGAGAACGCGAACAAATTCCACCATCTTGGAAACGGAAGTCCTTCTGAGATATACAAGCTTTGTGGATTCTAATCGTCTTTTCATTTTTTTTTCTTTGTCTACTGTCCATGATTCGCTTCCATTGTAAAAGAAACATACAGAGGAGAATTTTGTAATTAAAAAAAAAAATTATGAAAATATAGGTTATCGTAGAATAGATAAATCTCGTTTCACTGTCAGAGGATATGAGGGTAGTGATAAGGTTAAAACACTGAAGATAAAATTACGGACTTACCGCTAGCTTCCTGCGCCTTGGTCCTTTCTGATGTCACAGCTGCAGACATTAGCAGCCACAGGACGATGATGAGGACGGCCATGTTGAGGAGCGCTCTGTGTCTGGTCACAGGCTGGGTTCCAGAGACAACCTGTGACATCATCAAGTTATACATGTCTCAGGATTTAAAAAGAAACAATTGTTGATGTTGATGGGGAGATGATGGAAGAGGTGGCTGTGGTGTCTGGCAGTCTTCGGACAAACTTGATGATAATTTGATGATAATCCTGCGAATTGTAAGAAGTTGATGTCTGACAGGCTCCCCTGTTGGTTACAACGGCATGTCTGTGAATGACGCCATTAACCATCTACCGTTGATCAGCTCCTATCAACTGTTGATCCAGTCCACTAGTCATCTACTGTTGATGCACTTCCACAGCAAATAAGTGAATAAATGTTTCACTGTGTCAGCTGCAGGTAAAGATTTATTTGTCAGTGCCAACATGTTAGGTATGAGAACCATTACCAGAGGGTAGCTAAAGAGTTCACACCACGAACAAAACAATTCATCTCGTGGAAACATTCGCTCACAATGACAACTAACCAAGCAACACTCGAACCACCTACATCTCTCAAGCCTACCTACTTAGTGGGACCACCAAAGCATGTGACGTTTTCAGCATTGCGAGCAGGGGCGGCTGTGGTAAAATGACGTCAGCCGTCTATAGCTGAACACGTCACATGCTTGGGGTGCTTTCGGCAAATCCTCTCAGCTGGTGGGCTTTCAATCAAGAGGGTAGTGATTATTTCCCAAGCTGTGACGTAACTGGGAGATCGCTGACAAAATGGGTATTTGTTACTCCATTGTTACGGATATTCTTCAAAGCTGTGACGTAACTGGGAGATCGCTGACAGAATGGGTATTTGTTACTCCATTGTTACTCCATTGTTACGGATATTCTTCAAAGCTCGTTACACAGACTGCATTTCAATAGCCAGAAAGAGACGGGTGTTACAGAAGATGTTGACATCAAACACAAACAGGATGTCGAACTAATATTGACACAATACATCCTCTACCTGCATCTTTACGATCTACAGATAACCTGTTCACAACAAGGTAACTAGCCTGTGTTTTCTCCACTAGAACTGCTCAGCCGGAAGTGAGCCCTCAACAGTCCCAGGACAATGCCAGCACGTCAAAGGTTCTGGTGGTAGGGGACACAATTCGCGAGCCTTTCTAGATTATCTCCGTTGTTCGACTACTACTCTATTGCCTGTCTCTCAAGCTGTCGCAGCGCATCGATGGTTCAATAATGCAGATAAAGTGGTGTCGCTCGTGTGATATGACATCAAGAACTCAATCTAATACAACGAATTCCCAACCAACGATACGAGAACACCAGACCAGGAGGCCGTCCAAGAAAATGGCGGATAAACGGAATACTAGAAACACTCGCAGGTATAATGAGATATCATTTCTAAGAAATATTTCTTTCTGGATGCGAATATAGCGCCCTAGTCAATAATGCTAAATATGGCAGGGAGTGAATGAGAGTGACTGAAGATGAAGGGAAATAAAACATTGTTGCAATGAGGGAGTAGCTGCACCAGCACAGTTATCTCATTTAGAATATACTTCATTCATAAGGAAATAGTAGTGACGGTCGCATGCCAGGAACAACATATGACAACAGGAGAATGCAAGAAAAGATAAGCCTGACAATGACAGAGTATTAGAGTTGTTGATTTAAAGGTTGGTCACGTCACTGTCTATCAAAATATAACATTTTGTAACGGACAGTTGTTGGTCATGTTGTCGGACAGTTGTTGCTCATGTTGTTGGACATTTGTTGGTTATGTTGTTGGACAGTTGTTGGTCATGTTGTTGGACAGTTGTTGCTCATGTTGTTGGACAGTTGTTCGTTATGTTGTTGGACAGTTGTTGGTTATGTTGTTAGACAGTTGTTGCTCATGTTGTTGGACAGTTGTTGGTTATGTTGTTGGACAGTTTTTGCTCATGTTGTTGGACAGTTGTTGGTTATGTTTGTTGGACAGTTGTTGGTTATGTTTGTTGGACAGTTGTTGCTCATGTTGTTGGACAGTTGTTGGACATCTTGTGGGACAGTTGTTGTTATGTTGTTGAACAGTTGTTGCTCATGTTGTTGGACAGTTGTTGGTTATGTTGTTGGACAGTTGTTGGTCATGTTGTTGACAGTTGTTGGTTATGTTGTTGGACAGTTGTTGGTTATGTTGTTGGACAGTTGTTGCTCATGTTGTTGGACAGTTGCTGGTTATGTTGTTGGACAGTTGTTGGTTATGTTGTTGGACAGTTGTTGCTCATGTTGTTGGACAGTTGTTGGTTATGTTGTTGGACAGTTGTTGCTCATGTTGTCGGACAGTTGTTGGTCATGTTGTTGGACAGTTGTTGCTCATGTTGTTGGACAGTTGTTGGTTATGTTTGTTGGACAGTTGTTGCTCATGTTGTTGGACAGTTGTTGGTAATGTTGTTGGACAGTTGTTGCTCATGTTTGTCGGACAGTTGTTGGTCATGTTTTTGGACAGTTGTTGGTCATGTTGTTGGACAGTTGTTGGTAATGTTGTCGGACAGTTGTTGCTCATGTTGTTGGACAGTTGTTGGTTATGTTGTTGGACAGTTGTTGCTCATGTTGTTGGACAGTTGTTGGTAATGTTGTCGGACAGTTGTTGCTCATGTTGTTGGACAGTTGTTGGTTATGTTGTTGGACAGTTGTTGGTCATGTTGTTGGACAGTTGTTGGTCATGTTGAAAGACAGTTGTTGGTCATGTTGTTGGACAGTTGTTTGTCATGTTGTTGGACAGTTGTTGGTCATGTTGTTGGACAGTTGTTGGACATGTTGTTGGACAGTTGTTGGTCATGTTGTTGGACAGTTGTTGGACATGTTGTGGGACAATTGTTGGTCATGTTGTTGGACAGTTGTTACACAGTTGTTGGACATGTTGTGGGACAGTTGTTGGTCATGTTGTTGGACAGTTGTTGGACAGTTGTTGGACATGTTGTTGGACAGTTGTTGTACATGTTGTTGGACATGTTGTTGGACAGTTGTTAGACAGTTGTTGGACGTGTTGTTGGACAGTTGTTGGTCATGTTGTTGGACAGTTGTTAGACAGTTGTTGGGCATGTTGTGGGACAGTTGTTGGTCATGTTGTTGGACAGTTGTTGGACATGTTGTGGGACAGTTGTTGGTCATGATGTTGGACAGTTCTTGGACAGTTGTTGGACATTCTGTGGGACAGTTGTTGGTCATGTTGTTGGACAGTTGTTGGACAGTTGTTGGACATGTTGTGGGATAGTTGTTGGTCATGTTGTTGGACAGTTGTTGGACAGTTGTTGGACATGTTGTGGGACAGTTGTTGGTCATGTTGTGGGATAGTTGTTGGTCATGTTGTGGGACAGTTGTTGGACATCTTGTGGGACAGTTGTTGGTCATGTTGTGGGACAGTTGTTGGTCATGTTGTGGGACATGTTGTGGACAGTTGTTGGTCATGTTGTTGGACAGTTGTTGGACAGTTGTTGGACATGTTGTGGGACAGTTGTTGGTCATGTTGTGGGACAGTTGTTGGACATGGTGTGGGACAGTTGTTGGACATGTTGTGGGACAGTTGTTGGTCATGTTGTTGGACAGTTGTTGGACATGTTGTGGGACAGTTGTTGGTCATGTGTGAGACAGTTGTTGGTCATGTTGTTGGACAGTTGTTGGTTATGTCGTTGGACAGTTGTTGCTCATGTTGTTGGACAGTTGTTGGTAATGTTGTTGGACAGTTGTTGGTCATGTTGTTGGACAGTTGTTGGTCATGTTGTTGGACAGTTGTTGGCCATGTTGTTGGACAGTTGTTGGTCATGTTGTGGGACAATTGTTGGTCATGTTGTTGGACAGTTGTTGGCCATGTTGTTGGACAGTTGTTGACCATGTTGTTGGACAGTTGTTGACCATGTTGTTGAACAGTTGTTGGTCATGTTGTTGGACAGTTGTTGGTCATGTTGTTGGACAGTTTGTTGGTCATGTTGTTGGACAGTTGTTGGCCATGTTGTTGGACAGTTGTTGACCATGTTGTTGAACAGTTGTTGGTCATGTCGTTGGACAGTTGTTGGTCATGTTGTTGGACAGTTGTTGGCCATGTTGTTGGACAGTTGTTGGTCATGTTGTTGGACAGTTGTTGGCCATGTTGTTGAACAATTGTTGGTCATGTTGTTGGACAGTTGTTGGTCATGTTGTTGGACAGTTTTTTGGCCATGTTGTTGAACAGTTGTTGGTCATGTTGTTGGACAGTTGTTGGCCATGTTGTTGGACAGTTGTTGACCATGTTGTTGGACAGTTGTTGGTCATGTTGTTGGACAGTTGTTGGTCATGTTGTTGGACAGTTGTTGGTCATGTTGTTGGACAGTTGTTGGTCATGTTGTTGGACAGTTGTTGGTCATGTTGTTGGACAGTTGTTGGTCATGTTGTTGGACAGTTTTTGGACATGTTGTGGGACAGTTGTTGGTCATGTTGTGTTCCTCAAAAAATGGACGATGATATAGGAGACAATTTTTTGTTTGTTTTATCTCATGTCGTTATTATATCACCATTGTTCTAACTGTCCATCTCATGTCGTTATTACATCACCGTTGTTCTAAATGTCCATCTCATGTCGTTATTATATCACCGTTGTTCTAACTGTCAATCTTATGTCGGTTTTATATCACCATTGTTCTAACTGTCCATCTCATATCGTTATTACATCACCGTTGTTCTAAATGTCCATCTCACGTCGTTATTATATCACCGTTGTTCTAACTGTCCATCTCATGTCGTTATTATATCACCATTGTTCTAACTGTCCCCCTGATGTCGCAATTCCATCACCATTGTTCTAACTGTCCTTCTGATGTCGCAATTCCATCACCATTGCTCTAACTGTCTCCTGATGTCGCAATTCAATCACCATTGTTCTAACTGTCCTTCTTATGTCGCAATTCCATCACCATTGTTCTAACTGTCCTTCTGATGTCGCAATTCCATCACCATTGTTCTAACTGTCCCTCTGATGTCGCAATTCCATCACCATTGTTCTAACTGTCCCTCTGATGTCGCAATTCCATCACCATTGCTCTAACTGTCCTTCTGATGTCGCAATTCCATCACCATTGCTCTAACTGTCCCTCTCATTTCGCAATTCCATCACCATTGTTCTAACTGTCCTTCTGATGTCGCAATTCCATCACCATTGCTCTAACTGTCCTTCTGATGTCGCAATTCCATCACCATTGCTCTAACTGTCCCTCTGATGTCGCAATTCCATCACCATTGTTCTAACTATCCTTCTGATGTCGCAATTCCATCACCATTGTTCTAACTGTCCTTCTGATGTCGCAATTCCATCACCATTGTTCTAACTGTCCCTCTGATGTCGCAATTCCATCACCATTGTTCTAACTGTCCCTCTCATGTCGCAATTCCATCACCATGGTTCTAACTGTCCTTCTGATGCCGCAATTCCATCACCATTGCTCTAACTGTCCCTCTCATTTCGCAATTCCATCACCATTGTTCTAACTGTCCTTCTGATGTCACAATTCCATCACCATTGTTCTAACTGTCCTTCTGATGTCGCAATTCCATCACCATTGTTCTAACTGTCCTTCTGATGTCGCAATTCCATCACCATTGTTCTAACTGTCCTTCTGATGTCGCAATTCCATCACCATTGTTCTAACTGTCCTTCTGATGTCGCAATTCCATCACCATTGTTCTAACTGTCCTTCTGATGTCGCAATTCCATCACCATTGTTCTAACTGTCCCTCTGATGTCGCAATTCCATCACCATTGCTCTAACTGTCCCTCTCATTTCGCAATTCCATCACCATTGTTCTAACTGTCCTTCTGATGTCGCAATTCCATCACCATTGTTCTAACTGTCCCTCTGATGTCGCAATTCCATCACCATTGTTCTAACTGTCCCTCTCATTTCGCAATTCCATCACCATTGTTCTAACTGTCCTTCTGATGTCGCAATTCCATCACCATTGTTCTAACTGTCCTTCTGATGTCGCAATTCCATCACCATTGTTCTAACTGTCCCTCTCATGTCGCTATTCCATCACCATTGTTCTAACTGTCCCTCTCATGTCGCTATTCCATCACCATTGTTCTAACTGTCCCTCTCATGTCGCTATTCCATCACCATTGTTCTAACTGTCCCTCTCATGTCGCTATTCCATCACCATTGTTCTAACTGTCCCTCTCATGTTGCTACTCTTGATTCCGATTCCTTTCCTCCCCCAGACCCGCGACTACACTGCGACAGAAACGCCACATCTCCACAAAAGCACCCACCAGCTTTAACCATTGTCGACCTCTGTTCTACTGTCAAGTTCATATTTATCCAACTTCATATTTTCTTTCACCATAAACAACCCTATATCCTAAATGTAAATACGCCTTCTACCAAATGGATATTTATCCATCCCTAACCAGCATTACTTATCCATTAATAGCTCTGACGCCAGTTTGTCTATTTCCTGTTACGCTGACTGCCTAATGTTCCCCTCAACAAGCTATCATTTTGTTCAACAATTCCCCGCCATTATTTCACTTTCAGATTTATTTTTATTGCTTATCTCCCCCTCCATACCGGCCATTATTTATTTCTTTTTGGGGTTAGAATTATTAATGTTAATTTAGATTTTTTTTTTTTTTTTTTTTTTCTTTTGTAAATTGAGGAACAGAGGAGAAAATGTGAAAAGGGGATGTGGAGAGTGGGTTGTAGTTTATTATCACGAAATGTTATCTAACACGGTGTATCAAATAAAAAAATTAATATAAATATATATACTGCTAACACTTATAATAATATATATATATATATATATATATATATATATATATATATATATGTTAATTATATGACAACACCAAGTGATGACAGCACCAAGTAGCGATAAGACCAAGTGATGACAACACCAAGTGATGACAACACCAAGTGACGGCAACACCAAGTGATGACAACACCAAGTGATGACAACACCAAGTGATGACAACAAGTGACGGCAACACCAAGTGATGACAACACCAAGTGATGATAACACCAAGTGACGGCAACACCAAGTAATGACAACACCAATAACGACGACACCAAGTGACAGAATCACAAAGTAATGACGACACCAAGTGACGATTACACCAAATGACAACAAACGCTAAGTAACGACGACACCAGTGACGGCACAACAAAGTGACGATAACACCAAGTGATGACAACACCAAGTAATGGCAACACCAAGTAACATTAACACCAATTGATGACAAGACCGAGTGATGACAACACCTAGTGATGATAACACCTAGTGATGACAGCACGAAGTGATGACAACACCAAGTAACATTAACAACAGGTGATGACCGCACCAAGTGATGACAACACCAAGTGATGACAACACCGAGTGATGACAACACCTAGTGATGACACACCTAGTGATGACAACACCAAGTAACATTAACAAAAGGTGATGGCCGCACCAAGTGATGACAACACCAAGTGATGACAACACCAAGTGATGACAATACCAAGTGACGATAACACCAAGTGATGACAACACCAAGTGACGATAACACCAAGTGATGACAACACCAAGTGACGATAATACAAATTGACGGTAACACCAAGTAACAATAACACAAAGTGACGATAACACCAAGTAACAATAACACCAAGTGACGACTAGGTATTCTATAAGATGTTTATGCTGTATTCTATCAAAAGCCTTGGTGTAGTCTATGAAGCAGGCACAAATTGCTTTGTTTACTTCTATGTACTTTTCGATTAATGTCCTCCAGAATATGGGTTCTTTTGTTGCACTGTTTTTTCCTAAATCCAAATTATTGTTCTTCTAATTCCATATTGACACTGAGACACTGCAAAGAACATTGCTGAGAGAGGCAAAAGCAGCAGGAATCGGATCCCTCAATGAGATAGAGCTGCTTGCACAGAACAGAGACAAATGGCGAGATTTGATAAAATATATTTAAAAGAATTGAAAACTGTTAGAACAAAAATTCAGATTAGAGAAGGAGTATCTTGGTCTACGCCATATGGGCCGGCTACGGCTCGAAAGATCAATAGAATAGAATTCCATATTGATTTTATTTTGAATCCTTTTTTGTATGACTTTTAGCAAGAGTGTTGTTACCTGGCTCATTAGGCTTTTTGTTCTAAAATCACAGCATTAAACTACACCATTGTTTTTAGGCAATGCAATAAAAGTTTATGTTTTTAGTTCATTTGGTACGTATCCTGTATGGTATATGTCGTTGCATATGTCTGTGATCACTTCAATGCCAAAATCTTCTAGTGCCTTTATCATCCCTATTTGTATGTTGTCAGGTCCTGCAGCTTTACTCTTTTTCATTGTTTGTATAGCTATTTCCACTTCCGATTTTAAGATTGTATAGCCTGATGTACATTTTAATTGGTTTTTTGTCCATTTCGTCAGAAAATAATTCTGTTATATATTCCAGCAATCTATTGATTATATCTTTGTTGTCTGTTAGCATTTTTTCCATTTTTTGTTTGCAATACGTCTACTTTCGTGTTAACTTTGGTGTACTGCCCAGGGCATGCCGGTGTGGCAATGAATAGTCGATACGTTCGCTGGAAGCTCTGGCATTGAGTGTGGCCTTACTCTGGACTTAGAGGACATCGCCACGTTTGTTCTTTATTCATTAAGCGAAGAGTAGAGAAGAATAGGTGGGACAATGATGTATATATTGAGAGAGTGAGGAGTCTAAAGGTGGGGCAGTGATGTATATATTGAGAGAGTGAGGAGTCCAAAGGTGGGGCAATGATGTATATATTGAGAGAGTGAGGAGTCCAAAGGTGGGGCAGTGATGTATATATTGAGAGAGTGAGGAGTCTAAAGGTGGGACAGTGATGTATATATTGAGAGACTGAGGAGTCGAAAGGTGGGACAATGATGTATATATTGAGAGAGTGAGGAGTCTAAAGGTGGGGCAGTGATGTATATATTGAGAGAGTGAGGAGTCTAAAGGTGGGGCAGTGATGTATATATTGAGAGACTGAGGAGTCGAAAGGTGGGACAATGATGTATATATTGAGAGAGTGAGGAGTCTAAAGGTGGGACAATGATGTATATATTGAGAGAGTGAGGAGTCTAAAGGTGGGGCAATGATGTATATATTGAGAGAGTGAGGAGTCTAAAGGTGGGGCATTGATGTATATATTGAGAGAGTGAGGAGTCTAAAGGTGGGACAATGATGTATATATTGAGAGAGTGAGGAGTCTAAAGGTGGGGCAGTGATGTATATATTGAGAGAGTGAGGAGTCTAAAGGTGGGGCATTGATGTATATATTGAGAGAGTGAGGAGTCTAAAGGTGGGGCATTGATGTATATATTGAGAGACTGAGGAGTCTAAAGGTGGGGCATTGATGTATATATTGAGAGACTGAGGAGTCTAAAGGTGGGGCATTGATGTATATATTGAGAGACTGAGGAGTCTAAAGGTGGGGCAGTGATGTATATATTGAGAGACTGAGGAGTCTAAAGGTGGGGCATTGATGTATATATTGAGAGAGTGAGGAGTCTAAAGGTGGGGCAATGATGTATATATTGAGAGACTGAGGAGTCTAAAGGTGGGGCATTGATGTATATATTGAGAGAGTGAGGAGTCTAAAGGTGGAGCAATGATGTAAACATTGAGAGACTGAGGAGTCTAAAGGTGGGGCAATGATTTATATATTGAGAGAGTGAGGAGTCTAAAGGTGGGGCAATGATGTAAACATTGAGAGACTGAGGAGTCTAAAGGTGGGGCAATGATGTAAACATTGAGAGACTGAGGAGTCTAAAGGTGGGACAATGATTTATATATTGAGAGAGTGAGGAGTCTAAAGGTGGGGCAATGATTTATATATTGAGAGAGTGAGGAGTCTAAAGGTGTGGCAATGATGTATATATTGAGAGAGTGAGGAGTCTAAAGGTGGAGCAATTATGTAAACATTGAGAGACTGAGGAGTCTAAAGGTGGGGCAATGATGTAAACATTGAGAGAGTGAGGAGTCTAAAGGTGGGACAATGATGTGAACATTGAGAGAGTGAGGAGTCTAAATGTGGGAAAGGGATCTGGTCGATCCTGAAGGGTTAGAGGGAAAAGTAGATGTACCTATAATCAACACCTGACAGGAACAATATGTCTGCTTACACTTAGGGAAATGCTGGAACGGTCGGTGGAGCGGATATTGGGAAGTCCCGATTGCAGTGAAACTGATTTCATAACTAGAATAGAAACGAGACCGTGCAGTGCTACCATCATGAACATTCAATGTAGGCTGAACATGGACAGAAAAAACACAAACATTAGTAAGAAATGAGGAGATAAATTCATTCAAGAACAGTAAGTGAGTGAACTCATTCAATAACAGTAAGTGAATGAACTTATTCAAGAACAGGAAGGGAGCAAACTCTTTCAAGAACAGGAAGGGAGCAAACTCTTTCAAGAACAGGAAGGGAGCAAACTCTTTCAAGAACAGGAAGGGAGCAAACTCTTTCAAGAACAGGAAGGGAGCAAACTCTTTCTAGAACAGGAAGGGAGCAAACTCATTCAAGAACAGGAAGGTGCAAACTCATAACTCATTCAAGAACAGGAAGGGAGCAAACTCATTCAAGAACAATAAGGGAGCAAACTCATTCAAGAACAGGAAGGGAGTAAACCCATTCAGACCAGAAAGGGAGCAAACTCATTCAAGAACAGGAAGGGAGCAAACTCATTCAAGAACAGGAAGGGAGTAAACCCATTCAAGAACAGGAAGGGAGCAAACTCATTCAAGAACAGGAAGGAGCAAATTTATTCAAGAACGGGAAGTAAGCAAACTCATTCAAGAACAGGAAGGGAGCAAATTTATTCAAGAACGGGAAGTAAGCAAACTCATTCAAGAGTAAGAAGTGAGCAAACTTATTCAAGAACAAGAAGTGAGCTAACTCATTCAAGAATAGGAAGTGAGTTAACGCATTCAAGAGTAAGAAGTGAGCAAACTTATTCAAGAACGGGAAGTAAGCAAACTCATTCAAGAGTAAGAAGTGAGCAAACTTATTCAAGAACAAGAAGTGAGCTAACTCATTCAAGAATAGGAAGTGAGTTAACGCATTCAAGAGTAAGAAGTGAGCAAACTTATTCAAGAAGAGGAAGTGAGCTAATTCATTCAAGAACAGGAAGTGAGCAAACTCATTCAAGAGTAAGAAGTGAGCAAACTTATTCAAGAAGAGGAAGTGAGCTAATTCATTCAAGAACAGGAAGTGAGCAAACTCATTCAAGAGTAAGAAGTGAGCAAACTTATTCAAGAAGAGGAAGTGAGCTAATTCATTCAAGAACAGGAAGTGAGCTAACTCATTCAAGAGTAAGAAGTGAGCAAACTTATTCAAGAAGAGGAAGTGAGCTAATTCATTCAAGAGTAAGAAGTGAGCTAATTCATTCAAGAACAGGAAGTGAGCTAACTCATTCAAGAACAGGAAGTGAGCAAACTCATTCAAGAGTAAGAAGTGAGCTAACTCATTCAAGAACAGGAAGTGAGCAAACTCATTCAAGAGTAAGAAGTGAGCAAACTTATTCAAGAAGAGGAAGTGAGCTAATTCATTCAAGAACAGGAAGTGAGCAAACTCATTCAAGAGTAAGAAGTGAGCAAACTTATTCAAGAACAGTAAGTGAGCCAACTCATTCAAGAGTAAGAAGTGAGCTAACTCATTCAAGAACAGGAAGTGAGCCAACTCATTCAAGAGTAAGAAGTGAGCTAATTCATTCAAGAACAGGAAGTGAGCCAACTCATTCAAGAGTAAGAAGTGAGCTAATTCATTCAAGAACAGGAAGTGAGCTAACTCATTCAAGAACAGGAAGTGAGCAAACTCATTCAAGAGTAAGAAGTGAGCTAACTCATTCAAGAACAGGAAGTGAGCAAACTCATTCAAGAGTAAGAAGTAAGCACTCTTATTTAAGAACTTGAAGTGATTGAACTCATTCAAGAACAGGAAGTAAGCGAATTCATTAACAAAAATGGATGCAAGCGCAGAATAAAAGGATGGAAATGTCAGGACAAAATCACAAATGTAGTATTATGTAAAAGTACCAGTCAAATTTGGTCAGGTCAGATAATTTTACCTGCTACTGTATGCAGTAAACAGTACAACCTGTGGCTGCCCTGCTGCCTTGCAGGTAAGCTCGGGAGAGTAAAAAGGCTAAGGGAGGGTACCCGAAGTAAAACAATCCCACTGCCTTGTGGTTGAGACTTTTTAGTCAAAGGCTAGCGGAGCTAACTGTAAACAAACCGACGGAAGGCAACAGAAAACCACCGTCGTAACTTCTTTGTACAATCATGAATCGCCACAACAGTCTGGTATGTGTGAAAACTATACCAGGGGCAGATTGCAATAGTCATCATGTACCATGTTGTGGGAAAGCTTAAAGTAAAATTAAAAACAACAAAACGAGCCTCAGTTAACATCAAGTTAAATTTAGATTTACTAAAATCAGACAAGAAGCTGCAAAACAAATTTAAAATCACAATTCAGAACCGTACAATGCAATAGAGAAGATACAAAGAACAGTGGGAAATGCTAAAAGAATCAATGCAACAAACATCAAAAGAGTTCACACCACCAGTGAGGACAAATTCAAGAAAGAAATGGATGACATATGATATTTTGCAGCTAATGGATACAAGAAGAAGAAATAAAGTAAATAAAGATGAGTATAAGAGATTAAATAAAGAAACTGTAGCAAAATGCAATGAAGCAAAAGAAGCATGGCTAAAAGAGAGATGCAAAAAGATTGAATTGCAGCAAAAAGGAGATGCTAAAGCTATATACAAACAAATTGAGGAATTAACAGGAAGAAAAACGCAAGAACGATGGACAGAATACATTAAAGATCTTTATAATGATGAACGAACGGAAGTAAATATTAAGGATAATGGAGAAGGACCAGAAATACTCAGAGAAGAAGTGGAAGACGCCTTGCGCAATATGAAAGCAGGCAAAGCTCCTGGACCAGATAATATAACAAAAGAAGGAAATGAAGCCAAGGGTGATTTTGGAATAGGAATAATAACAAAAATATTGAATGATATCTACAACAGCGGATATATACCAGACGACATGCTCAAATCAATATTCATAACCCTACCAAAGAAATCGGGTGCGATTGAATGCGATGATCATCGCACAATAAGCCTTATGAGTCATATGACTAAGATATTACTAAGAATCATCATACGAAGAATGCGAAACAAAATCAGTCCAGAAATTAGCAATGAACAGTGTGGTTTTGTTAGAGATAAAGGCACAAGCAATGCCATTTATATCATAAGATCTTTAGTAGAAAGAGCCATAGAGGTGAAAACAGATCTATACCTATGTTTCATAGATTACACCAAGGCATTTGATAAAGTAAAGCACCAAGAAATAATCACAATTTTAGAAAGCATAAACAGAGACAGCAAATATCTAAGAATAATAAGGAACATGTACTGGCAACAAACAGCGGCCATAAGAACTGGAAACCAAGTGGGAATGTTTCAACAAATAAAACAGGGTGTTAGACAAGGTTGTATGCTGTCACCAGATTTGTTTAATATCTATAGTGAGATTATTTTAAGACCCATTAAGGGGCATGCCTAGAATAACAATTGTAGCTCATAATATAAATAATGTAAGGTATGCTGATGATACAGTCTTAATCGCTACGAGTGAAAATGAGTTACAAGAAATGTTGGACATTATAGTGAAAGAAAGCAAAAATAAAGGACTCAGTCTTAATAGCAAAAAGACAGAGGAAATGGTCATCATCATCATGTGCCATACCGGTTGGCGTAGGTGATCATGTCCCTCCATAATCTTCTATCTACAGTGCATCGTATCAGTTTTGTTGTTGACTGTTTTCCATGCCAATACACCAAGCTATCCATTATTTTCTCTCTTTGTCGTCCGCGATCTCTATTTCCTTTTACTTTGCCAGTTGTAACCAAGTATTCCAACTCTCCTCTTCTCATGATGTGCCCGAAAAATGTTGATTGCTTCTTTCTGATGTTTTTTTAAGAGCTCCCTTTTTGTGTTGGCCTCTTTGAGAACTTCCTCATTGGTCTTTTTATCTGTCCAGGGAACTTTCAACATTCTTCTGAGAAATCCCATCTCTGTGGCCTCTAATCGTCTTTTACTGTTTAAGGTTGAGGTAATGGTAACAACAAAGAAAAAGACATCACCTCAGTGCAAAATAAAGACAACTGGAACAATATTAAAACAGGTAAATGAATTTAAATATTTGGGAACTTTGTTAACCTCAGACGGAAGATGTACAAAAGAGATGAGATGCAGAATGGATCAGGCAAAAGCAGCTTTCCAAAAAATGAGGAAGATACTATGCAATCCATTTTTGACAATAGAAACAAGAAAAAGAGTTCTTAAATGTTATGTAGAGCTAGTCTTAACATATGGATGTGAATCATGGACAATAGGACAACAGACAAGAAAATCACTGGAGTCTGTAGAAATGTGGTTTTACAGAAGAATGTTGAGAGTACCGTGGACAGCTAAGAAGGGTAATGAAGATGTTCTGAGAGAGGTCAAAGCAAAAAGAGAGCTAATTTCCAATATTAGGAAGAAACAATCATCATTTTTTGGCCATGTAATGAGAAGAGAACAACTAGAATATATTGTAACAACTGGAGAAATTGAGGGACGAAGAGATAGAGGGAAGCAAAGAGAAAAAATAACAGACAGCTTAAGAGAATGGCTTGGCAGAAGGTCAACAACAGAAAGGATAAATAGCTGCCGAGATCGAAGCTGTGGAGAGACATGATCACCTACGTCAGTAGGCCCGGTACTTGATGATGATGATGATGATGACCAGTCAAATACTAGTGGATAAAGAGATACAGCGAAGACGATGGCGCTGGCTAGGACACACAATGTGGAAGGCAACTGAGAGCATTACACAACAGGTACTTTTTGTTTAATCCTCAGGAGAAGAGGCAAAGAGGCAAACCAAAACATTCGTTGAAAAGACAGATGGAAGCAGAGATGATGATGACTGGGAAGACAGATGGAAGCAGAGATGATGATGACGGGGAAGACAGATGGAAGCAGAGATGATGATGACTGGGAAGACAGATGGAAGCAGAGATGATGATGACGGGGAAGACAGATGGAAGCAGAGATGATGATGACTGGGAAGACTTGGAATGATCTTAAAAGAATTTCAAGAAATAGAACGTCTTGGAAAGTGTTTGTTGAAGACCTATGTCCCACAGAGAGCTGAAAGTGTTTATTGAAGACCTATACTGCACAGGGAGCTGAAAGTGTTTGTTGAGGACCTATGATCCACAGGAAACTGAAAGTGTTTGTTGAAATCCTATGCTCCATAGGGAGCTGAAAGTGTTTGTTTAAGACCTAAGCTCCACACGGAGCTGAAAGTGCTTGTTGAAGATCTATGCTCCACAGGTAGCTGAAAGTGTTTATTGAAGACCTATGCTCCACAGCGAGCTGAAAGTGTTTGTTAAAGATATATGACCCACAGGGAAACGAACGTGTTTGTTGAAGTCCTATGCTCTAGAGGGAGCTAAAAGTGATTGTTGAAGACCTATGCTCCACAGAGAACTGAAAGTGTTTGTTGAAGATCTATACTCCACAGAGAACTGAAAGTGTGTGTTGAAGACCTATACTCCACAGGGAGCTCAAAGAAAGAGAAACATAATGCTGAACAAATTGCTGCTTCGCGTCCACGTCTAGTTAGGAAGGAGGCTACAGTTGACCTCTTAGGGAACAAGCGATTTACGATCGCCAACCAATGACGTTTCAAAATAACTTTGTCAATCAAAGTGGTTGGTGATCATTCACGTGCCCTCGAGCTAGACAGCCCTCTGACAAGCATCGGTCACTCGCTAGACCAGTCTCTTGCTAAACTACTTGACCTATACTTGCAGTCTGATATTGCTCAAAGCCCAGTTCTGATATAACCATATCTCACAAGGTCCAATCTTGAGATTTGACATTTTTACTTCATCTCATTAGGTCCAATCTTGAGATTTGACATTTATACTTCATCTCACAAGGTCCAATCTTGAGATTTGACAGTTTTACTTCATCTCATTAGGTCCGATCTTGAGATTTGACATTTTTACTTCATCTCATTAGGTCCAATCTTGAGATTTGACATTTTTACTTCATCTCATTAGGTCCAATCTTGAGATTTGACATTTATACTTCATCTCATTAGGTCCAATCTTGAGACTTTGACATTCCCAAGTCAACTCACTACGTCCAATCTTGCGACTTGGACATTTCTACTTCATCTCACAAGGTCCAATCCTGCGACTTTATCGAAAATGAGACCTGCAGTAACGACAAATAGGTCATGCTGTTTTGCTACCGCATTCATGTTCAATTCATGCCGACAGTTCGTGCCGACAGTTCATGCCGACAGTTCATGCCAGTCATTTTGTTTTAACTTCATTACTTCACACTCCGAGGTCCGCGACATCTTCTCAGGGGCATGAGCTCTGGTTAAGTCCTAAACTACTGACGTCAGTGTTGAGTTAGTCAAGAGGTTTTCACACGCTCTGCGTGAAATATCTTCCATAAGCGAAACGTGCGCAGCTGCTGTGTGGATGTTTCAGCAGCTGTGTGAATGTTCCAGAATCTATGTGAATGTTGCAGCAGCTGTGTGAATGTTCCAGAATCTATATGAATGTTGCAGCAGCTGTGTCAGTGTTCCAGAATCTATGTGAATGTTGCAGCAGCTGTGTCAGTGTTCCAGAATCTATGTGAATGTTGCAGCAGCAGATGTGTGAGTGTTCCAGAATCTATGTGAATGTTGCAGCAGCTGTGTGAGTGTTCCAGAATCTATGTGAATGTTGCAGCAGCTGTGTGAGTGTTCCAGAATCTATGTGAATGTTGCAGCAGCTGTGTGAGTGTTCCAGAATCTATATGAATGTTGCAGCAGCTGTGTGAGTGTTCCAGAATCTATGTGAATGTTGCAGCAGCTGTGTGAGTGTTCCAGAATCTATATGAATGTTGCAGCAGCTGTGTGAGTGTTCCAGAATCTATGTGAATGTTGCAGCAGCTGTGTGAGTGTTCCAGAATCTATATGAATGTTTCAACAGCTGTGTGAAAGTTCCAGAATTTATGTGAATGTTGCAGCAGCTGTGTGAATGTTTCAGAATCTATGTGAATGTTTCAGCAGCTATGTGAATGTTCCAGAATCTATGTTAATTGTTGCAGAAGCCGTGTGAATGTTCCAGAAGCTATGTGAATATTGCAATAGATGTGTGAATGTTCCAGAAGTTATGTGAATGTTGTAGCAGCTGTGTGAATGTTTCAGCAGCTGTGTGAATGTTCCGGAAGCTATGTGAATGTTGCAGCAGCTATGTGAATGTTACAGCAGCTGTGTGAATGTTACAGCAGCTATGTGAATGTTACAGCAGCTATGTGAATGTTACAGCAGCTATGTGAATGTTACAGCAGCTGTGTGAATGTTACAGCAGCTATGTGAATGTTACAGCAGCTATGTGAATGTTACAGCAGCTATGTTAATGTTACAGCAGCTGTCTGAATGTTGCAACTCGTCTTCATTTATTTGATTGAGCTTTAATCTTCAACAAAAGGTAGCCCCTTCCATCAGTCACGTTCTGGTGCTGCACCATCTCTTGCGAACACTTCCTCACTTCTTGTTCTGTCAGGAATTCGCTCACTTCTTGTTCTGTTTGGAATTCGCTCACTTCTTGTTCTGTCAGGAATTCGCTCACTTCTTGTTCTGTCAGGAATTCGCTCACTTCTTGTTCTGTCAGGAATTCGCTCACTTCTTGTTCTGTCAGGAATTCGCTCACTTCTTGTTCTGTTAGGAATTCGCTCACTTCTTGTTCTGTCAGGAATTCGCTCACTTCTTGTTCTGTTTGGAATTCGCTCACTTCTTGTTCTGTCAGGAATTCGCTCACTTCTTGTTCTGTTAGGAATTCGCTCACTTCGTGTTCTGTTAGGAATTCGCTCACTTCTTGTTCTGTCAGGAATTCGCTCACTTCTTGTTCTGTTAGGAATTCGCTCACTTCGTGTTCTGTTAGGAATTCGCTCACTTCTTGTTCTGTCAGGAATTCGCTCACTTCGTGTTCTGTTAGGAATTCGCTCACTTCGTGTTCTGTTAGGAATTCGCTCACTTCGTGTTCTGTTAGGAATTCGCTCACTTCGTGTTCTGTTAGGAATTCGCTCACTTCTTGTTCTGTCAGGAATTCGCTCACTTCTTGTTCTGTCAGGAATTCGCTCACTTCTTGTTCTGTCAGGAATTCGCTCACTTCTTGTTCTGTTAGGAATTCGCTCACTTCGTGTTCTGTTAGGAATTCGCTCACTTCTTGTTCTGTTAGGAATTCGCTCACTTCGTGTTCTGTTAGGAATTCGCTCACTTCGTGTTCTGTTAGGAATTAGCTCACTTCGTGTTCTGTTAGGAATTCGCTCACTTCTTACTCTTAAATGAATTTATCTCCTCATATCGTGCTAATATTTTTTATTTGTTTCTGTCTATGTTCAGCCTCTGCTGAATATAAATGATAGCAGCACGACGCTGGGCCGCTTCTGTTGTTATCTAGAGTACAAATGGCTCACACAACGCTTGTTGGGACCATCTTATACCTCACGTGACACTGTGAACAACAGAGTCCCATAACCTAGTAATAAAGACCAGAGATGACTGCCATTCATTCTGTTTACTGATTTCTAAATGAGGTGCTGAAAGCTGCCTGTTCAATTAGAGCCGAGATTTAGTGAGCTCATTTCTGCACCAGATTCAGTAGAGGAACATCGTTAATTTCGTGCTATCCGCCTGATCTATAAATAGGAGCCAATGAATTATTGGGAAAATGGCACGATAAATGCAAGAAGAGTCAACGTTAGAGAAGAAGTGAGAACACGCGTTGAGAATTAGGAAACAAGAATGGTGTGATGAGACAAGTGTGTGTAAACACGGAACATGCATTCGTGAATCATTGATGTGTTTTTGATGAATTAACACAACCTGATGCTTTACTGAAATTCAATTTTCATGATCATTTTTTGTGAATAAACAAATAAAGAAACAGACAAATAAACAAGTGCATGAATTAATAAAGATAACATGAATAATCTCAGCTCGTTATGCCAACAGACGGTATTAAATAACAACTTGGAGATCTGGTTGGATTGTGATAGAGTAAATGTCGATGAGATAGGGACATAGAGACATGACGTGCCAGATGTCAGGTGCCATGTTTGTGTGCCCTAGGGAAGACTACGCATGACAAATAGCAACTATGACGCCAACTCCGAGAAATACACTGTGATGGTGTTCTCACGCTGATCTAGTCATTTTTGAGTGTTGTAGATCTTCAGTCAGTTTTGAGTGTTGTAGATCTTCAGTCATTTTTGAGTGTTGTAGATCTTCAGTCATTTTTGAGTATTGTAGATCTTCAGTCATTTTTGGGTGTTGTAGATCTTCAGTCATTTTTGAGTGTTGTAGATCTTCAGTCATTTTTGAGTGTTGTAGATCTTCAGTCATTTTTGAGTGTTGTAGATCTTCAGTCATTTTTGAGTGTTGTAGATCTTCAGTCATTTTTTGGTGTTGTAGATCATCAGTCATTTTTGGGTGTTGTAGATCTTCAGAAATTTTTTGAGTGTTGTAGATCTTCAGTAATTTCTGAGTGTTGTAGATCTTCAGTCATTTTTGGGTGTTGTAGATCTTCAGTCATTTTTTGGTGTTGTAGATCATCAGTCATTTTTGGGTGTTGTAGATCTTCAGTAATTTCTGAGTGTTGTAGATCTTCAGTCATTTTGGGTGTTGTAGATCTTCAGTCATTTTTGGGTGTTGTAGATCTTCAGAAATTTTTGAGTGTTATAGATCTTCAGAAGTTTTTGAGTGTTGTAGATCTTCAGACATTTTTGAGTGTTGTAAATCTTCAGAAATTTGTGTGTGTTGTAGATCTTCAGTCATTTTTTTAGTGTTACAGACCTCCCATCATTTATGAGTGTTATAGACATCCTGCCATTTCTGAGTGTTATAGTCCTCCGCTATTTATGAATGTTATAGACCTCCCGCCATGTATGAGTGTTATAGACCTCCCGACATTTATGAGTGCTATAGACCTCCCGACATTTATGAGTGTTATAGACCTCCCACCATTTATGAGTGTTATAGACCTCCCGACATTTCTGAGTGTTATAGACCACCCGCTATTTATGAATGTTATAGACCTCCCGCTATTTATGAATGTTATAGACCTCCCGACATTTATGAGTGTTATAGACCTCCCGACATTTATGAAAGTTATAGACCTCCCGACATTTATGAGTGTTATAGACCTCCCACCATCTATGAGTGTTATAGACCTCCCGACATTTATGAATGTTATAGACCTCCCGACATTTATGAGTGTTATAGACCTCCCACCATCTATGAGTGTTATAGATATACAAAGATTGATGAATGTTGTAAATAATACATATTGCCATATTTAAGTATTGTATATCTCCAGTAATGTTTAAAGTGTTTTAGACCTCCAGTCATTATTTAATTATTGTAAATCTGCAGTCATTATTTAAATGTTGTAGACCTCCTGCCATTTTGTAAGTGTTATAGACCTCCAAATACTTACTTGGTATAAATGGAATGACACGAACAAGGCCTCCCAAATCGATTTTATTTTGACTAGAAGACATCAAAGGAGGGACATAACAGACTATCTATACCAATGCAATATTAGATACAGAACAGATGTGTTCTGATGGCTGTGACATCATATGTACTCTCAAATGTCCGGATAACTGTTTCAACGACACCTGTCAACAGTCGATCGGGAATCTGTACATGCAAGAGAACGTTCTATGGGTCAGACTGCACTCTCAAATCTCCGGACAACTGTTTAACGAAACCTGTGATTCCCACGTTCAGAAGAGTCTGCTGACTACAACAAGCCCAAGCATATGGACACTTTAATGTATTTCTGTGCTAGTCATGGTTCATTTTTTGGTGTTTTTTAGTGAAGCCATGGCTCATATCTTGCTGTGTTTCTGTCCTAGCCATGGCTCATATCTTAGCTTGTGTGTGCTGGCCATGGCTCATATCTTGGTGTGTGTCATGTTAGTCATATCTCATATCTCGGTGTGTCCGTGTTAATCATGTCTCATATCTTTATGTGTGTCTGTGTTTAGTCATATCTCATATCTTAGTGTGTGCCAGTGTTAGTCATATGTCATATCTTTGTGTGTGCATGTCTGGGTTAGTGATATCTCATATCTTTGTGTGCATGTTTATGTTAGTCATATCTCATATCTTTGTGTGTGCATGTCTGTGTTTGTCACATCTCATATCCTTGTGTGTGCATGGCTATGTTAGTCCCATCTCATATCTTTGTGTGTGCATATCTATGTTAGTCATATCTCTTATCTTTGTGTGCATGTCAATGTTAGGCATGTGTCATATCTTTGTGTGTGCATGTCAATGTCAGTTATATCTCATATCTTTATGTGCATGTTTATGTTAGTCATGTGTCATATATCTTGATGTATGTCAGTGTTTGTTATGCCTCGTATCGCTGTGTGCATGTCTGTCTTAGTCACATCTCACATCTTTGAGTGTGTATGTCTGTGTTAGTCACATCTCACATCTTTGTGTGTGCATGTCTGTGTTAGTCACCTCTAGTGACTCGGGCAGATGGTGCTCGTAAACCTGGGAGGGCCGACCATCTAAGGGCAGAATCCCCCTACAGAAAATATCATCTGCTGCCTTGCAGCAAGATTGGGGACAATCAAAGGCTAGGGAAAGCAAACCCGAATAAAATGCTTGCTGAAATCGGATGCACTGGGCCACTGGCGCAGAACACAGTGCAACGTATTAACGGGTGTTCAGTCAGAGTGGATCTGATAGACTCTAATTGTGATGTTCTGTCTGTGGGGGCGATCAACACTCCTAGTCTGACAGCTGACTTCATATGAGAGTCTGGAATCCTTACTCTGATTGAGTCCTGAACGCAGAGAGAGAGAGAGCGAGAGAGAGAGAGAGAGAGAGAGAGAGATACAGACCATAAACCTGTTTTACTATGGCAGAAAAAAAATATGTTAGGAAACTACAGATGACAAGACCTCAAGCACAAAGAATCGATCTAAAAGCAATAAAGAATGTAAACATACAAAAAGAAATAGAAGAATCCGTAACCAACAAATACCTAACCCGAATACAACCAACAAACATAGAAGAAGCATGGAAACAGTTTAAAGAAGGTCTAATAGAGTCAACACAAGAGAAATGTGGTCTGAAAAATATAGGAAAGAGCAGAAAGAAACTTACAAGATGGTGGAATGAAGTAGTTAAATCAGCAGTGAAACACAAGAAAGAAAAGTATAAAACGTGGCAGAAGACAAAAACAACAGAAGGCTACAATCACTATAGACAAGCCAGAAATGATAGCAAAAAGATCCTAGAACAAACAAAAGCAGACTCTTAGAAAGCATTTGGTGAAGAATTAGCAAAAACATGTAGAGAAGAACCAAGAGAATTTTTCAAAAGTGTAAAAGCAATGAGAGTAAGAAATAATGATTATAACCCAACCACTATAATAAACGACAAGAAAGGTAGACCAATCAGCAGCAGGAAAAACATAATAATCAGATGGAGAGAATACTTTAAGGAACTATTAAATCAGGGAAATGCAAACGGAAATACAGAGTTTAAACATAGGCAGTATGATGAACAGGAACCGAATATACTTAAGGCAGAAGTAGAATGGGCATTGAAACAGAATAAAAAGAACAAAGCAGCTGGTATAGATGGAATAACAACAGAAATGCTACTAGCCTGTAAGGAAACAGCTATAGATTGGCTTACTATCATATTCAATATGGCTTGGGAAGAAAGAAAAGTCCCAGACGACTGGCAAAAAGCTATCATTGTCCCATTTTGGAAGAATAAGGGAAGTAAAAGGGAGTGTGAAATGTACAGAGGAATATCCCTATTGAGTCAAGTTGGTAAAATGTTTGCTAAAATATAAGAGAGGAAAGTAAGATACATAATAGAACCTCAATTAAGTAATAATCAATTCGGATTCAGAAAAGGCAAAAGCTGTACTGATGCTATATTTACATTGAGACAACTATGTGAAAAAACAATAGAATATGACAGAAACCTAAATATAGTGTTTATAGATCAGGAAAAAGCGTTTGATCGTGTGGACAGGAACAAACTTTGGCAAACTTTAGAAACATACGGGGTAGCAGGACAACTACTAGATAATATAATGGCGTTATATAAAAACAGTCAAAGTGCCGTCAGAACATCGGAAGGTCTGACAGAATGGTTTCCGGTTACAACAGGTGTAAGACAAGGATGTGTCCTCTCACCACTCCTCTTCATCATATATATGGACAAAAAAAATAAGGAAAAAACCAACAATAAGGACGAATCAAATAATAATATAGAGGTAGAAAACTCCAACATCAACGAGCTACTCTTCGCAGATGACCAATGCCTAATATATGAGGATGAAAACCTGCTACAACAGAATTTAACATCTCTAGATAAAAGCTGCACAAACTACAGTATGAAAATTAACACAGCAAAAACAGAGGCTATAAGAATAAGCAAATTAAGACACCCATTAAACATCAAGATCAAAGATAAAGAAATAAAACAAGTAGAGGAATTCAAGTATTTAGGCACAATGTTCACAGAAGACGGAAAACTAGACAGAGAAATTGACATGAGAATACAAAAAGCAAATGCTGTCACATACCAGCTTTCACCTTTGCTAAGACATCCAAACATTTCTATGCCAGCTAAACAAGAAATGATAAGTAGCATCTTCATACCAACTTTGTGCTATGAAAGTCAAACATGGACCCTTTCTAAATCCCATTTAAGAAAGATCAATACATGTGAGATGCGTTGCTTGAGAAAAGTAACAAACAACACAAGAAGAGATAGAATACCAAATGAAACCATAAGAAAAATGGTAGGAACAAAACCCTGTCAAGAATATACAGAACAACAACTTAAATGGTTTGGCCACCTGGTCAGAATGAATCCTTACCAATCACCATCAAGGGCGTTCTTCTCGAGAATGAATGGAAAAAGACCAAGAGGAAGACCCAGAAGAAGATGGATAGATGCAGTGACAGAGACATGTAACAACAAAGGAAAATCACTAATTCAGACAATTCGAGCAACACAAGAACAACAAATGATATAAACCACGACACCTTTTAGGTATCAGTGAAAAGAGAAAAGAAGATAGATCTTCAAAGATTTATGAATGTTGTAAATCTCTAGCCATAGTTAAGTATTGTATACCTCCAGTAAATTTTTTAGTGTTGTAGACCTCCAGTCGTTATTTAAGTGTTGTAGACCTCAGTCATTATTTAAGTTTTGTAGACCTCCAGTCATTATTTAAGTGTTGTAGACCTCCAGTCATTATTTAAGTGTTGTAGACCTCCAGTCATTATTTAAGTTTTGTAGACCTCCAGTCATTATTTAAGTTTTGTAGACCTCCAGTCATTATTTAAGTGCTGTAGACCTCCAGTCGTTATTTAAGTGTTGTAGACCTCCAGTCGTTATTTAAGTGTTGTAGACCAACCAGTCATTATTTAAGTTTTGTAGACCTCCAATCATTATTTAAGTGTTGTAGACCTCAAGTCGTTATTTAAGTGTTGTAGACCTCCAGTCATTATTTAAGTGTTGTAGACCTCCAGTCATTATTTAAGTGTTGTAGACCTCCAGTCGTTATTTAAGTGTTGTATACCTCCAGTCGTTATTTAAGTGTTGTAGACCTCCAGTCGTTATTTAAGTGTTGTATACCTCCAGTCATTATTTAAGTGGTGTATACCTCCAGTCGTTATTTAAGTGTTGTATACCTCCAGTCGTTATTTAAGTGTTGTAGACCTCCAGTCGTTATTTAAGTATTGTATACCTCCAGTCGTTACTTAAGTGTTGTATACCTCCAGTCATTATTTAAGTGTTGTAGTCCTCCAGTCGTTATTTAAATGTTGTAGACCTCCAGTCGTTATTTAAGTGTTGTAGACCTCCAGTCATTATTAAAGTGTTGTATACATCCATTCATTATTAAAGTGTTGTATACCTCCAGTCATTATTAAAGTGTTGTAACCTCCAGTCATTATTAAAGTGTTGTATACCTCCAGTCATTATTAAAGTGTTGTAACCTCCAGTCATTATTAAAGTGTTGTAGACCTCCAGTCATTACTAAAGTGTTGTAGACCTCCGACATTTTTAAAGTGTTGTATACCTGCTGATATTTTTTAATTGTGTTAGACCTCCTGACAGTTTTAAAGTGTTGTAGACCTTAATTCATTTTTAAGTGTTGTAGACCTCCAGTCATTTTTTAAAATGTTGTAGACCTCCTGCCAGTTTTTAAGTGTTGTATATCTCCAGTCATTTATGATTGATGTACATCTCCAGTCATTTATGAATATTCTAGACCTACAGTCATTTATGAGTAGCGTGGACCTCTAGCAATTTTTACTCTTTTAGTCCAGCAGTTAATTTTGAGTGTAATAAACTTTCACCCATTTATGAGTGCTGTAGACCTGCTGTCACTTATGAGTGTTTTAGATCTCCAGTCATGTATGTGTGTCGTAAATTTCGTGTTATTTATGAGTTTTGTAGACATTCAGTCATTTATAAGTGTTGTAGACCTCCAGTCATTTACGAATAATATAGACCTCTAGTCATTTATAAGTGCTGTAGACCTCCAGTCATTTATAAGTTTTGTAGACATCAAGTCATTTATAAGTGTTGTAGACCTTAAATCATTTATGTGTGTTGTAGACCTCCAGTCATTTATGTGTTTTTTAGACCTCCAGTCATTTCTTAATATTGTAGACCTCCATTGCTTTATGAGTGGAGTACACTTACAGTCATTTATGAGTGATGTTAACGTCCAGTCATTTGTGAGTGTTGTATATCTGCAGTCATTTGTGAGTGTTGTATATCTCCGGTAATTTATGAGTGTTGTATATCTCCAGTCATTTATGAGTGTTACAGACCTCCAGTAATTTATGAGTGTTGTATATCTCCAGTTATTTATGATTAATGTATATCTCCAGTTATTTATGAGTTTTATAGACACCTCCAGAAATTTATGAGTGTTATATACCTCCATTCATTTATGAGTGTTGTATATCTCCGGTAATTTATGAGTGTTGTATATCTCCAGTCATTTATGAGTGTTGTATATTTCCAGTAATTTATAATTGTTGTTTATCTCCAGTTATTTATGAGTGTTGTATATCTCCGATTATTTATGAATGTTGTAGACCTCCAGTAATTTATGAGTGTTGCATATCTCCAGTCATTTATGAGTGTTGTATATCTGTAGTCATTTATGTGTGTTGTATATCTCCAGTCATTTACATGTGTTGTAGACCTCCAGTAATGTATGATTGTTGCATATCTCCAGTCATTTATTTGTGTTACAGACCTCCAGTAATTTATGAGTGTTGTATATCTCCAGTTATTTATGATTAATGTATATCTCCAGTTATTTATGAGTTTTATAGACACCTCCAGAAATTTATGAGTGTTATATACCTCCATTCATTTATGAGTGTTGTATATCTCCGGTAATTTATGAGTGTTGTATATCTCCAGTCATTTATGAGTGTTGTATATTTCCAGTAATTTATGATTGTTGTTTATCTCCAGTTATTTATGAGTGTTGTATATCTCCGATTATTTATGAATGTTGTAGACCTCCAGTAATTTATGAGTGTTGCATATCTCCAGTCATTTATGAGTGTTGTATATCTGTAGTCATTTATGTGTGTTGTATATCTCCAGTCATTTACATGTGTTGTAGACCTCCAGTAATGTATGATTGTTGCATATCTCCAGTCATTTATTTGTGTTACAGACCTCCAGTAATTTATGAGTGTTGTATATCTCCAGTTATTTATGATTAATGTATATCTCCAGTTATTTATGAGTTTTATAGACACCTCCAGAAATTTATGAGTGTTATATACCTCCATTCATTTATGAGTGTTGCAGACCTTTTAATTTATGTCTGTGAAAGCCCTGCAGTTATTTATGAGAGTTGTAGATCTCCAGTCGTTTATGTGTGTTGTAGACCTCCAGTAATTTATGATTGTTGTTTATCTCCAGTCATTTATGAGTGTTGTATATCTCCAGTCATTTATGAGTGTTGTATATCCCGAGTCATTTATGAGAGTTGTATATATCCATTCATTTATGAGTGTTGTATATCTCCAGTCATTTTTGAGTGATGTTTATCACCAGTCATTTATGAGTGTTGTATATCTCCAGAGATTTATGATTGTTGTATATCTCCAGTGATTTATGAGTGTTGAATATATCCAGTCATTTATGAGTGGTCTATATCTCCAGTAATTTATGAGTGTTGTATAACTCCAGTCATTTATGAGTGCTGTATATCCCTAGTCATTCATGAGTGTTGTATATCTCCAGTCATTTATGAGTGCTGTATATCACCAGTCATTTATGAGTGTTGTATATCTCCAGACATTTATGAGTGTTGTAGAACTCCATTAATTCATGAGTGATGTATATCTCCAGTCTTTTATGAGTGTTGTACATCTCCATTCATTTATGATTGTTGTACATCTCCATTCATTTATGAGTGTTGTACATCTCCATTCATTTATGAGTGTTGTATATCTGCAGTCATTTATGAGTGTTGCATATCTCCAGTCATTTATGAGTGTTGTATATCTTCAGTCATTTATGAGTGTTGTATATCTCCAGTCATTTATGAGTGTTGTATATCTCCAATCATTTAAGAGTGTTGTATATCTCCAGTCATTTATGAGTGTTGTATATCTCCAATCATTTAAGAGTGTTGTATATCTCCAGTCATTTATGAGTGTTGTATATCTCCAGCCATTTATGATTGAAGTACATCTCCATTCATTTATGAGTGTTGTATATCTCCAGTAATTTATGATTGCTGTATATCTCCAGTAATTTATGAGTGTTGTATATCTCCACTTATTTATGAGTGTTATATATCTCCAGTCATTTATGAGTGTTGTATATCTCCAGTCATTTATGAGTGTTGTTTATCTCCAGTCATTTATGAGTGTTGTATATCTCTAGTCATTTATGTGTGTTGTAGATCTCCAGTAATTTATGATTGTTGTATATCTCCATTCATTTATGTGTGTTGTATACCTCCATTCATTTATGAGTGTTGTATATCTCCAGTCATTTTTGAGTGATGTTTATCTCCATTCATTTATGAGTGTTGTATATCTCCAGTCATTTTTGAGTGATGTTTATCTCCAGTCATTGATGAGTGTTGTATATCTCCAGAGATTTTTGATTGTTGTATATCTCCAGTGATTTATGAGTGTTGAATATCTCCAGTCATTTATGAGTGGTCTATATCTCCAGTAATTTATGAGTGTTGTATAACTCCAGTCATTTATGAGTGCTGTATATCCCTAGTCATTCATGAGTGTTGTATATCTCCAGTCATTTATGAGTGCTGTATATCACCAGTCATTTATGAGTGTTGTATATCTCCAGACATTTATGAGTGTTGTAGAATTCCATTAATTCATGAGTGATGTATATCTCCAGTCTTTTATGAGTGTTGTACATCTCCATTCATTTATGATTGTTGTACATCTCCATTCATTTATGAGTGTTGTACATCTCCATTCATTTATGAGTGTTGTATATCTCCAGTCATTTATGAGTGTTGCATATCTCCAGTCATTTATGAGTGTTGTATATCTTCAGTCATTTATGAGTGTTGTATATCTCCAGTCATTTATGAGTGTTGTATATCTCCAATCATTTAAGAGTGTTGTATATCTCCAGTCATTTATGAGTGTTGTATATCTCCAATCATTTAAGAGTGTTGTATATCTCCAGTCATTTATGAGTGTTGTATATCTCCAGTCATTTATGATTGAAGTACATCTCCATTCATTTATGAGTGTTGTATATCTCCAGTAATTTATGATTGCTGTATATCTCCAGTAATTTATGAGTGTTGTATATCTCCAGTTATTTATGAGTGTTATATATCTCCAGTCATTTATGAGTGTTGTATATCTCCAGTCATTTATGAGTGTTGTTTATCTCCAGTCATTTATGAGTGTTGTATATCTCCAGTCATTTATGTATGTTGTAGACCTCCAGTAATTTATGATTGTTGTATATCTCCATTCATTTATGTGTGTTGTATACCTCCATTCATTTATGAGTGTTGTATATCTCCAGTCATTTTTGAGTGATGTTTATCTCCAGTCATTTATGAGTGTTGTATATCTCCAGAGATTTATGATTGTTGTATATCTTCAGTGATTTATGTGTGTTGAATATCTCCAGTCATTCATGAGTGGTCTATATCTCCAGTAATTTATGAGTGTTGTATATCTCCAGTCATTTATGAGTGTTGTATATCTCTAGTCATTTATGAGTTTTGTATATCTCCAGTCATTTATTAATGTTGTATATCCCCAGGCATTTATGAGTGTTGTATATCCCCAGTCATTTATGAGTTTTGTATATCTCCAGTCTTTTATGTGAGTTGTAGATCTCCAGTCATTTATGAGCGTTGCATATCTCCAGGAATTTATGAATGTTTTATATCCCCAGTCATTTATGAGTTTTATATATCCCCAGTCCTGTATGAGTGTTTTAGACCTCCAGTCATTTCTGAGTGTTGTATATCCCCAGTCATTTATGAGTGTTGTATATCTCCAGGCATTTATGAGTGTTGTATATCTCCAGGCATTTATGAGTGTTGTATATCTCCAGGCATTTATGAGTGTTGTATATCTCCAGGCATTTATGAGTGTTGTATATCTCCAGGCATTTATGAATTTTGTATATCACCAGTCATTTATGACTGTTGTATATCCCCAGTCATTTATGAATGTTGTATATCGCCAGTCATTTATGAGTGTTGTATATCCCCAGTCATTTATGAATATTGTATATCTCCAGTCATTTATGATTGATGTACATCTCCAGTCATTTATGAGTGTTGTATATCTCCAGTCATTTATGAATGTTGTATATCGCCAGTCATTTATGAGTGTTGTATATCCCCAGTCATTTATGAATGCTGTATATCTCTAGTCATTTATGATTGATGTACATCTCCAGTCATTTATGAATATTCTAGACCTCCAGTCATTTATGATTGTTGTGTATCTCCAGTCATTTATGAGTAGCGTGGACCTCTAGCCATTTTTTACTGTTTTAGTCCAGCAGTTAATTTTGAGTGTAATAAACTTTCAGCCATTTATGAGTGCTGTAGATCTGCAGTCACTTATGCGTGTTTTAGATCTCCAGTCATGTATGTGTGTCGTAAATTTCGTGTTATTTATGAGTTTTGTAGACATTCAGTCATTTATAAGTGTTGTAGACCTTAAATCATTTATATGTGTTGTTGACCTCCAGTCATTTATGTGTGTTTTAGACCTCCAGTCATTTATGAGTGTTGTATATCTCCAGTCATTTATGAGTGTTGTATATCTCCAGTCATTTATGAGTGTTGAATATCCAAAGTCATTCTTGAGTGTTGTATATCTCGAGCCATTTATGCGTGTTGTATATCTCCAGTAATTTATGAGTGTTGTAAGTCTCCAGTCATTTATGAGTGTTGTATTTCTCAGTCATTTATGAGTGTTGTATATCTCCAGTCTTTTATGAGTTTTGTATGTCTCCAGTCATTTATGATTGTTGTTGAACTCCATTAATTCATGGGTGTTGTATTTCTCAAGTCATTTATGTGTGTTGTAGAACTCCAGTAATTTATGAATGTTGTATATCTCCAGTCATTTATGTTTGTTCCATATCTCCAGTCATTTATGAGTGTTGTATATCTCCAGTCATTTATGAGTGTTGTATATCTCCAGTCATTTATGTTTGTTCTATATCTCCAGTCATTTATGAATTTTGTATATCTTCAGTCATTTATGAGTGTTGTATATCTCCAGTCATTTATGAGTGTTGTATATCTCCAGTCATTTATGAGTGTTGTATATCTCCATTCATTTATGAGTGCTGTATATCTCCAGTCATTTATGAGTGTTGTATATCTCCATTCATTTATGAGTGTTGTATATCTTCAGTCATTTATGAGTATTGTAGACCTCCAGTAATTTATGATTGATTTATATCTCCAATCATTTATGTGTGTTGTAGACCTCCAGTAATTTATGATTGTGGTATATCTCCAATCATTTATGTGTGTTGTAGACCTCCAGTAATTTATGATTGTTGTATATCTCCAATCATTTATGTGTGTTGTAGACCTCCAGTATATTATGATTGTTGTATATCTCCAGTGATTTATGAGTGTTGTATATCTCCAGTCCCTTATGAGTGTTGTGTATCTCCAGTCTTTTATGAGTGTTCTATATCTCCAGTAATTTATGATTGTTGTATGTCTACAGTCATTTATGAGTGTTGTATATATCCAGTCATTTATGAGTATTGCAAATCTCCAGTCATTTATGAGTGTTGTAGATCTCCAGTCATTTATAAGTGTTGTAGATCTTGAGTCATTTATGAGTGTTGTAGACCTCCAGTCATTTATGAGTGTTGTAGATCCCCAGTCCTGTATGAGTGTTTTAGACCTCCAGTCATTTCTGAGTGTTGTATAACTTCAGTAATTTATGAGTGTTGTAGATCTCCAGTCATTTATGAGTGTTTTAGACCTCCAGTCATTTTTTAGTGTTATTGACCTCCAGTAATTTATGAGTGTTGTATATCTCCAGTCATTTATGAGTGTTGTATATCTCTAGTCATTTATGAGTTTTGTATATCTCCAGTCATTTATGAATGTTGTATATCCCCAGGCATTTATGAGTGTTGTATATCCCCAGTCATTTATGAGTTTTGTATATCTCCAGTCTTTTATGTGAGTTGCAGATCTCCAGTCATTTATGAGCGTTGCATATCTCCAGGCATTTATGAATGTTTTATATCCCCAGTCATTTATGAGTTTTGTATATCCCCAGTCCTGTATGAGTGTTTTAGACCTCCAGTCATTTCTGAGTGTTGTATATCCCCAGTCATTTATGAGTGTTGTATATCTCCAGGCATTTATGAGTGTTGTATATCTCCAGGCATTTATGAGTGTTGTATATCTCCAGGCATTTATGAGTGTTGTATATCTCCAGGCATTTATGAGTGTTGTATATCTCCAGGCATTTATGAATTTTGTATATCACCAGTCATTTATGACTGTTGTATATCCCCAGTCATTTATGAATGTTGTATATCGCCAGTCATTTATGAGTGTTGTATATCCCCAGTCATTTATGAATATTGTATATCTCCAGTCATTTATGATTGATGTACATCTCCAGTCATTTATGAGTGTTGTATATCTCCAGTCATTTATGAATGTTGTATATCGCCAGTCATTTATGAGTGTTGTATATCCCCAGTCATTTATGAATGCTGTATATCTCTAGTCATTTATGATTGATGTACATCTCCAGTCATTTATGAATATTCTAGACCTCCAGTCATTTATGATTGTTGTGTATCTCCAGTCATTTATGAGTAGCGTGGACCTCTAGCCATTTTTTACTGTTTTAGTCCAGCAGTTAATTTTGAGTGTAATAAACTTTCAGCCATTTATGAGTGCTGTAGATCTGCAGTCACTTATGAGTGTTTTAGATCTCCAGTCATGTATGTGTGTCGTAAATTTCGTGTTATTTATGAGTTTTGTAGACATTCAGTCATTTATAAGTGTTGTAGACCTCAAGTCATTTACGAATAATATAGACCTCTAGTCATTTATAAGTGCTGTAGACCTCCAGTCATTTATAAGTGTTGTAGACCTTAAATCATTTATATGTGTTGTTGACCTCCAGTCATTTATGTGTGTTTTAGACCTCCAGTCATTTATGAGTGTTGTATATCTCCAGTCATTTATGAGTGTTGTATATCTCCAGTCATTTATGAGTGTTGAATATCCAAAGTCATTTTTGAGTGTTTTATATCTCAAGCCATTTATGCGTGTTGTATATCTCCAGTAATTTATGAGTGTTGTAAGTCTCCAGTCATTTATGAGTGTTGTATTTCTCAGTCATTTATGAGTGTTGTATATCTCCAGTCTTTTATGAGTTTTGTATGTCTCCAGTCATTTATGATTGTTGTTGAACTCCATTAATTCATGGGTGTTGTATTTCTCAAGTCATTTATGTGTGTTGTAGAACTCCAGTAATTTATATATGTTGTATATCTCCAGTCATTTATGTTTGTTCCATATCTCCAGTCATTTATGAGTGTTGTATATCTCCAGTCATTTATGAGTGTTGTATATCTCCAGTCATTTATGTTTGTTCTATATCTCCAGTCATTTATGAATTTTGTATATCTTCAGTCATTTATGAGTGTTGTATATCTCCAGTCATTTATGAGTGTTGTATATCTCCAGTCATTTATGAGTGTTGTATATCTCCAGTCATTTATGAGTGCTGTATATCTCCAGTCATTTATGAGTGTTGTATATCTCCATTCATTTATGAGTGTTGTATATCTTCAGTCATTTATGAGTATTGTAGACCTCCAGTAATTTATGATTGATTTATATCTCCAATCATTTATGTGTGTTGTAGACCTCCAGTAATTTATGATTGTGGTATATCTCCAATCATTTATGTGTGTTGTAGACCTCCAGTAATTTATGATTGTTGTATATCTCCAATCATTTATGTGTGTTGTAGACCTCCAGTATATTATGATTGTTGTATATCTCCAGTGATTTATGAGTGTTGTATATCTCCAGTCCCTTATGAGTGTTGTGTATCTCCAGTCTTTTATGAGTGTTCTATATCTCCAGTAATTTATGATTGTTGTATGTCTACAGTCATTTATGAGTGTTGTATATATCCAGTCATTTATGAGTATTGCAAATCTCCAGTCATTTATGAGTGTTGTAGATCTCCAGTCATTTATAAGTGTTGTAGATCTTGAGTCATTTATGAGTGTTGTAGACCTCCAGTCATTTATGAGTGTTGTAGATCCCCAGTCCTGTATGAGTGTTTTAGACCTCCAGTCATTTCTGAGTGTTGTATAACTTCAGTAATTTATGAGTGTTGTAGATCTCCAGTCATTTATGAGTGTTTTAGACCTCCAGTCATTTTTTAGTGTTATTGACCTCCAGTAATTTATGAGTGTTGTATATCTCCAGTCATTTATGAGTGTTGTATATCTCTAGTCATTTATGAGTTTTGTATATCTCCAGTCATTTATGAATGTTGTATATCCCCAGGCATTTATGAGTGTTGTATATCCCCAGTCATTTATGAGTTTTTTATATCTCCAGTCTTTTATGTGAGTTGTAGATCTCCAGTCATTTATGAGCGTTGCATATCTCCAGGCATTTATGAATGTTTTATATCCCCAGTCATTTATGAGTTTTGTATATCCCCAGTCCTGTATGAGTGTTTTAGACCTCCAGTCATTTCTGAGTGTTGTATATCCCCAGTCATTTATGAGTGTTGTATATCTCCAGGCATTTATGAGTGTTGTATATCTCCAGGCATTTATGAGTGTTGTATATCTCCAGGCATTTATGAGTGTTGTATATCTCCAGGCATTTATGAGTGTTGTATATCTCCAGGCATTTATGAATTTTGTATATCACCAGTCATTTATGACTGTTGTATATCCCCAGTCATTTATGAATGTTGTATATCGCCAGTCATTTATGAGTGTTGTATATCCCCAGTCATTTATGAATATTGTATATCTCCAGTCATTTATGATTGATGTACATCTCCAGTCATTTATGAGTGTTGTATATCTCCAGTCATTTATGAATGTTGTATATCGCCAGTCATTTATGAGTGTTGTATATCCCCAGTCATTTATGAATGCTGTATATCTCTAGTCATTTATGATTGATGTACATCTCCAGTCATTTATGAATATTCTAGACCTCCAGTCATTTATGATTGTTGTGTATCTCCAGTCATTTATGAGTAGCGTGGACCTCTAGCCATTTTTTACTGTTTTAGTCCAGCAGTTAATTTTGAGTGTAATAAACTTTCAGCCATTTATGAGTGCTGTAGATCTGCAGTCACTTATGAGTGTTTTAGATCTCCAGTCATGTATGTGTGTCGTAAATTTCGTGTTATTTATGAGTTTTGTAGACATTCAGTCATTTATAAGTGTTGTAGACCTCAAGTCATTTACGAATAATATAGACCTCTAGTCATTTATAAGTGCTGTAGACCTTCAGTCATTTATAAGTGTTGTAGACCTTAAATCATTTATATGTGTTGTTGACCTCCAGTCATTTATGTGTGTTTTAGACCTCCAGTCATTTATGAGTGTTGTATATCTCCAGTCATTTATGAGTGTTGTATATCTCCAGTCATTTATGAGTGTTGAATATCCAAAGTCATTCTTGAGTGTTGTATATCTCGAGCCATTTATGCGTGTTGTAGACCTCCAGTAATTTATGATTGTGGTATATCTCCAATCATTTATGTGTGTTGTAGACCTCCAGTAATTTATGATTGTTGTATATCTCCAATCATTTATGTGTGTTGTAGACCTCCAGTATATTATGATTGTTGTATATCTCCAGTGATTTATGAGTGTTGTATATCTCCAGTCCCTTATGAGTGTTGTGTATCTCCAGTCTTTTATGAGTGTTCTATATCTCCAGTAATTTATGATTGTTGTATGTCTACAGTCATTTATGAGTGTTGTATATATCCAGTCATTTATGAGTATTGCAAATCTCCAGTCATTTATGAGTGTTGTAGATCTCCAGTCATTTATAAGTGTTGTAGATCTTGAGTCATTTATGAGTGTTGTAGACCTCCAGTCATTTATGAGTGTTGTAGATCCCCAGTCCTGTATGAGTGTTTTAGACCTCCAGTCATTTCTGAGTGTTGTATAACTTCAGTAATTTATGAGTGTTGTAGATCTCCAGTCATTTATGAGTGTTTTAGACCTCCAGTCATTTTTTAGTGTTATTGACCTCCAGTAATTTATGAGTGTTGTATATCTCCAGTCATTTATGAGTGTTGTATATCTCTAGTCATTTATGAGTTTTGTATATCTCCAGTCATTTATGAATGTTGTATATCCCCAGGCATTTATGAGTGTTGTATATCCCCAGTCATTTATGAGTTTTGTATATCTCCAGTCTTTTATGTGAGTTGCAGATCTCCAGTCATTTATGAGCGTTGCATATCTCCAGGCATTTATGAATGTTTTATATCCCCAGTCATTTATGAGTTTTGTATATCCCCAGTCCTGTATGAGTGTTTTAGACCTCCAGTCATTTCTGAGTGTTGTATATCCCCAGTCATTTATGAGTGTTGTATATCTCCAGGCATTTATGAGTGTTGTATATCTCCAGGCATTTATGAGTGTTGTATATCTCCAGGCATTTATGAGTGTTGTATATCTCCAGGCATTTATGAGTGTTGTATATCTCCAGGCATTTATGAATTTTGTATATCACCAGTCATTTATGACTGTTGTATATCCCCAGTCATTTATGAATGTTGTATATCGCCAGTCATTTATGAGTGTTGTATATCCCCAGTCATTTATGAATATTGTATATCTCCAGTCATTTATGATTGATGTACATCTCCAGTCATTTATGAGTGTTGTATATCTCCAGTCATTTATGAATGTTGTATATCGCCAGTCATTTATGAGTGTTGTATATCCCCAGTCATTTATGAATGCTGTATATCTCTAGTCATTTATGATTGATGTACATCTCCAGTCATTTATGAATATTCTAGACCTCCAGTCATTTATGATTGTTGTGTATCTCCAGTCATTTATGAGTAGCGTGGACCTCTAGCCATTTTTTACTGTTTTAGTCCAGCAGTTAATTTTGAGTGTAATAAACTTTCAGCCATTTATGAGTGCTGTAGATCTGCAGTCACTTATGAGTGTTTTAGATCTCCAGTCATGTATGTGTGTCGTAAATTTCGTGTTATTTATGAGTTTTGTAGACATTCAGTCATTTATAAGTGTTGTAGACCTCAAGTCATTTACGAATAATATAGACCTCTAGTCATTTATAAGTGCTGTAGACCTCCAGTCATTTATAAGTGTTGTAGACCTTAAATCATTTATATGTGTTGTTGACCTCCAGTCATTTATGTGTGTTTTAGACCTCCAGTCATTTATGAGTGTTGTATATCTCCAGTCATTTATGAGTGTTGTATATCTCCAGTCATTTATGAGTGTTGAATATCCAAAGTCATTTTTGAGTGTTTTATATCTCAAGCCATTTATGCGTGTTGTATATCTCCAGTAATTTATGAGTGTTGTAAGTCTCCAGTCATTTATGAGTGTTGTATTTCTCAGTCATTTATGAGTGTTGTATATCTCCAGTCTTTTATGAGTTTTGTATGTCTCCAGTCATTTATGATTGTTGTTGAACTCCATTAATTCATGGGTGTTGTATTTCTCAAGTCATTTATGTGTGTTGTAGAACTCCAGTAATTTATATATGTTGTATATCTCCAGTCATTTATGTTTGTTCCATATCTCCAGTCATTTATGAGTGTTGTATATCTCCAGTCATTTATGAGTGTTGTATATCTCCAGTCATTTATGTTTGTTCTATATCTCCAGTCATTTATGAATTTTGTATATCTTCAGTCATTTATGAGTGTTGTATATCTCCAGTCATTTATGAGTGTTGTATATCTCCAGTCATTTATGAGTGTTGTATATCTCCAGTCATTTATGAGTGCTGTATATCTCCAGTCATTTATGAGTGTTGTATATCTCCATTCATTTATGAGTGTTGTATATCTTCAGTCATTTATGAGTATTGTAGACCTCCAGTAATTTATGATTGATTTATATCTCCAATCATTTATGTGTGTTGTAGACCTCCAGTAATTTATGATTGTGGTATATCTCCAATCATTTATGTGTGTTGTAGACCTCCAGTAATTTATGATTGTTGTATATCTCCAATCATTTATGTGTGTTGTAGACCTCCAGTATATTATGATTGTTGTATATCTCCAGTGATTTATGAGTGTTGTATATCTCCAGTCCCTTATGAGTGTTGTGTATCTCCAGTCTTTTATGAGTGTTCTATATCTCCAGTAATTTATGATTGTTGTATGTCTACAGTCATTTATGAGTGTTGTATATATCCAGTCATTTATGAGTATTGCAAATCTCCAGTCATTTATGAGTGTTGTAGATCTCCAGTCATTTATAAGTGTTGTAGATCTTGAGTCATTTATGAGTGTTGTAGACCTCCAGTCATTTATGAGTGTTGTAGATCCCCAGTCCTGTATGAGTGTTTTAGACCTCCAGTCATTTCTGAGTGTTGTATAACTTCAGTAATTTATGAGTGTTGTAGATCTCCAGTCATTTATGAGTGTTTTAGACCTCCAGTCATTTTTTAGTGTTATTGACCTCCAGTAATTTATGAGTGTTGTATATCTCCAGTCATTTATGAGTGTTGTATATCTCTAGTCATTTATGAGTTTTGTATATCTCCAGTCATTTATGAATGTTGTATATCCCCAGGCATTTATGAGTGTTGTATATCCCCAGTCATTTATGAGTTTTTTATATCTCCAGTCTTTTATGTGAGTTGTAGATCTCCAGTCATTTATGAGCGTTGCATATCTCCAGGCATTTATGAATGTTTATATCCCCAGTCATTTATGAGTTTTGTATATCCCCAGTCCTGTATGAGTGTTTTAGACCTCCAGTCATTTCTGAGTGTTGTATATCCCCAGTCATTTATGAGTGTTGTATATCTCCAGGCATTTATGAGTGTTGTATATCTCCAGGCATTTATGAGTGTTGTATATCTCCAGGCATTTATGAGTGTTGTATATCTCCAGGCATTTATGAGTGTTGTATATCTCCAGGCATTTATGAATTTTGTATATCACCAGTCATTTATGACTGTTGTATATCCCAGTCATTTATGAATGTTGTATATCGCCAGTCATTTATGAGTGTTGTATATCCCCAGTCATTTATGAATATTGTATATCTCCAGTCATTTATGATTGATGTACATCTCCAGTCATTTATGAGTGTTGTATATCTCCAGTCATTTATGAATGTTGTATATCGCCAGTCATTTATGAGTGTTGTATATCCCCAGTCATTTATGAATGCTGTATATCTCTAGTCATTTATGATTGATGTACATCTCCAGTCATTTATGAATATTCTAGACCTCCAGTCATTTATGATTGTTGTGTATCTCCAGTCATTTATGAGTAGCGTGGACCTCTAGCCATTTTTTACTGTTTTAGTCCAGCAGTTAATTTTGAGTGTAATAAACTTTCAGCCATTTATGAGTGCTGTAGATCTGCAGTCACTTATGAGTGTTTTAGATCTCCAGTCATGTATGTGTGTCGTAAATTTCGTGTTATTTATGAGTTTTGTAGACATTCAGTCATTTATAAGTGTTGTAGACCTCAAGTCATTTACGAATAATATAGACCTCTAGTCATTTATAAGTGCTGTAGACCTTCAGTCATTTATAAGTGTTGTAGACCTTAAATCATTTATATGTGTTGTTGACCTCCAGTCATTTATGTGTGTTTTAGACCTCCAGTCATTTATGAGTGTTGTATATCTCCAGTCATTTATGAGTGTTGTATATCTCCAGTCATTTATGAGTGTTGAATATCCAAAGTCATTCTTGAGTGTTGTATATCTCGAGCCATTTATGCGTGTTGTATATCTCCAGTAATTTATGAGTGTTGTAAGTCTCCAGTCATTTATGAGTGTTGTATTTCTCAGTCATTTATGAGTGTTGTATATCTCCAGTCTTTTATGAGTTTTGTATGTCTCCAGTCATTTATGATTGTTGTTGAACTCCATTAATTCATGGGTGTTGTATTTCTCAAGTCATTTATGTGTGTTGTAGAACTCCAGTAATTTATATATGTTGTATATCTCCAGTCATTTATGTTTGTTCCATATCTCCAGTCATTTATGAGTGTTGTATATCTCCAGTCATTTATGAGTGTTGTATATCTCCAGTCATTTATGTTTGTTCTATATCTCCAGTCATTTATGAATTTTGTATATCTTCAGTCATTTATGAGTGTTGTATATCTCCAGTCATTTATGAGTGTTGTATATCTCCAGTCATTTATGAGTGTTGTATATCTCCAGTCATTTATGAGTGCTGTATATCTCCAGTCATTTATGAGTGTTGTATATCTCCATTCATTTATGAGTGTTGTATATCTTCAGTCATTTATGAGTATTGTAGACCTCCAGTAATTTATGATTGATTTATATCTCCAATCATTTATGTGTGTTGTAGACCTCCAGTAATTTATGATTGTGGTATATCTCCAATCATTTATGTGTGTTGTAGACCTCCAGTAATTTATGATTGTTGTATATCTCCAATCATTTATGTGTGTTGTAGACCTCCAGTATATTATGATTGTTGTATATCTCCAGTGATTTATGAGTGTTGTATATCTCCAGTCCCTTATGAGTGTTGTGTATCTCCAGTCTTTTATGAGTGTTCTATATCTCCAGTAATTTATGATTGTTGTATGTCTACAGTCATTTATGAGTGTTGTATATATCCAGTCATTTATGAGTATTGCAAATCTCCAGTCATTTATGAGTGTTGTAGATCTCCAGTCATTTATAAGTGTTGTAGATCTTGAGTCATTTATGAGTGTTGTAGACCTCCAGTCATTTATGAGTGTTGTAGATCCCCAGTCCTGTATGAGTGTTTTAGACCTCCAGTCATTTCTGAGTGTTGTATAACTTCAGTAATTTATGAGTGTTGTAGATCTCCAGTCATTTATGAGTGTTTTAGACCTCCAGTCATTTTTTAGTGTTATTGACCTCCAGTCATTTATGAGTGTTGTTAATCTCCAGTTATTTATGGGTGTTGTAGATCTCCAGTTATTTACGGGTGTTGTAGATCTCCAGTCATTTATGAGTGTTGTAGATCCCCAGTCATTTATGAGTGTTGTAGACCTCCAGTCATTTATGAGTGGTTTTAATCTCCAGTTATTTATTGGTGTTGTAGATCTCCAGTCATTTATGAGTGTTGTAGATCTCCAGTCATTTATGAGTGTTGTGTACCTCTACTCATTAATGAGTGTTGTAGATCTCCAGTCATATATGAGTGTTGTAGATCTCCAGTCATTTATGAGTGTTGTATTTCTCCAGTCATTTATGAGTTTTGTATATCTTCAGTCATTTATGTAGAGTGTTGTTGATCTCCAGTCGTTTTTGAGTGTTGTAGTTCTCCAGTCATTTATGTGTGTTGTAGATCTCCAGTCATTTATGAGTGTTGTAGATCTCCAGTCATTTATGAGTGTTGTAGATCTCCAGTCATTTATGAGTGTTGTATATCTCCAGTCATTCATGAGTGTTGTAGATCTCCAGTCATTTATGAGTGTTGTAGATCTCCAGTCATTTATGAGTGTTATAGATCTCCAGTCATTTATGAATGTTGTATACCTCCAGTCATTTATGAGTGGTGTTAATCTCCAGTTATTTATTGGCGTTGTAGATCTCCAGTCATTTATGAGTGCTGTGTACCTCATGTCATTTATAAGTGTTGTAGATCTCCTGTCGTTTATGAGTTTTGTAGATCTCCAGTCATTTATGAGTGTTGTAGATCTCCATTCATTTATGAGTGTTGTAGATCTCCAGTCATTTATGAGTGTTGTAGATCTCCAGTCATTTATGAGTGTTGTAGATCTCCAGTCGTGTATGTGTTGTATATCTCCAGTCATTTATGAGTTGTGTATATCTCTAGTTATTTATGAGTGTTGTACATCTCCAGTCATTTATAAGCGTTGTAGATATCCAGTCATATATGAGTATTGTAGATCTCCAGTCATTTATGAGTGTTGTAGATCTCCAGTCATTTATGAGTTTTGTTGATTTCTAGTCATTTATGAGTGTTGTATACCTCCAGTCTTTTATGCGTGTTGTAGATCTCCAGTCATTTATGCGTGTTGTAGATCTCCAGTCATTTATGAGTGTTGTAGATCTCCAGTCATTTATGAGTGTTGTAGATCTCCAGTCATTTATGAGTGTTGTAGATATCCAGTCATTTATGCGTGTTGTAGATCTCCAGTCATTTATGAGTGTTGTAGATCTCCAGTCATTTATGCGTGTTGTAGATCTCCAGTCATTTATGAGTGTTGCAGATCTCCAGTCATTTATGCGTGTTGTAGATCTCCAGTCACTTATGAGTGTTGTAGATCTCCAGTCATTTATGAGTGTTGTAGATCTCCAGTCATTTATGCGTGTTGTAGATCTCCAGTCATTTATGAGTGTTGTAGATCTCCAGTCATTTATGCGTGTTGTAGATTTCCAGTCATTTATACGTGTTGTAGATCTCCAGTCATTTATGCGTGTTGTAGATCTCCAGTCATTTATGCGTGTTGTAGATCTCCAGTCATTTATGCGTGTTGTAGATCTCCAGCCATTTATGCGTGTTGTAGATCTCCAGTCATTTATGCGTGTTGTAGATCTCCAGTCATTTATGCGTGTTGTAGATCTCCAGTCATTTATGCGTGTTGTAGATCTCCAGTCATTTATGCGTGTTGTAGATCTCCAGTCATTTATGCGTGTTGTAGATCTCCAGTCATTTATGCGTGTTGTAGATCTCCAGTCATTTATTCGTGTTGTAGATCTCCAGTCATTTATGCGTGTTGTAGATCTCCAGTCATTTATGCGTGTTGTAGATCTCCAGTCATTTATGCGTGTTGTAGATCTCCAGTCATTTATGCGTGTTGTAGATCTCCAGTCATTTATGCGTGTTGTAGATCTCCAGTCATTTATGCGTGTTGTAGATCTCCAGTCATTTATGCGTGTTGTAGATCTCCAGTCATTTATGCGTGTTGTAGATCTCCAGTCATTTATGAGTGTTGTAGATCTCCAGTCATTTATGCTGTTGTAGATCTCCAGTCATTTATGAGTGTTGTATATCTTCAGTCATTTATGAGTATTGTAGACCTCCAGTAATTTATGATTGATTTATATCTCCAATCATTTATGTGTGTTGTAGACCTCCAGTAATTTATGATTGTGGTATATCTCCAATCATTTATGTGTGTTGTAGACCTCCAGTAATTTATGATTGTTGTATATCTCCAATCATTTATGTGTGTTGTAGACCTCCAGTATATTATGATTGTTGTATATCTCCAGTGATTTATGAGTGTTGTATATCTCCAGTCCCTTATGAGTGTTGTGTATCTCCAGTCTTTTATGAGTGTTCTATATCTCCAGTAATTTATGATTGTTGTATGTCTACAGTCATTTATGAGTGTTGTATATATCCAGTCATTTATGAGTATTGCAAATCTCCAGTCATTTATGAGTGTTGTAGATCTCCAGTCATTTATAAGTGTTGTAGATCTTGAGTCATTTATGAGTGTTGTAGACCTCCAGTCATTTATGAGTGTTGTAGATCCCCAGTCCTGTATGAGTGTTTTAGACCTCCAGTCATTTCTGAGTGTTGTATAACTTCAGTAATTTATGAGTGTTGTAGATCTCCAGTCATTTATGAGTGTTTTAGACCTCCAGTCATTTTTTAGTGTTATTGACCTCCAGTCATTTATGAGTGTTGTTAATCTCCAGTTATTTATGGGTGTTGTAGATCTCCAGTTATTTACGGGTGTTGTAGATCTCCAGTCATTTATGAGTGTTGTAGATCCCCAGTCATTTATGAGTGTTGTAGACCTCCAGTCATTTATGAGTGGTTTTAATCTCCAGTTATTTATTGGTGTTGTAGATCTCCAGTCATTTATGAGTGTTGTAGATCTCCAGTCATTTATGAGTGTTGTGTACCTCTACTCATTAATGAGTGTTGTAGATCTCCAGTCATATATGAGTGTTGTAGATCTCCAGTCATTTATGAGTGTTGTATTTCTCCAGTCATTTATGAGTTTTGTATATCTTCAGTCATTTATGTAGAGTGTTGTTGATCTCCAGTCGTTTTTGAGTGTTGTAGTTCTCCAGTCATTTATGTGTGTTGTAGATCTCCAGTCATTTATGAGTGTTGTAGATCTCCAGTCATTTATGAGTGTTGTAGATCTCCAGTCATTTATGAGTGTTGTATATCTCCAGTCATTCATGAGTGTTGTAGATCTCCAGTCATTTATGAGTGTTGTAGATCTCCAGTCATTTATGAGTGTTATAGATCTCCAGTCATTTATGAATGTTGTATACCTCCAGTCATTTATGAGTGGTGTTAATCTCCAGTTATTTATTGGCGTTGTAGATCTCCAGTCATTTATGAGTGCTGTGTACCTCATGTCATTTATAAGTGTTGTAGATCTCCTGTCGTTTATGAGTTTTGTAGATCTCCAGTCATTTATGAGTGTTGTAGATCTCCATTCATTTATGAGTGTTGTAGATCTCCAGTCATTTATGAGTGTTGTAGATCTCCAGTCATTTATGAGTGTTGTAGATCTCCAGTCGTGTATGTGTTGTATATCTCCAGTCATTTATGAGTTGTGTATATCTCTAGTTATTTATGAGTGTTGTACATCTCCAGTCATTTATAAGCGTTGTAGATATCCAGTCATATATGAGTATTGTAGATCTCCAGTCATTTATGAGTGTTGTAGATCTCCAGTCATTTATGAGTTTTGTTGATTTCTAGTCATTTATGAGTGTTGTATACCTCCAGTCTTTTATGCGTGTTGTAGATCTCCAGTCATTTATGCGTGTTGTAGATCTCCAGTCATTTATGAGTGTTGTAGATCTCCAGTCATTTATGAGTGTTGTAGATCTCCAGTCATTTATGAGTGTTGTAGATATCCAGTCATTTATGCGTGTTGTAGATCTCCAGTCATTTATGAGTGTTGTAGATCTCCAGTCATTTATGCGTGTTGTAGATCTCCAGTCATTTATGAGTGTTGCAGATCTCCAGTCATTTATGCGTGTTGTAGATCTCCAGTCACTTATGAGTGTTGTAGATCTCCAGTCATTTATGAGTGTTGTAGATCTCCAGTCATTTATGCGTGTTGTAGATCTCCAGTCATTTATGAGTGTTGTAGATCTCCAGTCATTTATGCGTGTTGTAGATTTCCAGTCATTTATACGTGTTGTAGATCTCCAGTCATTTATGCGTGTTGTAGATCTCCAGTCATTTATGCGTGTTGTAGATCTCCAGTCATTTATGCGTGTTGTAGATCTCCAGCCATTTATGCGTGTTGTAGATCTCCAGTCATTTATGCGTGTTGTAGATCTCCAGTCATTTATGCGTGTTGTAGATCTCCAGTCATTTATGCGTGTTGTAGATCTCCAGTCATTTATGCGTGTTGTAGATCTCCAGTCATTTATGCGTGTTGTAGATCTCCAGTCATTTATGCGTGTTGTAGATCTCCAGTCATTTATTCGTGTTGTAGATCTCCAGTCATTTATGCGTGTTGTAGATCTCCAGTCATTTATGCGTGTTGTAGATCTCCAGTCATTTATGCGTGTTGTAGATCTCCAGTCATTTATGCGTGTTGTAGATCTCCAGTCATTTATGCGTGTTGTAGATCTCCAGTCATTTATGCGTGTTGTAGATCTCCAGTCATTTATGCGTGTTGTAGATCTCCAGTCATTTATGCGTGTTGTAGATCTCCAGTCATTTATGAGTGTTGTAGATCTCCAGTCATTTATGCTGTTGTAGATCTCCAGTCATTTATGCGTGTTGTAGATCTCCAGTCATTTATGAGTGTTGTAGATCTCCAGTCATTTATGCGTGTATTAGATCTCCAGTCATTTATGAGTGTTGTAGATCTCCAGTCATTTATGCGTGTTGTAGATCTCCAGTCATTTATGAGTGTTGTAGATCTCCAGTCATTTATGAGTGTTGTAGATCTCCAGTCATTTATGCGTGTTGTAGATCTCCAGTCATTTATGCGTGTTGTAGATCTCCAGTCATTTATGAGTGTTGTAGATCTCCAGTCATTTATGCGTGTTGTAGATCTCCTGTCATTTATGCGTGTTGTAGATCTCCAGTCATTTATGCGTGTTGTAGATCTCCAGTCATTTATGAGTGTTGTAGATCTCCAGTCATTTATGCGTGTTGTAGATCTCCAGTCATTTATGCGTGTTGTAGATCTCCAGTCATTTATGCGTGTTGTAGATCTCCAGTCATTTATGCGTGTTGTAGATCTCCAGTCATTTATGCGTGTTGTAGATCTCCAGTCATTTATGAGTGTTGTAGATCTCCAGTCATTTATGCGTGTTGTAGATCTCCAGTCATTTATGCGTGTTGTAGATCTCCAGTCATTTATGAGTGTCGTAGATCTCCAGTCATTTATGAGTGTCGTAGATCTCCAGTCATTTATGAGTGTCGTATATCTCCAGTCATTTATGAGTGTCGTAGATCTCCAGTCATTTATGAGTGTCGTAGATCTCCAGTCATTTATGAGTGTCGTAGATCTCCAGTCATTTATGAGTGTCGTAGATCTCCAGTCATTTATGAGTGTCGTAGATCTCCAGTCATTTATGAGTGTCGTAGATCTCCAGTCACACATTTTTCAGCCAGATCCTGATTCACCCACATCAGACGACGGGATGTAGTTTGTTCTAACCTCATTGTCTACATGTTGAGCAATCCTCAGTAGGACTGTACCTCCCACATCAGACGACGGGATGTAGTTTGTTCTAACCTCATTGTCTACATGTTGAGCAATCCTCAGTAGGACTGTACCTCCCACATCAGACGACGGGATGTAGTTTGTTCTAACCTCATTGTCTACATGTTGAACAATCCTCAGTAGGACTGTACCTCCCACATCAGACAACGGGATGTAGTTTGTTCTAACCTCATTGTCTACATGTTGAACAATCCTCAGTAGGACTGTACCTCCCACATCAGACGACGGGATGTAGTTTGTTTCTAACCTCATTGTCTACATGTTGAACAATCCTCAGTAGGACTGTACCTCCCACATCAGACGACGGGATGTAGTTTGTTCTAACCTCATTGTCTATATGTTGAGCAATCCTCAGTAGGACTGTACCTCCCACATCAGACGACGGGATGTAGTTTGTTCTAACCTCATTGTCTACATGTTGAGCAATCCTCAGTAGGACTGTACCTCCCACATCCATCTTCCTTAACTTTTGGAGTTGTCTGTCTCTTTTTGTAATTCTATGTGATGACTTTATGTCATCTTGTGAGTTGACTCTATGTCATCTTGTGAGTTGACTCTATGTCATCTTGTGTGTTGACTTTATGTCATCTTGTGTGTTGACTTTATGTCATCTTGTGTGTTGACTCTATGTCATCTTGAGTGTTGACTTTATGTCATCTTGTGTGTTGACTTTATGTCATCTTGTGTGTTGACTTTATGTCATCTTGTGTGTTTACTTTATTTCATCTTGTGTGTTGACTTTATTTTATCTTGTGTGTTGACTTTATTTTATCTTGTGTGTTGACTTTATGTCATCTTGTGTGTTGACTTTATTTCATCTTGTATGTTGACTTTATTTCATCTTGTGTGTTGATTTTATTTCATCTTGTGTGTTGCATCTTGTGTGTTGACTTTATTTCATCTTTTGTGTTGACTTTATGTCATCTTGTGTGTTTACTTTATGTCATCTTGTCTGTTGACTTTATGTCATCTTGTGTGTTTACTTTATGTCATCTTGTCTGTTGACTTTATGTCATCTTGTGTGTTTACTTTATGTCATCTTGTGTGTTGACTTTATGTCATCTTGAGAGTTGGCTTTTTGTTATCGTGTGTATTGACTTTATACTGTCTTGTGTGTTGACTTTATGTTATTGTATGTGTTGACTTTATGTTATCTTCTGTGTTTGACTTTATGTTGTCTTAAGTGCTGTCTTGGTGATTTTGTTCGAATGAAGTACGACATATGCGACATAAATCGAGTCTCCACTATTTAGCAATGACGTTGTTCACTTCCTGTAAATGATGCGAGTATTTTGTCAACTTCTGCAGGTCCCTTCAACAGCCTTAGATTTGGTCTCTTCTCTCGCCCCGCTCTGTAAGTGGAGTGTTCATCTATGTATCTTCACTAGACGTCTAGTGTCCATCTATGTATCTTTACTAGACGTCTAGTGTCCATCTATTTATCTTTACTAGACGTCTAGTCTTCATCTATGTATCTTTACTAGACGTCAAGTGTCCATCTATGTATCTTTACTAGACGTCTAGTGTCCATCTATACATTTTTACTAGACGTACAGTGTCCACCAATTTGTCTTTAGTGGACTTTTTCCTCATTCTAAACACGTCACCGCTGTAAGTCCGACGCCTTTTCCCTGCGAGGTTTAAAAGACAATCTTCACCAGTATTTCCACCAATCATGGCCACTAAAACACAATCTTGACTTCCACCAATCATGGCCACTGAAACACAATCTTGACTTCCACCAATCATGGCCACTAAAACACAATCTTGACTTCCATCAATCATGGCCACTAAAACACAATCTTGACTTCCATCAATCATGGTCACTAAAACACAATCTTGACTTCCACCAATCATGGCAACTAAAACACAATCTTGACTTCCACCAATCATGGCCACTAAAACACAATCTTGACTTCCACCAATCATGGCCACTAAAACACAATCTTGACTTCCATCAATCGTGGCAACTAAGACACAATCTTGACTTCCATCAATAATGGCAACTAAAACACAATCTTGACTTCCATCAATCATGGCAACTAAGACACAATCTTGACTTCCATCAATCATGGCAACTAAGACACAATCTTGACTTCCATCAATCATGACAACTAAAACACAATCTTGAATTCCATCAATCATATCAACTAAGACACAATCTTGACTTCCATCAATCATGGCCACTAAAACACAATCTGGACTTCCACCAATCATGGCCACTAAAACACAATCTTGACTTCCATCAATCGCAGCCACTAAAACACAATCTTAACTTCCATCAATCATGGCCACTAAAACACAATCTTTACTTCCATCAAACATGGTCACTAAAACACAATCTTGACTTCCACCAATCATGGCCACTAAAACACAATCTTGACTTCCACCAATCATGGCCACTAAAACACAATCTTGACTCCCACCAATCATGGCCACTAAAACACAATCTTGACTTCCATCAATCGCGGCCACTAAAACACAATCTTGACTTCCATCAATCATGGCCACTAAAACACAATCTTGACTTCCATCAATCGTGGTCACTAAAACACAATCTTGACTTCCACCAATCATGGCCACTAAAACACAATCTTGACTTCCACCAATCATGGCCACTAAAACACAATCTTGACTCCCACCAATCATGGCCACTAAAACACAATCTTGACTTCCACCAATCATGACCACTAAAACACAATCTTCACCAGTATTTCCACCAATCATGGCCACTAAAACACAATCTTGACTTCCACCAATCATGACCACTAAAACACAATCTTCACCAGTATTTCCACCAATCATGGCCACTAAAACACAATCTTGACTTCCATCAATCACGGCCACTAAAAATAATCTTCACCAGTATTTACACCAATCATGGCCACTGAAACACAATCTTGACTTCCACCAATCATGGCCACAAAAACACAATCTTGACTTCCAGCAATCGCGGCCACTAAAACACAATCTTGACTTCCACAATCACGGCCACTGAAACACAATCTGGACTTCCACCAATCATGGCCACTGAAACACAATCTGGACTTCCACAAATCATGGCCACTGAAACACAATCTTGACTTCCACCAATCATGGCCACTAAAACACAATATTGACTTCAACCAATCGCGGCCACTAAAACACAATCTGGACTTCCACCAATCATGGCCACTAAAATACAATCTTGACTTCCACCAATCGCGGCCACTAAAACACAATCTTGACTTTCACCAAACATGGCCACTAAAACACAATCTTGACTTTCACCAATCGCGGCCACTAAAACACAATCTTCACCAGTATTTCCACCAATCGCGGCCACTAAAACACAATCTTCACCAGTATTTCCACCAATCGCGGCCACTAAAACACAATCTTCACCAGTATTTCCACCAATCGCGGCCACTAAAACACAATCTTCACCAGTATTGCCACCAATCGTGGCCACTGAAGCTTCCAGCAGGGCTCAATGAAGATCTTCAGCACAATTCTGTGTTTTCTGTCCACCTGATCTTTAAGTTTAGGCTGAGCCAACAAGATTATTTGTTGATAATCTTTATCCATTTTTCCTCATTATGCTTTTTACATGTTTGTATAATAATTGTTGTGTGAAACTGGTAGCATGTTCTGTCGCCGGATATCTTCTCACTTTACAGCCAAAATATTATGTGATCTGTAGTAGGCAAAAATGGAATCGAAGTCAACGGTCACAACATAAATAATTTGTGATATGCGGATTGCACAGTCTTAATAGCAGAGACAGAGAATGAACTACAAGAAATGATATAGGCCTACATAATAGTAAAAGAAAGCAACAAGAAAGGTCTCAGTCTGAATAGTAAGAAAACAGAAGTAATGGTCATATCAAAGAAACAATCATCACAATCGTGCAGCGTAAAAATAAACAGGATTAATCTGAAACAAGTGGATAGTGTGAAATACTTGGGCACAATAATAACATCAGATGGGGTTGTACCACAGAAATAAAAAGCAGAATAGCTCTGGCTAAAATAGCATTTCCGAAAATGAAAAATATATTATGCAACAAATCTATGTCGATAGAAGTGAGAAAGATATTTCATCGGTGCTATATAGAGTCACTTGTGGCATATGGAAGCGAATAATGGACAGTAGACAAACAAATGAATAGATTATTAGAGGCCACAGAGATGGGATTTCTCTGAAGAATGTTGAAAGATCTATGGACAGCTAAAAAAAACCAATGAGGAAGTTCTCAAAGAGGCAAACACTAAAAGGGAGCTACTAAAAAACAGCCTAAAAAACAATCAAGATGTTTGGGGTACACCATGAGAAAAGGAAAGTTGAAATACTTGGTTACAACTGGCAAAATATAGGGAAAAAGAGATCGCGGACGACAAAGAGAGAAAATACTGGATAGCTTGGTGTCATGGCATGGAAAACAGTCAACAACAGAATTGATACGATGCCCTGTAGATAGAAGATTGTAGAGGGACATGATCGTTCCGCCAACCGGTATGACACATGATGATGATGAACATGGTAGAGAGGAAGTAAAAAGCACAGAGTTTGTCATGACGACTATTTGTTGTCGGACGTACAGAGATAATGATCTGTTAATTATGATGGCTATGGGACATAATGAATGACAAAAGTAATGTAAAAACATCACGTTATAGCAACAGCTAAACAAAAACATCACGTTATAGCAACAGCTAAACAAAAACATCACGTTATAGCAACAGCTAAACAAAAACAGCACGTTATAGCAACAGCTAAACAAAAACATCACGTTATAGCAACAGCTAAACAAAAACATCACGTTATAGCAACAGCTAAACAAAAACATCACGTTATAGCAACAGCTAAACAAAAACATCACGTTATAGCAAAGGCTAAACAAAAACATCACGTTATAGCAACAGCTAAACAAAACCATCACGTTTAAGCAACACCTAAATAAAAACATCACGTTATAGCAACAGCTAAACAAAAACGTCACGTTATAGCAACAGCTAAACAAAAACATCACGTTATAGCAAAGGCTAAACAAAAACATCACGTTATAGCAACAGCTAAACAAAAACATCACGTTATAGCAAAGGCTAAACAAAAACATCACGTTATAGCAACAGCTAAACAAAAACATCACGTTATAGCAAAGGCTAAACAAAAACATCACGTTATAGCAACAGCTAAACAAAAACATCACGTTATAGCAACAGATAAACAAAAACATCACGTTATAGCAACAGCTAAACAAAAACATCACGTTATAGCAACAGCTAAACAAAAACATTCTCGCATCTTTAGACCGACGTGACACAATATATTACTAGAGACTGATGCATGTTTAGACCGACGTGACACAATATATTCCTAGAGACTGATGCATCTTTAGATCGATGTGACACAATATATTCCTAGAGATTGATGCACGTTTAGACCGACGTGACACAATATATTACTAGAGACTGATGCATGTTTAGACCGACGTGACACAATATATTCCTAGAGACTGATGCATCTTTAGACTGACGTTACACAATATATTCTTAGAGACTGATGTATCTTTAGACTGACGTGACACAATATATTCTTAGAGACTGATGCATCTTTAGGCCGACGTGACACAATATATTTCTAGAGACTGATGCATCTTTAGACTGACGTGACACAATATATTCCTAGAGACTGATGCATCTTTAGACTGACGTGACACAATATATTCCTAGAGACTGATGCATCTTTAGACTGACGTGACACAATATATTCCTAGAGACTGATGCATCTTTAGACTGACGTGACACAATATATTCCTAGAGACTGATGCATATTTAGACCGACGTGACACAATATATTCCTAGAGACTGATGCATCTTTAGACCGACGTGACACAATATATTCCTAGAGACTGATGCATCTTTAGACTGACGTGACACAATATATTCCTAGAGACTGATGCATCTTTAGACTGACGTGACACAATATATTCCTAGAGACTGATGCATCTTTAGACCGACGTGACACAATATATTCCTAGAGACTGATGCATGTTTAGACCGACGTGACACAATATATTCCTAGAGACTGATGCATCTTTAGACCGACGTGACACAATATATTCCTAGAGACTGATGCATCTTTAGACTGACGTGACACAATATATTCCTAGAGACTGATGCATCTTTAGACCGACGTGACACAATATATTCCTAGAGACTGATACATCTTTAGACCGACGTGACGCAATATTTTCCAGACTCTGATGCATCTTTCGACCGACGTGACACAATATTTTCCCAGACACTGACGCATCTTTAGACTGACGTGACACAATATTTTCCCAGACTGACGCATCTTTAGACCGACGTGACACAATATTTTCTCAGTGACTGACGCATCTTTAGACAGCCATGACACAATATTTTCCCAGTGACTGACGCATCTTTAGACAGACGTGACACACTATTTTCCTAGTGACTGACACATCTTTAGACAGACGTGACACAATATTTTCCCAGTGACTGATACATCTTTAGAAAGACGTGACACAATATTTTCCCAAACTCTGACGCATCTTTAGATCGACGTGAAATATTTTCTCATGGACTGACGCATCTTTAGACCGACGTGACACAATATTTCCCCAGAAAATGGCACTTGAGAAACACAAACAAATGTAGCAGAAAACGAGAACAAGACCAGAAGAACGTGCTTGATGAAACCAAAAATAGAGGAAAAGAATGATGTCCTAGCGAGGGATTTGTGTATCAGGTTATCACGTTAACATTCATATCTGATATTCAATTAATGAGATATCATCGAAAAGGTCAATCAGGAAATGACAAGGTATTCGAGTTTCGGCTTTTGCCGGAATCAAATCAACAACAAGCTTGTTAGACGAAATTGTCTAGCGGAAGTTAGAACGGTAGGAGGGCCGTACTTGCAATAGAGTGGCTGAGCTGCCGAGAGGTGGATATAGTTGATAGATGGATAGTAAGACATGCACGTAGATAGACAGATAGATGAGATAGGCAGACATGCACGTAGATAGACAGATAGATGAGATGGGCAGACATGCACGTAGATAGACAGATAGATGAGATAGGCAGACATGCACGTAGATAGACAGATAGATGAGATAGGCAGACATGCACGTAGATAGACAGATAGATGAGATAGGCAGACATGCACGTAGATAGACAGATAGATTAGATAGGCAGACATGCACGTAGATAGACAGATAGATGAGATAGGCAGACATGCACGTAGATAGACAGATAGATGAGATAGGCAGACATGCACGTAGATAGACAGATAGATGAGATAGGCAGACATGCACGTAGATAGACAGATAGATGGGATGGGATGTATGGGATTGGATCTGGCAGGCAGGCAGACAGACAAATAAACAGACAGGGATAGATGGATGGATGGATGGATGGATGGATGGATGGATGGATGGATGGATGGATGGATGGATGGATGGATGGATGGATAAACAGACAGAGATTCAGAGATGGCTGGATAGATGGGTAGATGATATAAAATTTGATTTGGTGGATGCATGGATGGATAAACAGTACGGCAGACAAGACAAGACAAGACAGCAGGCGACAAGAAGACAAGACAAGACAAGACAAGACAAGACAAGACAGCAGGCGACAAGACAAGACAAGACAGCAGGCGACAAGACAAGACAAGACAAGACAGCAGGCGACAAGACAAGACAAGACAAGACAGCAGGCGATAAGACAAGACAAGACAAGACAGCAGGCGACAAGACAAGACAAGACAGCAGGCGACAAGACAAGACAAGACAAGACAAGACAAGACAGCAGGCGACAAGACAAGACAAGACAGCAGGCGACAAGACAAGACAAGACAGCAGGCGACAAGACAAGACAAGACAAGACAGCAGGCGACAAGGGTGTCCGGTTAGCGCAATCGATAGGCGGTTGGCTTACCACGGCAACAGCCGGGGTTCGTACCCTGGCGAGGACACCTGGGTTTTACTAATTCCCTAAAAATTAGTACCTCTGAAGTCGGAGTAAATCTGCCTGCATGGCGAGGGGCATCCTGTAATGGGATAAAAACAGACTTTACACGCAAAATTCAGTCCCACAAATTGAGTGGGTGGGACTTCGTCAGAGGTCAAAGCTGACGAAAGCGAACGAACGAACGAGCAGGCGACAAGACAAGACAAGACAGCAGGCGACAAGACAAGACAAGACAGCAGGCGACAAGACAAGACAATACAAGACAAGACAGCAGGCGACAAGACAAGACAAGACAAGACAGCAAGCGACAAGACAAGACAAGAGAAGACAGCAGGCGACAAGACAAGACAAGACAAGACAAGACAGCAGGCGACAAGACAAGACAATACAAGACAAGACAAGACAGCAGGCGACAAGACAAGACAAGACAGCAGGCGACAAGACAAGACAAGACAAGACAGCAGGCGACAAGACAAGACAAGACAAGACAGCAGGCGACAAGACAAGACAGCAGGCGACAAGACAAGACAATACAAGACAAGACAGCAGGCGACAAGACAAGACAAGACAGCAAGCGACAAGACAAGACAAGAGAAGACAGCAGGCGACAAGACAAGACAAGACAAGACAGCAGGCGACAAGACAAGACAATACAAGACAAGACAAGACAGCAGGCGACAAGACAAGACAAGACAAGACAAGACAGCAGGCGACAAGACAAGAGAAGACAGCAGGCGACAAGACAAGACAATACAAGACAAGACAAGACAGCAGGCGACAAGACAAGACAACACAAGACAAGACAAGACAGCAGGCGACAAGACAAGACAAGAAAAGACAAGACAAGACAGCAGGCGACAAGACAAGACAAGACAAGACAGCAGGCGACAAGAAAAGATTGACAAAATAAGACAGCAGGCGACAAGACTAGACAAGACAAGACAAGACAAGACAAGATAAGACAAGACAGCAGGCGACAAGACAAGACAAAACAGCAGGCGACAAGACAAGACAAGAGAAGACAGCAGGCGACAAGACAAGAGAAGACAATACAAGAGAAGACAAGACAAGACAAGACAAGACAAGACAGCAGGCGACAAGACAAGACAAGACAGCAGGCGACAAGACAAGACAAGACAAGACAGCAGGCGACAAGACAAGACAAGACAAGACAAGACAGCAGGCGACAAGACAAGACAAGACAAGACAGCAGGCGACAAGACAAGACAAGAGAAGACAGCAGGCGACAAGACAAGACAAGACAAGACAGCAGGCGACAAGACAAGACAAGACAGCAGGCGACAAGACAAGACAGCAGGCGACAAGACAAGACAAGACAGCAGGCGACAAGACAAGACAAGAGAAGACAGCAGGCGACAAGTCAAGACAAGAGAAGACAGCAGGCGACAAGACAAGAGAAGACAAGACAAGAGAAGACATCAGGCAGGCAGACAAGACAAGACAAGAGAAGACAGCAGGCAGGCAGGCAAGACAAGGCAAGAAAAAACAAGACAAGAGAAGACAGCAGGCAGGCAGACAAGACAAGAGAAGACAGCAGGAAGGCAGGCAGGCAGACAAGACAAGACAAGAGAAGACAAGACAAGACAAGACAGCAGACAAGACAAGACAAGAGAAGACAGCAGACAAGACAAGACAAGAGAAGACAAGACAAGAGAAGACAGCAGGAAGGCAGACAAGATAAGAGAAGACAGCAGGCAAGCAGACAAGACCAAACAAGACAAGAGTAGAGAAGACAACAGGCAGGCAGACATGACAAGACAAGACAGGAAAAGACCAGAAAAGACAAGAAAAGATAAGAAAAGACAAGAAAAGGCAAGACAAGAGAAGACAGAAGGCAGGCAGACAAGACAAGACAAGACAAGAAGGCAGGCAAGACAAGACAAGATAGGAGAACACAACACAAGACAGGCAGGCAGGCAGGCATGAAGGCAAGACAAAACAAGACATGGCAAGGCAGGAAGACATGACACGACAAGAGAAGACAAGACAAGGCAAGGCAGGAAGACAAGACAAGACAAGACAAGGCAGCACAGGACAGGACAGGACAAGACAAGACAAGACAAGAGAAGGCAGGCAGGCAGGCAGACAAGACAAGACAGGCAGGCAGGCAGGCAGGCAGACAAGACAAGACAAGACAAGACAAGGCAGGATGACAAGATAAGAATAGACAAGACAAGCAGGCAAGACAAGACAAGACAAGACATGCAGGCAGGCAAGACAAGACAAGACAGGACAAGACAAGACAGGCAGGCAGGCAAGACAAGACAAGACAAGAGAAGTTAGGAAAACAAGACAAGACAAGACAAGGCAGGAAGACAAGACAAGACAGCACAGGACAAGACAAGAGAAGACAGCAGGCAGGCAGACATGACAAGATAAGACAGGACAAGACAAGACAAGACAGAAGACAGGCAGGCAGACAAGACAAGACAAGACAGGACAAGACAAGACAGGCAGGCAGGCAGACAAGGCAAGACAAGGCAGGAAGACAAGACAAGGCAGGCAGACAAGACAAGAGAAGACAGCAGGCTGGCAGACAAGACAGGCAGGCAGGCAGGCAATACAAGACAAGATAGGACAAGACAAGACAGGCAGGCAGGCAGATAAGACAAGACAAGACAAGGCAGGAAGACAAGACAAGACAAAACAGGCAGGCTAGACAAGACAAGACAAGACAAGACAAAACAAGACAAAACAAGACAGGCAGACAAGACAAGACAAGAGAAGACAGCAGGCAGGCAGACAAAACAAGACAAGAGAAGATAAGACAAGAAAAGACAAGACAGGACAAGACAGGATAGGACAAGACCGGACAAGACAAGGCAGACAGACATTCAAATGGACGGACAGACGGACGGACGGACGGACGAATGGATGGATGGGTGGATTTATGGATGTATGTATGTCTGTAATACGACACCGAAGAAGTGCATGGGCATTTACAGCACGCTCGGCAGGCAGAATAGTCAAAGAAGACAGGGGTGCATACATCATGACCACGAGTAGCATGACAATGGAGGCGATGGCAGTGACCAAGGCATTCAAATGGTTAGAGTCACAAGACTACACCCACGCATGTATACTGAGTGATTCGATGAGCATGATAAAAAAAGTGGAGGCGGGCTTTGTACGCATGCAATGGGTAGAGTCGTTGCAGAAATCCAAAATACGTAAGGTCACCTTTGTCTATGTCCCTGGACATGCGGGAGTACGGGAAACTGAAAGAGCGGACAGGTTGGCTAGCTGCGCTGTCGTTGAGGACGGGCAACCAATGGATCGGGCGGACATCATCAATGCACTCCGAGATGTGGGAAGAGCACAGGACTTCGACAAACACAGATCAACGTCGCTTCTTCCGATGATGGAAATGGGAGTTAAGATGGGCACAGCCAGAAATGAGAAACTTGGTGGCCGTGTAAGAAGACTTATCAACCAATACAGAACTGGAGTCGTCAGTCGCTGGACACTGAGGGAATTGCTGAGGCGGGGATCTGAGCACCAATGGACATGTTCGGAGTGCAATGATGATGACCCGCAAATAACTCAATAACTCAATGTATGTATGTATGGATGGACAGATAAACGACCTAATTAGAGAGAGAAAGAAAGAATGAACATCAACATCAGTAGAACTGTTTGTTGAAGATTTTAAAAAACCATGTAAAATGTATCACAGTTTGACTATTGTTCACGTTTAGTAAAAATTGATTGATTTGCCATTTGACTGCAACCTCTGCTTTCAATTCTCGTGTTGGGTCAGCCTTTACGAGGTAATTGGGAGACGGTCTCTGACGTGTTCAACTTCCATTACTCAGACATTTTGTTACGATTTTTCTGAAATTTACGTTTTTCCTGTCTTAGCACTTGTATCGTGATGTTTCTTGTTTTGTTCTTGGCACGCTCATATATGTGAAACAACAATGATGTCTGTGTTTATTGATGTTTGAGCAGTGTTAATGTTGTCTTTTTGAAATCTAGGTTTAAGCATCAGTCTTGCGTGTGTGTGTATGTTGAGTTGATGACAGCAGTTGTCTGTTTATTTATAGAGGTTTAGGCTCCTGCAAAGTTATCAACAGAGGCGCGTGCGTGTATGTGTGTGTGGTGTTTGTGTGTCTGTATATAAAGTGGCTTGCAAACATCACATCATGCACTTTGAGCAAATAATACAAACCGTTTTTCAGGAAGAAAATTGGTATCTCCCCTTATCTACTAGCAGCGGTTTCTGTATAATATAACGTTGTCTTCTGTCTCCCCTTATCTACTAGCAGCGGTTTCTGTATAATATAACGTTGTCTTCTGTCTCCCCTTATCTATTAGCAGCGGTTTCTGTACAGTATAATGTTGCCTTCTATCTCTCTCGCAGTTATGCGCTGCAGCTTGTTTTTTACACTCTTCATTGGTTAAACCCGATTGAAAGCTAATAGCTCTTTGTGTCCAAAATTCTTGACCACCCACGACCTTCTAGTTGCTTTATTCCATCACCTGCTTTTAATTTACCCACAGCTCTGTAGACAGTCCTCTCAGAAATATTCAAGATGTTAGAAGTTTTGGGATCTTTTTGATTTCCTTCATCCCAAATCTGTGACATCAGCGATGACTGTGTGTCCATGTTCTGCCACCAACAACCGTCGTCTGCTTTAGTGTGAGGTAACTTTACGCTTATTTTGTGCTCTTTGTTAACTAACATCATCAAGTACCATGCCTACTGACGTAGGTGATCATGTCTCTCCACAACTTTTGATCTCTACAATTATTTATAATTTCTGTTGTTCACCGTCTGTCAATCCATTCTCTTAAGCTGTCTAGTATCTTTTCTATTTGCTTCCCTCTATATCTTCGTCCCTCAATTTTCCCAGTTGTCACAATATATCCCAGCTGTTCCCTTTTGAATACATGGCCAAAAAATGATGATTGTTTTTACCTAATATTGGATATTATAGTCCGTTCAGAAATTCATAATCACACCTGAATTAGCTTAGCGTGATAACCGCTTGTTATTTTGGTTTCCATTTTGCATGTAATCTTAGAATATTGATGACGCAAAGATTTTGGTATTTTTTATTCAACAAACACAACAGATTTTGCACATCAACGAATTCCTTTGATCTTTTATGACGATATCACACAAGTTGATTCAAATTTTAGAGTTTACAGTAATCGTGTTAAATTGTCCAGTTTACCGCAATTCTTGTCAGAGGCGTATCTACATAGTGCTTAATTGTGGGTGTTGTTCGCTATGTGTATTTGCAAACATGAATTTAATTGGTTGCAATTAGTCTTGTCCTTCGGTCACCATTAGACCCCAGGACGTCCTAACTGCAGCTGGAATTGAATTCATCTTAATTTTAATCATTCCGAATCTGACGATTCCAAGAGGTTGATAATCATTACTGGCTGGACAAATAGTAATCCATCTCGTTTCCAGTACTCATCTTCCACCCGCAACACATGTTCAACACACTTCTTTTGCATAGTTATAAATTTGCATTTCAAACTCATTGTAATTAAGATATAAATGTTGGTATTTAAAGTCAACAAATTGTCTACTGAGACTTCACAAAATTAATAAAGATACGCCTTCCCTTCGGTAATTAATGCCCAGGCCGTGGTGCGTCAAGTCGTTCAATAACAATTCAGTTTTGTGCACGGGATTTTCCTGAAGTTAGTGTTTCTGCAATAGCCAAACTATTTTACGTCAACGACCGCACCAAATTAATGTATATATCCTAAAATGGTGTCAAATTCGAACAGGGTAAATTTAATATAGCCTAAAGAAGACAACTTTTAAACTAGATCAAATTTCTCAGAGCAAAAAATATTTCTATAACGTCATCAATATTCTAAGATTGCATGCAAAATATGAAACCAAAATAACAAGCGGTTATCACGCAAAACTAATTCAGGTGTGATTATGAATTTCTGAACGGACTATAGCTCTCTTCTTTCTTTGGCCTCTCTCAGAACGTGTTCATTGTTCACTATAGTCGAGTGGAAACATGTGGCAGGATATCCATGAGGCAGGGCATCCGTGGGGTAGATCATCCATGGGAAAGAGCATCCGTGGGTAGATCATCCATGGGGCAGGGCATCCGTGGGGTAGATCATCCATGGGGCAGGGCATCCATGGGGTAGATCATCCATGGGGCAGGGCATCCGTGGGGTAGATCATCCATGGGACAGGGCAACCATGAGGCAGGGCATCCGTGGGGTAGATCATCCATGGGACAGGGCATCCATGGGGCAGGGCATCCGTGGGGTAGATCATCCATGGGACAGGGAATCCATGGGGCAGGGCATCCGTGGGGTAGATCATCCATGGGACAGGGCAACCATGAGGCAGGGCATCCGTGGGGTAGATCATCCATGGGACAGGGCAACCATGAGGCAGGGCATCCGTGGGGTAGATCATCCATGGGACAGGGCATCCATGGGGCAGGGCATCCGTGGGGTAGATCATCCATGGGACAGGGCATCCATGGGGCAGGGCATCCGTGGGGTAGATCATCCATGGGACAGGGCATCCATGGGGCAGGGCATCCGTGGGGTAGATCATCCATGAGGCAGGGCATCCATGGGGCAGGGCATCCGTGGGGTAGATCATCCATGAGGCAGGGCATCCGTGGGGTAGATCATCCATGAGGCAGGCCATTCATGGGGCAGGGCCTTCATATTTTATCATTTTCCTCTCAGAGGTCAGACCGTCTTCCCCCTCTCTACTCCTCCTCCTCCTCAAAGTACTGTATAAGCAATTAAAAAAATAATGACCCAAACTAAGAGCACTGAGAATAATGACATTAAAGAAAGATCCACTTGGATGAGTCAGCCGATCCTGGGCTCTGTTGTCACTGACAACAACCAAACGTTAGACGTAATAGCCAGAACTGACAATGGATACACTGACAAGGCTAAACAATGTATGGGAGATAAGTAAAGCCATCTCAGAACAAAGATCAGATTATTACGAATAGTATTGACATCTGTGTTCCTTTATGTCTGCGAAACATGGGCATTCACTGCTGATATTGAAAGAAGAACACATGTTATTGATAACAACAGGAATGTCTTGTCTAGGTTATGGTTAGTCGAAGGTCCCGGTATCAATGCAAACGAATTAAAATCCATAATTGCTCAACCGCCCGTGCCAGTGGAATCATCCGAACTAAAACTCATCTCATTGCAGGATCCAAACAAAGAAAGACAGCTGCAGTCCCCAATCATTGCAACTACAGCAAACGCCAAATGACATAAAGCCAAGCGGTACGGAAAGTGAACGCAGCTGAACTGTCCTTCGTTATGCGCTATCTTCATTCATCGTAAGCAATCAGAATAGCAAACACAATCCGGATGAGACACACAGCTCACGGTGTACACAGAGCAATAAACTCATTAGCTCCGGCAGCAAGTCCGACTTGGAATATGAAGAAACTGCAACAAGGAAAACTTTTTAGACTGAGTCTCAATGGTTCCTGCCCCCTATCGGCCATATTGAGCGAAGTCTTGTCTAGGTCATATCTCCAATTGCAACAAAATCCACGGACTCAAGCCAAGACTTACTGTCTACAGCTACAGAACGAACATTACAATGGTACGGACAAGGTCTACGTGCCTGACTAAGTTAAGAAAATAGTAGCAAGAAAAGAAGACAACGTAGACAGAGAAAGTAGTGGGAAGACAACATCAGAGAGTTGAAATGATGAACCTTTGCCACAACCCAGAGAGCAGATCTTGATGGTGAAGGTTGGAAGCTAACTGTGAAGTTGTGATCGAACACGACGGGACTGATCATGAAGGATAGATAATTGAAGTTTAGATGAGACACATTGGGAGAGAGGTGAGAGAACAAAGAAGAAAGTGATAGAAGATGTATATTACTGATATGGAAATAGGGAACAAAGTAGACGATGAGAATTTTAGGAATTTAGAAGGAAAGAGAGAGAGTGCAAGAGAAAGAAAATAGAGAGGGAGAGAGAAAGAAAGAAAGAGAGTGGGAGAGATAGAAAGAGATAGAGACAGAGAGAGAGTGCGAGAGAGAGAGAAAGAGAGAGAAAGAGAGAGAGAAAATGCGAGAGAGAGATAAAGAGAAAAAAGAGAGAAAGTGCGAGAGAGAGAAAGAGAGAGATAAAAAGAGAGAGAGAAAAAGAGAGAGAGAAATGAGAGAGATGGAGAAACAGAGGAAAATGGGAGAGAACAGAATTTGAACCGATATAGAACCAGCGACAGAAGAAAGAATAAGACTAGAAGAAGAGGAGAGAGAGATAGAGAGAGAAAGAGATGGAGAGAGATAGAGAGAGACAGAGAGAGAGAGATAAAGAGATAAAGAGAGAGATATAGAGAGATAGACAGAAAGCTGCAACTGATGGTTTTAGACAAAAATGAAAAAAAAAAGTTATGTATGAAAGTTATGAGAGGAATCGGCGACATCACACCGTGATGAGTTTATGGCCATATTAAGTGTGGGGTGGTGCGTGGTCACGTTAGTTGTGGGGAGGGGCGTAGTCGCGTTATGTGTAGGGCGGGGCATTGTCACGTTAAATGTTAAATGTGGGAGAGAGCCGCAGTCACGGTAAGTGTGGGGAGGGTGTGGTCAAATTAAGTGGGAGAGGAGCTTTTTACACTAGTAACGGAAATGACGGGGTGGGGTCACGTGAAGTAGTGACGTGGTGGCGTTATGTAGGGGATGGTCACGTTCAGTGGGGAGAGTGTGTGATCACGACAGATGGGGGCATGGTCATGGTAAGAATGGAAGACATGCTCACGTTATGTAAGGGGGCGTGGTTTTATTAAGTAGGGTGACGAGTACACGGAGGCAAGGTGTGGTCACGTTAAGTACTGGCGTGGTCACGTTAAGTACTGGCGTGGTCACGTTAAGTACTGGCGTGGTCACGTTAAGTACTAGCGTGGTCACGTTAAGTACTGGCGTGGTCACGTTAAGTACTGGCGTGGTCACGTTAAGTACTTGCGTGATCCCTTTAAGTACTGGCGTGGTCACGTTAAGTACTGGCGTGATCACTTTAAGCAAGGGGCGCGGTAACGTTATGTAGGGACGACTATACGGAAACACAGTTTGTTTGTTTTATTTTGTTTTCATAACAAAACTACTAAATGACATATATACCATATGGACGCTCACTCGATGATCTGGGCGCCGCGATAGCTCAGTGGTTAGTGAACTGGACTACAAAGGATAAGAGGTCGTGTTCGATCCTTTTTGATGGCTTCCGGTTCAGCCAGCCTTAAACGGGTATCGCTTTTTTTATGGAAAGTAAAATGGCACGGGAGTAATACCTACCACATTATCCCAAGAATTTTGTGCCGAAGGTTAATAAAGATTACCACTAACATCATGTTCCTTATACGCCATTTGACGTGTCAGGGCTCTTTACTTTTTTTACTTTACAAACCCGAAGATCTATTAAAATCTATCTTTGTAGCCATACCGAAGAAGTCAGGCGCCACTGATTGTGAAGACCATCGCACTATTAGTCTCATGAGCCATATGACGAAAATATTACTAAGAATCATCATGATACGCGTAAGGAACAAAATAAAACCAAGACGAGAAAGGAATTGAGGTCAACGGCCAAAACATAAACAATTTGCGACATGAGGATGGTACAGACTTGATAGCAGAGAGAGAGAACAAACTACAAGAAATGATAGACATAATAATAAAAGAAAGCAACAAGAAAGGTCTCAGTCTGAATAGTAAGAAAACAGAAGTAATGGTCATATCGAAGAAACAATCATCACCATCATGCAGCATAAAAATAAACAGAACAAAGCTGAAACAAGTGCAACGTTTCAAATACTTGGGCACAATAATAACATCAGATGGAAGATGCACCACAGAAATAAAAAGTAAAATAGCTCAGGCCAAAATAGCATTTCAAAAAATGAAAAATATCTTATGCAACAAATCTATGTCAATAGAAATGAGAAAGAGAGTCCATATGTTCTATATAATGCCAACTCTGACCTATAGAAGCGAATGATGGACAATAAACAAACAAATGAAAAGACGATTAGAGGCCACAGAGATGGGATTTCTCAGAAGTATATTGAAAGTTCCCTGGACAGCTAAAAAGACCAATGAGGAAATTCTCAAAGAGGCCAACACAAAAAGGGAACTAAAAAGCACCAGAAAGAAACAATCGCCATTTTTCGGGGATATCATAAGAAGAGGAAAGTTGGAATACTTGGTTACAACTGGCAAAATACAAGGAAAGAGAGATCGTGGAAGACAAAGAGAGAAAATACTGGATAGCTTGGTGTCATGGCATGGAAAACAGTCAACAAAAGAACTGATACGAGGCACTGTAGATAGAAGATTGTGGAGGGACATGATCACCTACGCCAACTGGTATGGCACATGATGATGAAATAATCAGCTTGATAGATTAATGTTTACTTTAACATTTGGTAAACAAACGCTTGTTTTTAGCAAGAGGAAACATTTGATAAAAAGAAAACATTTTTGTACAATGATGTAACTTCCTGTGAACGAACACTTTGAAGATCACCAAAAAAAACACCAGCTACATCTAATTTGAAAAGAGGTCAGCATTTGCTTCATTATTTGTTCTTGTAACAGTAGTCCATATTTGCTGAATAAACGCTTCCCGTTACAGAGAGTAAACATTTCATGTTACAGAGGGTAAACATTTCACGTTACAGAGGGTAAACATTTCACGTTACAGAGGGTAAACATTTCATGTTACAGAGGGTAAACATTTCATGTTACAGAGAGTAAACATTTCATGTTACAGAGAGTAAACATTTCATGTTACAAATAGTAAACATTTCATGTTACAGAGAGTAAACATTTCATGTTACAGAGAGTAAACATCTCATGTTACAGAGAGTAAACATTTCATGTTACGAGGAGTGTACATTTCACGTTACAGAGAGTAAACATTTCACGTTACAGAGAGTAAACATTTCATGTTACAGAGAGTAAACATTTCATGTTACAGAGAGTAAACATTTCATGTTACAGAGAGTAAACATTTCATGTTACAGAGAGTAAACATCTCATGTTACAGAGAGTAAACATCTCATGTTACAGAGAGTAAACATTTCATGTTACAGAGAGTAAACATCTCATGTTACAGAGAGTAAACATTTCACGTTACAGAGAGTAAACATTTCATGTTACAGAGAGTAAACATTTCATGTTACAGAGAGTAAACATTTCATGTTACAGAGAGTAAACATTTCATGTTATAGAGAGTAAACATTTCATGTTACGAGGAGTGTACATTTCCCGTTACAGAGAGTAAACATTTCATGTTACAGAGAGTAAACATTTCACGTTACAGAGAGAAAACATTTCATGTTACAGAGAGTAAACATTTCATGTTACAGAGAGTAAACATTTCATGTTACTAGGAGTGTACATTTCACGTTACAGAGAGTAAACATTTCACGTTACAGAGAGTAAACATTTCATGTTACAGAGAGTAAACATTTCATGTTACAGAGAGTAAACATTTCATGTTACAAATAGTAAACATCTCATGTTACAGAGAGTAAACATTTCATGTTACAAATAGTAAATATCTCATGTTACAGAGAGTAAACATTTCATGTTACAAATAGTAAACATTTCATGTTACAGAGAGTAAACATTTGATGTTACAAATAGTAAACATCTCATGTTACAGAGAGTAAACTTTTCATGTTACAGAGAGTAAACATTTCATGTTACAGAGAGTAAACATTTCATGTTACAGAGAGTAAACATTTCACGTTACAGAGAGTAAACATTTCATGTTACAGAGAGTAAACATTTCATGTTACAGAGAGTAAACATTTCATGTTGCAGAGAGTAAACATTTCACGTTACAGAGAGTAAACATTTCACGTTACAGAGAGTAAACATTTCATGTTACAGAGAGTAAACATTTCACCACTTAACCTTTATTTGAAGAAAATAAAACATTCGGTAAATTAAATATTACCCTGTTAAAAATAGGAAACATTTTATGAATTTAATTTTGGCTATAAAATAGTCAATATTTGACAAATTAATTTTTTTGTTTTAAAAAAATAAAAAAAACTTTGAATGAATTTTCTTCCTAAAAAATAATTCAACATTTGGAATCTACCTGTACTCGAGAAATGGTTCATACAATAAACATCAAATAGTATTAAGCAGCTGAACCTAAGGAGAAACCACACAAACTACAACGGTCTGGCAAAAGCCTTTATGGGGTATAATGCAACACATAGACAATGAGGGAATTGCTGAGGAGGGGATCTGAGCACCTATGGACATGTTCGGAGTGCAATGATGATGACCCGCAAATAACCCAATAACCCAATGCAACACATATAAATACGAAGACACGCACAAAAGGCAAGCACTTATACGGTGTCAAAAAGGGCAGTGATAAGGTATGAGCGGAAGCGGAAGTGACCAGGACTAAAGTCAGGACTAGGAAACATTTCTTGAGATTTTGCTACAGGAAAATCATAGGAGTTGGTAAATGTAACATTGCTGAAACAATCATCAATATCTGCATACATCTTTTTTGTTTCAGCAACAATCATCAATATCTGCATACGTCTTTTGTGTTTCAGCAACAATCATCAATATATCAAGATACGTCTTTGCTGTTTCAACGACAATCATCAATATATCAAGATACGTGTTTTCTGTTTCAACGACAATCATCAATATATCAAGATACGTCTTTGCTGTTTCAACGACAATCATCAATATATCAAGATACGTCTTTGCTGTTTCAACGACAATCATCAATATATCAAGATACGTCTTTGCTGTTTCAACGACAATCATCAATATATCAAGATATGTCTTTGCTGTTTCAGCAACAATCATCAATATATCAAGATACGTCTTTTCTGTTTCAACGACAATCATCAATATATCAAGATACGTCTTTTCTGTTTCAGCGACAATCATCACTATCTGGATACTTTTTTCTGATTCAGCGACAATCATCAATATATCAAGATACATGTTTTCTGTTTCAACGACAATCATCAATATATCAAGATATATGTTTTCTGTTTCAACGACAATCATCAATATATCAAGATATATGTTTTCTGTTTCAACGACAATCATCAATATATCAAGATACACCTTTTCTGTTTCAACGACAATCATCGATATATCAAGATACGTCTTTTCTGTTTCAACGACAATCATCGATATATCAAGATACGTCTTTTCTGTTTCAACGACAATCATCGATATATCAAGATACGTCTTTTCTATTTCAACGACAATCATCGATATATCAAGATACGTCTTTTCTGTTTCAACGACAATCGTCAATATATCAAGATACGTCTTTTCTGTTTCATCGAAGGTAAACATTTGGTGAAATAATTATTTCAGAAAAGTTCACCTTCAGTGAACTAATTTTTGTTGTAGAAATGCGGAACGTTTTGGTGTATAAATTATTGTTTAGCGAAAGTAAACTTTTGGTGAACTAATTTTGTGTTTTAACGAAAGTAAACTTTTGGAGAACTAATTTTGTGTTTTAACGAAAGTAAACTTTTGGAGAACTAATTTTGCGTTTTAACGAAAGTAAACTTTTGGAGAACTAATTTTTGTTTTAGCGAAAGTAAACTTTTGGTGAACTAATTTTTGTTTTAGCGAAAGTAAACTTTTGGTGAACTAATTTTTGTTTCAGCGAAAGTAAACTTTTGGTGAACTATTTTTTTTTGTTTTAGCGAAAGTAAACTTTATGGTGAACTAATTGTTGTTTTAACGACAGTAAACTTTTGGTGAACTAATTTTTTTTTTAGCGGTAATAAATTTTTAGTGAACTAATTTTTGTTTTAGCGAAGTAAACTTTATGGTGAACTAATTGTTGTTTTAGCGACAGTAAACTTTTGGTGAACTATTTGTTGTTTTAACGACAGTAAACTTTATGGTGAACTAATTGTTGTTTTAGCGACAGTATACTTTATGGTGAACTAATTGTTGTTTTAGCGAAAGTAAACTTTTGTGAACTATTTTTTGTTTTAGCGAAAGTAAACTGTTGGTGAACTATTTTTTGTTTTAGCGAAAGTAAACTTTTGTGAACTATTTTTTGTTTTAGCGAAAGTAAACTTTTGTGAACTATTTTTTGTTTTAGCGATAATAAACTTTTAGTGAACTAATTTTTGATTTAGCGAAAGTAAACTGTTGGTGAACTAATTTTGTTTAAGATCGGTAAACCTTTAGTGAACTAATACTTGTTCTAGCAAAGCTGACAAGTTAATGAACTAATTCTTGTTTTAGCGAAGGTAATTTTGCTGATTTAATGTTTGTTTTTGAAATAGCGACAAGTTAGTTAGCACCTGGCTCAATCTAGCCAACTTGAGGAACTGTGATATACACAGGATACACTTCACACACTATACACTTTAGATAATATACAATATACACTTCACACAATATACACTTTAGATAATATACAATATACACTTCACACAATATACACTTTACACTTTAGATAATATACAATATACACTTCACACAATATACACTTTACACTTTAGATAATATACAATATACACTTCACACAATATACGCTCTACACTTCAAACACATAAGACTTCGAGTTATCAAATAGGAACCAATATTTGATAATTTCGGGCGAAAGATGTGTTACTATAAAAGACAGCAAAATTATGAGACTACAAAACTGAGTCAGTATAAAGTCAGTGTAAACGTGTATATGAGTAACAGTCTATCTTTCAGTCATTATAAAGTCAGCCTTGCATGTATATGAGTAACAGTTTATGTTTCAGTCATTATAAAGTCAGTGTTACGAATATCTAAGTAACAATTTACCCGCTCATCATTATAAAGTCAGTGTTACGAATATCTAAGTAACAATTTACCCGCTCATCATTATAAAGTCTGTGTTACGAATATCTAAGTAACAATTTACCCGCTCATCATTATAAAGTCTGTGTTACGAATATCTAAGTAACAATTTACCCGCTCATCATTATAAAGTCAGTGTTACGAATATCTAAGTAACAATTTACCCGCTCATCATTATAAAGTCTGTATGGTTTCTCCTTACGCTCAGCAGCTTAATACCATGATATCTTGATGTTATCTACCATTTCTCGAGTACACGTAGTTATTACGTTCAGATTTGCAACAAATATCTGTACCTCATACGAAAACGAGAGATTAGTTTATATGAATAAAATCATGTGTGGACACAATTGTAGCTGCGTGTACACAATTATAGCCGCGTGTACACATTGTAGCTGCGTGTACACAATTATAGCCGCGTGTACATTAGTCATCGTTTATCTTCAAATCCCTGATATGTCAGTAATAATCGACCTTGACCTCGCCATGAAGTGACTTTTCTGTGAACATTTTCAAAGCATTAATGAATGTTATCGCGCCAAAATATTCGGTCTCGGTCTACGCGGGGGCTGGGGGACAAGTCTTTGGGGACCCCAGCTTGAGATGACTTTCTCGAAATACTACGACTTCTTTCATTTCTTCCTTCATTCTCTCTTTGACAATTAGATTAAAACGAGTCCCAATGCGCGGCCACACACACACCACACACACGCACACACACACACACACCACACACACCACACACACACACCACACACACACACACACACACACACACGCATAGTCAGCAAAGATTGAAAACGTTTCCAAAACAGTTATGAATCGTCATCTCTACAAAAACAATGAAGAAAACTGACACGTCAAGGATTTTCAAAATATCTCCGCTTAGTCTAAACTGTTGATCCAGGAATATTGACCTGTCGAATCTAGAGATTAATATGTGGCTCTTTATGAAGAAGATGAAAATCCTTGGTTAGAATACTCGACACACACACGCGGACACTTGAGTCACCTTACAATTGTCCAGCTTGGAAGGAGATTGGCAGAAGTGGGAGCTACGCCACTGGTGGTCAACAAACTAGTGATCACTGCCAGCTCGACGGGTGGTCACAGCTGGAGGAAGCACGGCCATACAATTCCTGGAGTGTCGTCTCGCCTCCGGTCCACGCGCCAACTCTGGCTTCCAGTCACGTGCGAGTCCTAGTTAGGGAAAGTGCTTCTGGGATGTCCCTCAACTTAACGACACACCAGTTGGAGACCCGAGGCGTGAGAGAGGGTGGAGGAGCTGTATACCTCAGCTAAACTGTGACACATTCGCGATTATAGAGAGCAGTTAGACTAGAGAAGATCAGGAAGTCATGGAGCTGAAGGAAGAGTCGTAACCTCACTGCTTGTGAGGATAGTGCCTGGCGTCATGAAACTTAACATTACACACACACAATATTAGACATCAGGCACTTGACGTCACGTACTAAACTGTAAAACACACACACCTACACACAACAGGCTTGGCATCAGACACTTGACGTCACGAAGCTAAACATTACAAACACAACACTCCCATACTTTATGTAACTAAACATTACACACAACATGTTAGACACCATGCGTCACGAAACTAAACATTAGACACAGACACACATGCAACATACCAGACATCAGACACCTGGCGCCTCAAATTAAACATACACTCACACGATTTTAAACACTTTACACCAGATAGCAGGCACTACATACCAAACAGCAGACCACACACCAGATAGACGGCACTACACACCAGATAGTAGGTACTACACACCAGATAACACACACTACCCACCATACAGCAGACAATAACACCAGATACCAGGCACTACACACCAGATAGAAGGTACTACACACCAAATAGTAGGCACTACACACCAGATAGAAGGTACTACACACCAGATACCAGGCACTACACACCAGATAGAAGGTACTACACACCAGATACCAGGCACTACACACCAGATAGAAGGTAGTACACACCAGATACCAGGCACTACACACCAGATAGAAGGTACTACACACCAGATAGTAGGCACTACACACCAGATAGCAGACACTACACACAGATAGCAGACACTACACACCTGATAGCAGACACTACACAACAGATAGCAGACAATACACACCTGATAGCAGACACTACACACCTGATAGCAGACACTACACTCCTGATAGAATACACTACACACCTGATAGCAGACACTACACACCAGATAGCAGACACTACACACCAGATAGCAGACACTACACACCTGATAGCAGATACTACACACCTGATAGCAGACACTACACACCAGATAGCAGACACTACACACCAGATAGCAGACACAACACACCTGATAGCAGACACTGCCCACCATACAGCAGACAATAACACCAGATACCATGCACTACACACCAGATAGAAGGTACTACACACCAGATAGTAGGCACTACATACAACATAGCAGACACTATACACAGGATAGCAGACAATACACACCAGATAGCAGACACTATACACAGGAAAGCAGACAATACACACCAGATAGCAGACACTATACACAGGATAGCAGACAATACACACCAGATAGCAGACACTATACACAAGATAGCAGACAATACACACCAGATAGCAGACACTATACACAGGATAGCAGACACTGCCCACCATACAGCAGACAATAACACCAGATACCATGCACTACACACCAGATAGAAGACACTACACGCCAGATAGCAGACACTACACACCAGATAGCAGAAACTACACACCAGATAGCAGACACTACACACCTGATAGCAGACACTACACACCTGATAGCAGACACTGCACACCAGATAGCAGACACTACACACCAGATAGCAGACACTACACACCTGATAGCAGACACTACACACCTGATAGCAGACACTACACACCTGATAGCAGACACTACACACCAGATAGCAGACACTACGCACCTGATAGCAGACACTACACACCTGATAGAAGACACTACACACCTGATAGCAGACACCACACACCAGATAGCAGACACTACACACCAGATAGCAGACACTACACACCAGATAGCAGACACTACACACCAGATAGCAGACACTACACACCAGACTTGTGTGGCTTTAAATGAATTCAATGTCTCCATCTGTGTGGTATGTCGGAGTATGAAGGTCAATTGTGTGGGAGAAGTTGTGAGGTGGCTACATGTGAATGTTTAGTTGTGTGTTTCTATGTCATTTTAACAATGTCTACACTAATTTCTTATCCGTTCACCAGTCATGATTACAAACACACACGCAGAGAAGAGAGAGAAAGAGAGAGTGAGAGACTAACCTAACATGTAGATAGTAAGATGGTATGAGACATCATGGTAATACAATAGGATACATTGGCTAATATTGTTTGAGACATCGTTGTATGATTGTATGAGAATACATGATATGATTGTATGAGACAAAGTGTAATGACTGTATGACGTAAACGTCATGCAGAAAACGATATCTGCAAGAGTCAAATGTGTGACCTGGGTGGGGGGGGGGAGAGATTCTATGGAACTGGAGAAGAGATTATCCCAACTGGCGCGTCTCTCCTCTATTTACACAGAGAAAGCGGTACGAGAGAAGGAGGGCGGACGAGGACAAGTGTCGCTAATCAAGCCTGTTTCTCTCCGTCTGCAGAAAATAATGATGACTGCAGAAGGCATTAACAAGATCTGGCCGGAACGCCGACAGTGGGGATAAAGAGTGAGTGTTTGCCGTCTTTAATGAAAGCTCCGACTCAAGGCTTGGATTTGCGTCCTGATTTGGCATCACAAGTAAAAAGGTCTCGGCCTAAAAGGAGAGCTTGTGTTAAGTTTAATCTGTCCATGTCTGCCGGATCTCGCATTGGGGATGTGAGCCGATGGCCGCACTGATCTGTCAGGTCCTCCCCAGCAGACGATTCGCCTAAACCGGTTCTGCACTTAGAGCCCGCCAAAAAAATAGGAGACCAACAGCCATCTTGGGATGACGGCATTGTCACGTGGCTACCGATGCATGCTTGATAAGCGCCTTCCATTTTGGATCTATAAATAGACCGGACCAGAATAAAATTCTGTGAACATTTCGAGCAGGTTTTTTTCTCACGTGACATTTGCTCATATCAAAGAAACAATCTTCACTATCGTGCAGCATACAGATAAACAGGACAAATCTGAAACAAGTGCAACGCGTCAACAAATACTTGGGAACAATAATATCATCACATGGAAGATGCACCACAGAAATATAAAAATTCACAAAAGCTCAGGCCAAAAAAAACATTTTAGAAAATGAAAAATATCTTTTGCAACAAATCTATGTCAATAGAAGTGAGGATGATAGTTCACCGGTGCTATATAGAGCCAATTCTGACCTATGGGAGCGAATCATGGACAGTAGACAAACAAATGAAAAGACGATTAGAGGCCACAGAGATGGGATTTCTCAGAAGAATGTTGAAAGTTCCCTGGACAGCTAAAAAGACCAATGAGGAAGTTCTCAAAGAGGCCAACACAAAAAGGGAGCAACTAAAAAACATTAGAAAGAAGTAATCAACATTTTTCGGGCACATCATGAGAAGAGGAAAGTTGGAATACTTGGTTACAACTGGCATAAATAAAAGGAAAGAGAGATCGTGGATGACAAAGAGAGAAAATACTGGATAGCTTGGTGTCATGGCATGGAAAACAGTCAACAACAGAACTGATACGATGCACTGTAGATAGAAGATTGTGGACGGACATGATCGCCTACACCAACCGGTATGGCACATGATGATGATAATGACATTTGATAACGAACAATAATGTCCTCTGGTTACAGGATAACATTCAACACAAGGGGAATAATTCATTTATCGGTGTTGTTGAATAATATGCTAGAAGAAGACTTGAAAGGACAGATCCTGTTGGTGAACTACAAAACTGATGAATGTTGATTGAGATCTACACTTCAAATAGGCGTGTGACAAATATAAACAAGCTGCAGCCATTTTGTTGAGACTATCACGCTGCGTGGTGAGCTAGTGTGTGGCAACGTGGCAATTAATGTCACTGAAGCTAAAAGTTCATCAAAGAGATGACGTCATGCAGCGCCATGGCTGGGATAATAGAAACAATATCATTACGATTACAGAAGAGAAAAGTCGGTTCATTGCACTTAAAACAGCCTCATGGGTGTCTAATGTCTTTGAGCAGACGGTAAAGAATATACATTCTGATGATTTATAAAACTCACTGATGGTTCTTTAGCTTGGCGGTGTTCTTTGTAACTCACTGATGGTTCTTTAGCTTGGTGATGTTCTTTGTGACTCACTGATGGTTCTTTAGCTTGGTGATGTTCTTTGTAACTCACTGATGGTTCTTTAGCTTGGTGATGTTCTTTGTGACTCACTGATTGTTCTTTAGCTTGGCGGTCTTCTTAGTGACTCACTGATGGTTCTTTAGCTTGGTGGTGTTCTTTGTAACTCACTGATGGTTCTTTAGCTTGGTGGTGTTCTTTGTGACTCACTGATTGTTCTTTAGCTTGGTGGTGTTCTTTGTGACTCACTGATTGTTCTTTAGCTTAGTGGTGTTCTTTGTGACTCACTAATGGTTGTTTAGCTTGGCGGTGTTCTTTGTGACTCACTGATGGTTCTTTAGCTTGGCGGTGTTCTTTGTGACTCACTAATGGTTGTTTAGCTTGGCGGTGTTCTTTGTAACTCACTGATGGTTCTTTAGCTTAGTGGTGTTCTTTGTGACTCACTAATGGTTGTTTAGCTTGGCGGTGTTCTTTGTAACTCACTGATGGTTCTTTAGCTTGGCGGTCTTCTTTGTGACTCACTGATGGTTCTTTAGCTTGGCGGTGTTCTTTATGACTCACTGATGGTTCTTTAGCTTGGCGGTGTTCTTTGTGACTCACTGATGGTTCTTTAGCTTGGCGGTGTTCTTTGTAACTCATTGATGTTTATTTAGCTTGGTGGTGTTCTTTGCGACTGACAGATGGCTCTTTAGCGAGTTGGTGTTCTTTGTGACTCACTGATGGTTCTCTTTAACTTAGTGGTGTTCTGTGTGACTCACTGATGGTTCTTTAGCGTGGTGGTGTTCTTTGTGACTCACTGATAGTTCTTTAACTTGGAGGTGTTCTTTGTGACTCACTTATTGTTCTTTAGCGTGGTGGTGTTCTTTGTGACTCACTGATGGTTCTAAAGCTTGGCGGTGTTCTTTGTGACTCACTGATGGTTCTTTAGCTTGGTGGTGTTTTTTGTGACTCACTGATGGTTCTTTAGCTTGGTGGTGTTTTTTGTGACTCACTGATGGTTCTTTAGCTTGGTGGTGTTCTTTGCGACTCACTGATAGTTTAGTTAACTTGGTGGTATTCTTTGTTACTAACTGATGGTTTAGCTAACTTGGTGGTGTTCATTGTGACTCACTGATGGTTTAGTTAGCTTGGTGGTGTTATTTGTGACTCACTGATGGATTAGTAAGCTTGGTGGTATTTTTTGTAACTCACTGATGGTTCTTTAGCTTGGTGGCGTTCTTTGTGACTCACTGGTGGTTCTTCACATTGGTGGGGTTCTTTGTGACTCACTTATTGTTATTTAGCGTGGTGGTGTTCTTTGTGACTCACTGATGGTTCTTTAGCGTGGTGGTGTTCTTTGTGACTCACTGATGGTTCTTTAGCGTGGTGCTTTTCTTTGTGACTCACGGATGGTTCTTTAGCTTGGCGGTGTTCTTTGTAACTCACTAATGGTTCTTTAGCTTGGCGGTGCTCTTTATGACTCACTGATGGTTCTTTAGCTTGGCGGTGTTCTTTGTAACTCACTGATGATTCTTTAGCTTGGTGGTTCTTTGTGACTCACTCATGGTTTAATTAGCTTGGTGGTGTTATTTGTAACTCCCTCATAGTTTAGTTATATTGGTAGTGTTCTTTGTAACTGACTGATTGTTTAGTTAGATTTTTTGTGTTCTTTGTTACTCACTGATGGTTTGGTTAGCTTTGTGGTGTTCTTTGTAACTCACTCATGGTTTAGTAAGCTTGATGGTGTTCTTTGTAACTCACTCATGGTTTAGTAAGCTTGATGGTGTTCTTTGTAACTCACTCGTGGTTTAGTTAGGTTTGTGGTGTACTTTGTAACTCACTCATGGTTTAGTAAGCTTGGTGGTGTTATTTGTAACTAACTGATATTTAGTTAGCTTGGTGGTGTTCTTTGTAACTAACTGATATTTAGTTAGCTTGGTGGTGTTCTTTGTAACTAACTGATATTTAGTTAGCTTGGTGGTGTTCTTTGTAACTCAATGATGGGTTAGTTAGCTTTGCAGTGTTCTTTGTAACTCACTGATGGGTTAGTTAGCTTTGTAGTGTTCTTTTTAAGTCACTCATGGTTTAGTAACCTTGATGGTGTTCTGTGTAACTCATTGATGGTTTAGTTAGCTTGGTGGTTTTCTTTGTAATTCGCTGATGGTTCTGATAGCTCGATAATGTTCTTCGTAACCCATTGATAGTGCTGGTAGCTTATTCATGGTCCTGATATCTCATTGAAGTTTCTGATAACCTGTTGATGTTTTGCGCAACTATTTCATGGTAGCTTGCTTTTTACTCAGTGTGCTCGTTTATTAACGAGTCTCTTACTGCGTGTGGTAACAGAGACAGATGAAAGGCAACAGAGGCAGATGAAAGGCAACAAATACATATGAAAATAAATAGAGACAAATGAAAGGCAACAGAGGCAGATGAAATGAAATAGAGACAAATGAAAGACAACAGAGGCAGATGAAAGGCAACAGAGACAGATGAAAAGCAACAGAGACAGATGAAAGGCAATAGATACAGATGAAACGCAAGAGAGGCAGATAAAAGGCAATAGAGACGGATGAAACGCAACAGAGACAGATGAAAAGAAATAGAAACAGATGAAAGGCAACAGAGGCAGATGAAGGGTAACAAAGACAGACGAAAGGCAACAGAGACCGATGAGAAGAAATAGAAACAGATGAAAGGCAACAGAGGCTAACGAAAGGCAACAGAGGTAGATGAAAGGCAACAGAGACAGATGAAAGGCAACAGAGACAGCTGAGAAGAAATAGAAACACATGAAAGGCAACATAGGCAGATGAAAGGCAATATCGGCAGATGAACGACAACAAAGACAGATGAAAGACAACAGAGACAGATAAACGACAACAGAGACAGATGAACGGCAACAGGGGTAGATGAACGACAACAGAGACAGATGAAAGGCAACAGAGACGGATGAAAGCCAACAAATACAGATGAAAGGCAACAGAGGCAGGCGAAATACAACAGAGGCAGGTGAAAGACAACAGAGGCTGACGAAAGGCAACATAAACAGATGAAAGGCAACAGAGACTGACGAAAGGCAACAGAGACTGACGAAAGGCAACAGAAACAGATGAAAGGCAACAGAAACAGATGAAAGGCAACAGAAACAGATGAAAGGCAACAGAAACAGATGAAAGGCAACAGAAACAGATGAAAGGCAACAGAAACAGATGAAAGGCAACAGAAACAGATGAAAGGCAACAGTGATAGATGAAAAGCAACAGAGACAGATGAAAGGCAACAGAAACAAATGAAAGGCAACAGAAACAGATGAAAGGCAACAGAGGCTGACGAAAGGCAACAGAAACAGATGAAAAGCAACAGAGGCTGACGAAAGGCAACAGAAACAGATGAAAGGCAACAGTAACAGATGAAAAACAACAGAGACAGGTTAAAGACACCACTGAGAAGTGATTCTCTCAGTACAACTGATTTCTCTGCATGTCTCCTCTCAGACAGAGCCACTATATATTCTAGGCCCCTCATGTAAGGACCCACACTCTATAAACGCTGTGACTGGTGAATGCAAACATCGTGGCAAGCTAGCCGAGCTGCTACACCATTCACTATTTGTGATCTATTCATTAGTTACGTTTCTCACAGATAAGTCTTCCACTTCAGATTTAGCGATGCTTATGTCAAGCTCTCTGGTATATTTTACACTGTCGTTCTCTTCTTCAACTGGTCCGGCTTGCTCCGTGAACTGAATGTTGGTTAAAGAACTGGAGTAAACGCACCAACACGCATAGAGATGCGAAGCTCCTGCAAAGCTGATAATAACAATAATGATAATTTTTTTTAATGAGAAAAAAGTGGTATTGTAACAGCTTTATGTAGGTGTGAAATAAAACAAAATCCGACGTTTCGGCCAAGTAAGCCTTCAGATGGAACAAAAACGACAACACAAAAATATAAATATAAGTTAAAGAACAGGTGCCATCTTTCAAGTACCGTTTCAGACTTTCCAATACTTTGTCTACGTTTAGCTTGAAACATTTTTGTGAACTAATTTGTTCTGTGTCCTGGACACTTGAACAACACAGTTAATGGTTTCTTCTTTATGGCCACTCTTTATTGTTTGTTCATAGTCTCGCGGACTTTGTTTTAACCTCTTTGATTACCCTCTGTAGGAACCGATGTCTGGTAATCTCAACACAATGTAATCACTTACTCTTTATCTTTATGGTGACTTTTATATTGATGGTATGTTTTAACAGCTGAGATAGACATATTTCTTCCACAACGACTTGTTTTCTTGTCTTCTCTCATTAATCTCTACCTGTTTCTATAATTATTCTCTCCAATAACTTGCATACTTTCTCCCCTTTTTGTTACGTCATGAAGACTTTTTCTATTCTAGTCTTACCTGCTTGTCTCAAGTATATGCTACTTCAAAGACTTTTTCTATTCTAGTTTTAGCTGCTTGTCTCAAGTATAGGCTACTTCAAAGACTTTTTCTATTCTAGTTTTACCTGCTTGTCTCAAGTATAGGCTACTTCAAAGACTTTTTCTATTCTAGTTTTACCTGCTTGTCTCAAGTATAGGCTACTTCAAAGACTTTTTCTATTTTAGTTTTGTCTAATTTGTTCAATCTTATTGTCATATCAGAACGTTTAGTTTTGTCCAATTTGTTCAATCTTATTGCTTCGATTATTTATTCGCTTTATTGTCTCCTGTAAGTTATTCGTTGTGGATGCTATTTCTTCTTTTCCAACAAACTTTAGTCTTCATGTTTGAGTTTATTGATGGCACCCGAACAGCTCGCACAACAACGATTCTAGTTGAAGTACAACAACGATTCTAGTTGAAGTACAACAACGATTCTAGTTGAAGTACAACAACGATTCTAGTTGAAGTACAACAACGATTCTAGTTGAAGTACAACAACGATTCTAGTTGAAGTACAACAACGATTCTAGTTGAAGTACAACAACGATTCTAGTTGAAGTACAACAACGATTCTAGTTGAAGTACAACAACGATTCTAGTTGAAGTACAACAACGATTCTAGTTGAAGTACAACAACAATTCTAGTTGAAGTACAACAACGATTCTAGTTGAAGTACAACAACGATTCTAGTTGAAGTACAACAACGATTCTAGTTGAAGTACAACAACGATTCTAGTTGAAGTACAACAACGATTCTAGTTGAAGTACAACAATGATTCTAGTTGAAGTACAACAACGATTCTAGTTGAAGTACAACAACGATTCTAGTTGATGTACAACAACGATTCTAGTTGAAGTACAACAACGATTCTAGTTGAAGTACAACAACGATTCTAGTTGAAGTACAACAACTATTCCACGGTTCACTGATGGTCACAGTACATCAACAACAATTCTAGTTGAAGTACAACAACGATTCTAGTTGAAGTACAACAATGATTCTAGTTGAAGTACAACAACGATTCCACTGCTCACTGATGGTCCTAATATAACAACACTGATAACTCGCTGATGGAATATGTACATCAACAACATTCACATTTGACATAGAAAATGACTTCTTCAAGTTCACACTCAGGCTCACACGCTGACAGCATCACATACTAACAGGCTCACATACTGACAGGCACACATACTGACAGGTTCACATACTGACAGGCTCACATAATGAGAGGCTCACATACTGACAGGTTCACATACTGACAGGCGCACATACAGACAGACAGGCTCACATACTGACAGGCTCACATACTGACAGGTTCACATACTGACAGTCTCAAACACTGACAGGCTCACAAGCTGGCAAGCCCATATACTGACAGGCTCACATACTGTCAGGCCCACAAGCTGACATGCTTACATAATGACAGGCTCACATACTGACTGGCTCACAAGCTGACAGCCTCACATACAGACAGGCTCACATACTGACAGGTTCACATACTGACAGGCTCACTTAAAGACAGGTTCACATTCTGAGAGGCTAACACTATGACATGTTCACATGCTGACAGGTTTACATACTGACAGCTTCACATGCTGACACGTTCATATATTGACAGGCTCACACGCTGACAGGCTCATACGCTAACAGGCTCACATACAGACTGGTTCACATGTTGACAAGCTCACATACTCACAGGCTCATATGCTGACAGGCTCATAGGCTAACAGCCTCACAAACTGAAAGGTTCACATACTGAAAGCTTCACATGCTGACAGCCTCACATATTGAAAGGCTCAAATATATTAACAGGCTTACACGCTAACAGGCTCACATACTGACAAGTTCACATGCTGACAGGCTCACACGCTAAAAGAGACAGACGCTAACAGGCTCACACGATGCCATGTTCACATGCTGCAGTGCATGCTGCAGTTATTCTGGAAATCTCCTGGTAAACCGCCTTGTGACAACGACACTCACACCGACACCGACACCCACACCGACACTCACACCGACACTCACACCGACATTCACATCGAGACTCACACCAACACTCACAACGACACTCACATCGAGACTCACACCGACACTCACACCGACACTCACACCGACACCGGCACTCACACAGACACTCACACCGACACACACCGACACCGACTCTCACACCGACACTCATACCGACACTCACACCGACACCGACACTCACACCGACACCGACACTCACACCGACAGCGACACTCACACCGACACCAACACTCACACCGACACCGATACTCACACCGACACTCACACCGACACTCACACCGACACTCACACCGACAGTCACACCGACACTCACACCGACACTCACACCGACACTCACAACGACACTCACATTGCCATTCACATCGAGACTCACACCGACACTCACACCGACACTCACACCGACAGCGACACTCACACCGACACCAACACTCACACCGACACCGATACTCACACCGATACTCACACCGACACTCACACCGACACCGACACTCACACCGACACCGACACTTACACCGACACTCACACCGACACTCACACCGACACTCACACCGACACTCACACCGACACTCACACCGACACTCACACCGACACTCACACCGACACTCACACCGACACTTACACCGACACTCACACCGACACTTACACCGACACTCACACCGACACTCACACCGACACTCACACCGACACTCACACCGACACCGACACTCACACCGACACCGACACTCACACCGACACCGACACTCACACCGACACTCACACCGACACTCATACCAACACTCACACCGACACTCACACCGACACTCACACCGACACTCACATTGACATTCACATCGAGACTCACACCGACACTCACACCGACACTCACACCGACACTCACACCAACACTCACACCGACACTCACACCGACACTCACACCGACACTCACATTGACATTCACATCGAGACTCACACCGACACTCACAACGACACTCACATCGAGACTCACACCGACACTCACACCGACACTCACACTCACACCGACACTCACACAGACACTCACACCGACACACACCGACACCGACCCTCACACCGACACTCATACCGACACTCACACCGACACCAACACTCACACCGATACCGACACTCACACCGACAGCGACACTCACACCGACACCAACACTCACACCGACACCGATACTCACACCGACACTCACATCGACACTCACACCGACACTCACACCGACACTCACACCGACACTCACACCGACACCGACACTCACACCGACACCGACACTTACACCGACACTCACACCGACACTCACACCGACACCGACACTCACACCGACACCGACACTCACACCGACACTCACACCGACACTCACATCAACACTCACACCGACACTCACACCGACACTCACACCGACACTCACATTGACATTCACATCGAGACTCACACCGACAGTCACACCGACACTCACACCGACACTCACACCGACACTCACACCGACACCGATACTCACACCGAAACCGACACTCACACCGACACCAACAATCACACCGACATAGACACTCACACCGACACTCACACCGACACTCACACCGACACTCACACCGACACCGACACCACCAATCACACCGACACCGACATTCACACCGACACCGACACTCACACTGAAACCGACACTCACACCGACTCCAACAATCACACCGACACCGACACTCACACCGACACTCACACCGACACTCACACCGACACTCACAACGACACTCACACCGACACCGACACTCAAACCGAAACCGACACTCACACCGACACTCACACCGACACCAACAATCACACCGACACCGACACTCACACCGACACTCACACCGACACTCACACCGACACTCACACCGACACTCACACCGACACTCACACCGACACTCACACCGACACTCACACCGACACTCACACCGACACTCACACCGACACTCACACCGACACTCACACCGACACCTACACTCACACCGAAACCGACACTCACACCGACACCAACAATCACACCGACACCGACACTCACACCGACACTCACACCGACACTCACACCGACACTCACACCGACACCGACACCAAAAATCACACCGACACCGACACTCACACCGACACTCACATAGACACCGACACTCACACCGAAACCGACTCTCACACCGACACTCACACCGACACCGACACTCACACCGACACTCACACCGAAACTCACACCGACACTCACACCGACACTCACACCGACACTCACACCGACACTCACTCCGACACTCACACCGACACTCACACCGACACCAACACTAACACCGACACCGACACTCACACCGACACTCACACCGACATCGACACTCACACCGACACTCACACCGACACTCACACCGACACTCACACCGACACCGAAACTCACACCGACACTGACACCGACACCGACACTCACACCGAAACCGACACTCACACCGACACCGACACCGACACCGACACCAACAATCACACCGACACCGACACTCACACCGACACTCACACCGACACTCACACCGATACTCACACCGACACCGATACTCACACCGACACCGATACTCACACCGACACCGATACTCACACCGACACCGATACTCACACCGACACCGATATTCACACCGACACCGATACTCACACCGACACCGACACCGACACTCACACCGACACCGACACTCACACCGACACCGTTACTCACACCGACACCGACACTCACACCGACACTCACACCGACACCGTTACTCACACCGACACCGACACTCACACCGACACTCACACCGACACCGTTACTCACACCGACACCGACACTCACACCGACACTCACACCGACACCGACACTCACACCGACACTCACACCGACACCGACACTCACACCGACACTCACACCGACACCGACACTCACACCGACACCGACACTCACACCGACACTCACACCGACACCGATACTCACACCGACACTCACACCGACACCGATACTCACACCGACACCGATACTCACACCGACACCGACACTCACACCGACACTCACACGGATAACGACACTCACACCGACACAGACACCGACACTCACACCGACACCGACACTCACACCGACACCGACACTCACACCGACACCGACACTCACACCGACATTGACACTCACACCGACATTGACACTCACACCGACACTCACACCGACACCCACACCGACACCGACACTCACACCGACATTGACAATCACACCGACACTCACACCGATAACGACACTCACACCGACACCGATACTCACACCGAAACCGATACTCACACCGACACCGACACTCCCACCGACACTCACACCGACACCGACACTCACACCGACACCTACACTCACACCGACACCGACCCTCACACCGACACCGACACTCACACCGACATTGACACTCTCACCGACATTGACACTCACACCGACACTCACACCGACACCCACACCGACACCGACACTCACACCGACATTGACACTCACACCGACACTCACACCGACACCCACACCGACACCGACACTCACACCGACTCCGACACTCACACCAACACTCACATCGACACCGACACTCACACCGACTCTCACACCGACTCCGACACTCACACCGACACTAACACCGACACTCACACCGACTCCGACACTCACACCGACACTCACACCAACACTCACACCAACACTCACACTGACACCGACACTCACACCGACACTCACACCGACACCGACACTCACACCGACACTCACATCGACACTCACACCGACACCGACACTCACACCGACACTCACACCGACACCGACACTCACACCGACACTCACATCGACACTCACACCAACACCGACACTCACACCGACACTAACACCGACACTCACACCGACTCCGACACTCACACCGACACTCACACCGACACTCACACCGACACTCACACCGACACTCACCCCGACACGGACACTCACACCGACACCGACACTCACACCGACACTCACACCGACACCGACGCTCACACCGAAACCGACATTCACACCGACTCCGACACTCACACCGACACTCACCCCGACACCGACACTCACACAGACACCGACACTCACACCGACACTCACACCGACACCGACACTCACACCGACACCGACACTCACACCAACACCGACACTCACACCGACACTCACACCAACACCGACACTCACATCGACACCGACATTCACACCGACACTCACACCGACACTCACACCGACACTCACACCGACATCGACACTCACACCAACACCGACACTAACACCGACACTAACACCGACACTCACACCGACACTCACACCGACACTCACACCGACACCGACACTCACACCGATATTCACACCGACACTCACACCGACACTCACACCGACACTCACACCGACACTCACACCGACACTCACACCGACACTCACACCGACACCGACACTCACACCGATATTCACACCGACACTCACACCGACACCGACACTCACACCGATATTCACACCGACACTCACACCGATATTCACACCGACACTCACACCGACACTCACACCAACACCGACACTCACACCGACACCGACACTCACACCGATATTCACACCGACACTCACACCGACACCGACACTCACACCGACACCGACACTCACACCGATATTCACACCGACACTCACACCGACACCGACACTCACACCGACACCGACACTCACACCGACACCGACACTCACACCGACACCGACACTCACACCGACACCGACACTCACACCGATATTCACACCGACACTCACACCGACACCGACACTCACACCGACACCGACACTCACACCGACACCGACACTCACACCGACACCGACACTCACACCGACACTCACTCCGACACCGACACTCACACCGACACTCACATCGACACTCACACCGATATTCACACCGACACTCACACCGACACCGACACTCACACTCACCCCGACACCGACACTCACACCGATACTCACATCGATACTCACACCGACATTCACACCGACACTCAGACCGATCCTCACCCCGACACCGACACTCAAACTGACACTCACACCGACACTCACACCAACACCGACACTCACACCGACACTCACACCGACACCCACACTGACACTCATATCGACACTCACACCGACACTCACACCGACACCGACACTCACACCGACACTCAAACCGACACCGACACTCACACCGACACCGACACTCACACCGACACCCACACCGACACTCACATCGACACTCACACCGACACTCACCCTGACACCGACACTCACACCGACATCGACACTCACATCGACACCCACACCGACACCCACATCGACACTCACATCGACACCCACACCGACACTCACCCGGACACCGACACTCACACCGACACCGACACTCACACCGACACCCACACCAACACTCACACCGACACCCACACCGACACTCACACCGACACCCTCACCGACACCCTCACCGACACCCACACCGACACCCACATCGACACCCACACCGACATTCACACCGACACCCACACCGACACCCACACCGACACTCACACCGACACCCTCACCGACACTCACACCGACACCCATACCGACACTCACACCCACATCGACACTCACACCGACACTCACACCGACACCCTCACCGACACTCACACCGACACCCTCACCGACACTCACACCGACACCCATACCGACACTCACACCCACATCGACACTCACACCGACACTCACACCGACACCCTCACCGACACTCACACCGACACCCTCACCGACACTCACACCGACACCCATACCGACACTCACACCGACATCGACACTCACACCGACACTCACACCGACACCCTCACCGACACTCACACCGACACCCTCACCGACACTCACACCGACACCCATACTGACACTCACACCCACATCGACACTCACACCGACACTCACACCAACACCCACACCGACACTCACACCGACACTCACACCGACACCCTCACCGACACCCACACCGACACTCACCCCGACACCGACACTCACACCGACACTCACATCAACACCCACACCGACACTCACCCCGACACCGACACTCACACCGACACTCACATCAACACTCACACCGACACTCACATCAACACCCTCGCCGACACCCACACCGACACTCACCCCGACATCAACACTCACATCGACACTCACATCAACACCCACACCGACACTCACCCCGACACCGACACTCACACCGACACCGACACTCACACCGACACCCACACCGACACTCACACCGACAACCACACCGACACTCACACCGACACCCACACCGACACTCACACCGACACCCACACCCACACCCACACCCACACAAGTGACTGAAACGTGAACAATTTCTTGCTGGTGAACAAAATCCGTAGAAATGACATTCAAACATGCCCCCCACCCCTCCCATCAGTTCCAGAAAGAGAAGAGTGTTGCTAGAAGAGTTGAAGTGCCGGGACACTCTCGTCTCAGACCGGATATATCGCTCACAGTCAACAGACAGCGCAACAACACGATTCGAAACTTTAGACTCCTTCAAAGTGATATCCCAGCGAGTGGGCGCACTTCTCGTGACGCAGTTTTCTACAGTTTTAAATGGGAGAAACTATGAAACCTCAGTAGAGGAGGTCATCAGGCAGATAGGAAATCACCAGTTACAGACAACAGACTGTGATGCTCGGCCACAATAAGTTGTGGTGGAGCTGTTGGTTGATGGAGATTTTGATTGATGGAGCTGTTGGCTGATGGAGATTTTGATTGATGGAGCTGTTGGCTGATGGAGATTTTGATTGATGGAGCTGTTGGCTGATGGAGATTTTGATTGATGGAGCTGTTGGCTGATGGAGATTTTGATTGATGGAGCTGTTGGCTGATGGAGATTTTGATTGATGGAGGTGTTGGCTGATTGAACTGGCTGTTTGGGTCGAATGTTCACTTAGAAGGGGGAAAAAACACGGTTTTGGCGAAAATCTATATAATTTGTGATTGTAAAATACTGTGATGTGAAGTTCTAAGTGAGGTCAACGAGGTAAAGGTGAAACATTTTGTGTTTTCTATGTGAGGTCAGCGAGATTAAGATGCAAGAAATGTGTTTTCTATATGAGGACAGAGATATAACGATTCCAGAAACGTGTTTTCTATCTCTCTCTCTCTCTCTCTCTCTCTCTCTCTCTCTGCGATCAGGACTCAATCAGAGTAGGATTCCAGACTCCCACATGAAGTCAGCTGTCAGGCTAAGTGTGTTGATCGCCCCCACAGACAGAACATCACAATTAGAGTCTGCCAGATCCACTCTGACTGAACACCCGTTAAAACGTTGCACTGTGTTCTGCGCCAGTGGCCCAGTGCATCCGATTTCAGCCAGCATGTTATTCAGGTTTGCCTTCCTTAGCCTTTGATTGTCCCCAATCTTCCTGCAAGGCAGCAGACTGTCTTTTCTGTAGGGGGATTCCGCCCTTAGATGGTCTACCTTCCCAGGTTTACGAGCACCATCTGCCCGAGTGACTAGAGGTGACTAAAACAGACATGCACACACAAAGATATAAGATGTTAATAACACAGACATGCACACACAAAGATATGAGATGTTAATAACACAGACATGCACACACAAAGATATGAGATGTTAATAACACAGACATGCACACACAAAGATATAAGATGTTAATAACACAGACATGTACACACAAAGATATAAGATGTTAATAACACAGACATGTACACACAAAGATATAAGATGTTAATAACACAGACATGTACATAGCGATACGAGGCTTATACAGAGACTTGTACAGAGGCTTATATGGAGGCTTATATGGAGGCTTATATAGCGGCTTATATGTAGGCTTATATGTAGGCTTATATGGAGGCTTATATGGAGGCTTATATGGAGGCTTATATAGCGACTTATATGGAGGCTTATATGGAGGCTTATATGGAGGCTTATATGGAGGCTTATATGGAGGCTTATATGGAGGCTTATATGGCGGCTTATATGGAGGCTTATATAGCGGTTTATATGGAGGCTTATATGGAGGCTTATATGGAGGCTTATATGGAGGCTTATATAGCGGCTTATATGGAGGCTTATATGGAGGCTTATATGGAGGCTTATATGGAGGCTTATATGGAGGCTTATATGGAGGCTTATATAGCGGCTTATATGGAGGCTTATATGGAGGCTTATATGGAGGCTTATATGGAGGCTTATATGGAGGCTTATATGGAGGCTTATATGGAGGCTTATATGGAGGCTTATATAGCGGCTTATATGTAGGCTTATATGGAGGCTTATATGGAGGCTTATATGGAGGCTTATATGGAGGCTTATATGGGGGCTTATATGGAGGCTTATATGGAGGCTTATATAGCTGCTTATATGTAGGCTTATATGGAGGCTTATATGGAGGCTTATATGGAGGCTTATATGGAGGCTTATATAGCGGCTTATATGGAGGCTTATATGGAGGCTTATATGGAGGCTTATATGGAGGCTTATATGGAGGCTTATATGGAGGCTTATATAGCGGCTTATATGGAGGCTTATATAGCGGCTTATATGGAGGGTTATATAAAAACATGACCCGCATAGTTAGAATACATACTTCCCATTGAGTGCGTGGCATCCTGGTTGTTGTAGTGCGCCTTTTGGCTGGTTGCCTCCGACTTCAGCACTTAAACTTGCTAGAACAGACTGTGGTCTTGCTCGGGTGTAGGAAGGCCTGGCCAGTCTTAGTTTTCAGTCCCTGGTGACTGTTAAGCCCCATCCCCACGACAAGGAGCTGGCCTTGATGAGGATGTGTGCCACAGGCATGGAGAGAAGCAATTATGATACCATTACTAAAGCCATGAAAAGATGGTTCAACGACATCCAGCTATAGACCAATCAGCCTTACAAGCTGTTTGTGCCAAACAAGGGAACGTATAATCATTCTCAGACTGCAGTGGTACATGGAAAGTGAAAATCTCCTTGTCCCACAACAAGCAGGCTTTAGACAGTGTTACTCTACCGAAGATAAGGCAGCATATCTTTCCAAGGAAATTGAGGATGCATTTCAAGAAAAGAAACTGGTACTAGCAGCATGGATATACCTAAAGAAAGCATTTGATAAGGTATGGAAGGAAGGGCTTTTGAAGAAACTGAGAAATTATGGAGTAAATGACAGGATGTACAAATGGGTCAAAGCATACCTGCATAACAGGAGAGTCAGAGTGCAACTGGATGGTCTTAAGAGTAAGAAGGTCTTACTGCGCCAGGGCGTTCCACAAGGAGGGGTACTATCTCCAACACTTTTTCTGATCTACATCAATGACCTAGTTACTGAACTACCACATGGCATCAAAGTGGCAATGTATGCAGATGACTTGGTAATGTGGTGCACAGAGGAGTATGCAACAGTGGCCTCCAAATTGCTACAAAGAGCTATGAATGCACTGAATTCATGGACAAATAGATGGTGTATCAGCATCAATACAGACAATGCAGTACTACACTTTTCACTCTCTCCCCAAAACAAAAAGCAGGAGCCATCTACATAAACAATGAGCCTGTGAAAGAAGACATACAAGCTACATATCTCGGAGTTACATTTGATAACAAACTATCTTGAAAACAGCAGATAAATAAGGCAACCAAAAAGCAAGGAGGAAATTGGTTATTCTAAGAAAGATGTGTGGAACCACATGGGGTGCGAGGGGGAAAATACTCAGTAAAGTTTACCAACAGAGTATACGCCCACATTTAGAATATCGATCATCTGCATAGTGCTCAGCATCAAACACCACATTGCAAGACAAAGTACAAAACCAGGCACTTAGGGTCATCACAGGAGCAATGAAATCAACACCAATATTGGAGATGGAGAAATTGTGGAGGATACCAGCAATGAGAGAATGGAGGGACACAAGGTGCTGATACAGGCAGAAAAATTTGCTTGCATGCCGAGACATCCAATTAAGGACCGATTCCAAAATCTTGCATTGGGACGACTTAAGAGAAGCAGTTTTATCCACCAAGCCAAGCGTTTTAGTAGACAAACACCAGACATGCCAAGAGTTGTTAACCCCTACTGCCCATACCTGAACATACTCCCTGGACAGATGAATCAGGATTATCAGTTCAAATAAGGACAGAAGTGAAAGGAATAGTTGACAAAGAGGAACAAAATAGTCTACAGCGAAAAACAATAACTCTCAGTTTCCTGGATGAAGAATACCCACAAGACCTATAGATTCGTGTGTATACAGATGGATCAGCACAGAATGCAGTAAAAAATGGGAGAGCATGCGCATATATAGAGTACCAAATAACACTAGGGATATGAATAAAATAGCAACAGGGAAATGTCACAATTATGATGCAGAAATACAAGCAATAAAGTTGGCAATAGAAAAACTGCTGAACAGTAATCTTAGCCCACAGCCGGTAGTGTTTTTGACAGATGCAAGATCAGTACTCCAGGCACTACAATCCAGAAAATTACCACATCTGCAGACCTTATTGACTGAACTCTGCAAGCACCACAGGGTTGCCCTGCAGTGGATCCCGTCTCACTGTGGAATACCAGGAAATGAGAAAGCAGATCAGTTGGCAAAGGAAGGTTCAACAGGCACACAACTAGATACACCAGTTACATACCATCATAAGAAACAGATAATCAAATCAATCAGAGGACCACAAGCCCCAAATCAGGATGCCTTTCATAATATGAATAGATATGAACAAGTTAGCATTATACGCCTAAGAACAGGACACAATCGACTCCATAGTCACATGTATACAAAATTCAAGATCGGCACCTCAACTACTTGTACATGTGGACAGGCGCCCCAGACTGCTGAACACATACTTCAAGACTGCACTGAATATAGTAGACTGAGGAAAATCCATTGGCCCATAGATACAACACTACAGACAAAACTATATGGGCCACTGCAAGAATTACAAAAGACAGTAACATTTATACAGGAAGCGACATTGCAGATATAGACAATACTTCAGGCGAACGAAAGATAGATAGATAGCACAAGACAAGATTTTTGTACTAAAAAATGTAAATTGCAAGAAACCAACGAGGAAGGGTCGTATAAGTTCCCCACGGCAGACCCTATTAATCTTAGGATGCTGATAAAGATTGTTCGTTTTATTTTCTAACAAAATGGAGACCAGGTGGTCTAGAAGTAAGACGTCAGTCAGTCAGTCAGTCAGTCAGTCAGTCAGTCAGTCAGTCAGTCAGTCAGTCAGTCAGTCAGTCAGGAAGGTCAAGAGTTCGAAGCTACAGGTGATGGGAATTTTTTTCAAAATTGAATCCGTGGTTTCTTCGTGGCTTGACCCTCAATTCGTGGTTTCTTCGTGGCTTGACCCTCAATTCGTGGTTTCTTCGTGCCTTGACCCTCAATTCGTGGTTTCTTCGTGGCTTGACCCTCAGTCCGTGGTTTCTTCGTGGCTTGACCCTCAATCCATGGTTTCTTCGTGGCTTGACCCTCAATCCGTGGTTTCTTCGTGGCTTGACCCTCAATCCATGGTTTCTTCGTGGCTTGACCCTCAATCCGTGGTTTCTTCGTGGCTTGACCCTCAATCCGTGGTTTCTTCGTGGCTTGACCCTCAATCCGTGGTTTCTTCGTGGCTTGACCCTCAATCCATGGTTTCTTCGTGGCTTGACCCTCAATCCGTGGATTCTTCGTGGCTTGACCCTCAATCCGTGGATTCTTCGCTGCTTGACCATCCTCTAGTCGCTGAGATCCGGTGTCGACCTCTCGAATGACGGCAAAAATCAGGCGGTCTCGTGTGCACTCGCGCACGTTAAAGAACCTGTGAGAACTGTGTTGGCAGCTAAACGTCTAAAAGAGACAAAAATGGCCGCTGTCCTGGCAAACATGGTTCAGCAAAACTACACATCCACGTCGATGACGGATATGTCGGGCCGAAAGGCGCACATATAACGGCTGGGCGTAAGCCAACGACCAAACGCATCTCCGTCCAATTAACCGGTAAATAATAAGAAGAAGAAATGCAAAACTTTAATGTAAAATGGAAATATACTTTAATGTAAATGGAAATATACTTTAATGTAAAATGGAAATATACTTTAATGTAAAATGGAAATATACTTTAATGTAAAATGGGAATAGACTTTAATAATGTAAAATGGGAATAGACTTTAATGTAAATGGAAATATACTTTAATGTAAAATGGGAATAGACTTTAATGTAAAATGGTAATAGACTTTAATGTAAAATGGAAATAGACTTTAATGTAAAATGGAAATATACTTTAATGTAAAATGGTAATAGACTTTAATGTAAAATGGAAATATACTTTAATGTAAAATGGGAATAGACTTTAATGTGAAATGGTAATAGACTTTAATGTAAAATGGGAATAGACTTTAATGTAAAATGGTAATAGACTTTAATGTAAAATGGGAATAGACTTTAATGTAAAATGAAATATACTTTAATGTAAAATGGGAATAGACTTTAATGTAAAATGGAATAGACTTTAATGTAAAATGGTAATAGACTTTAATGTAAAATGGGAATAGACTTTAATGTAAAATGGTAATAGACGTTAATGTAAAATGGTAATAGACTTTAATGTAAAATGGGAATAGACTTTAATGTAAAATGGTAATAGACTTTAAAGTAAAATTGTAATAGACGTTAATGTAAAATGGAAATAGACGTTAATGTAAAATGGGAATATACTTTAATGTAAAATGGGAATATACTTTAATGTAAAATGGAAATAGACTTTAATGTAAAATTAAAATAGACTTTAATGTAAAATGGAAATAGATTTTAATGTAAATGGAAATATACTTTGATGTAAAATGGGAATATACTTTAATGTAAATTGGAAATAGAGTTTAAAGTAAAATGGAAATAGACTTTATTGTAAAATGGGAATATACTTTAATGTAAAATGGAAATAGACTTTAATGTAAAATGGAAATATACTTTAATATAAAATGGTAATAGACTTTAATGTAAAATGGGAATATACTTTAATGTAAAATGGAAATAGAGTTTAAAGTAAAATGGAAATAGACTTTAATGTAAAATTAAAATAGACTTTAATGTAAAATTAAAATAGACTTTAATGTAAAATTAAAATAGACTTTAATGTAAAATGGTAATAGACTTTAATGTAAATGGAAATAGATTTTAATGTAATTTCTTATCATTTAAACAAAATTTGTTTTTCTGGGGTCTAAGTAATGTGGTGAGGATATGGGTGTGGCAGCCACCTTGGTTACTGTAACAATGTGTTGGGATTGGTAAAACGTTGGTAACCTCTGTAATAGACAACATTACAACAGTACATGTTTCTCTCAATCGTGACCCCTGGGACTCCCTAATACGTCGGCCCATCGCTGTGATTGCGCCGCTGGTCAATAGCTGGGTTAATGAAGCGGAGAATGCTGGAGATATTTGGGCTGCCCTCCTCCAGCTATGTAGATTGATTACCCAGTTATAAGCCCTGGTATTACAGGCAACCTGAGATGTTCTTGAAGCCGTCGCATGCCTGGTCGCGAGGCAATGCATTTACTTCTAATGACGTTGTCGATAGCAACATGGCGGCTGCATACGCTAGTAGCAGTAACGATAATAGGTGTAGTAGGAACAACAACTTCGACTCAAGATTAAACGACGACAGAGACATGTGGTAGATGATAATATAAGTAACGATAATAGGTGTAGTAGGAACAACAACTTCGACTCAAGATTAAACGACGACAGAGACATGTGGTAGATGATAATATAAGTAACGATAATAGGTGTAGTAGGGACAACAACTTCGACTCAGGACTAAACGACGACAGAGACATGTGGTAGATGATAATATAAGTAACGATAATAGGTGTAGTAGGGACAACAACTTCGACTCAGGATTAAACGACGACAGAGACATGTGGTAGATGATAATATAAGTAATGATAATAGGTGTAGTAGGAACAACAACTTCGACTCAAGATTAAACGACGACAGAGACATGTGGTAGATGATAATATAAGTAATGATAATAGGTGTAGTAGGAACAACAACTCAAGAGTTAACGGCGATAGTCACATCATTATCATCATCATCATGTACCATGCCTGCTGGCGTAGGTGATCATGTCTCTCCACAATTCTCGATCTCAGCAGCTATTTATTATTTCTGTTGTTGACCTTCTGCCAAACCATTCTCTTAAAATTTCTGGTATCTTTTCTCTTTTATTCTCTCTATCTCTTCGTCCCTCAACTCTCTCAGTTGTTACGATATATTCCAGTTGTTCCCTCCTCATTACATGGCCAACAAAATAATGATTGTTTCACCCTAACAAACACAACGGATAGATGATATTAACTAGACGACAATAAGTTCAATAATGGCAACAACGATTTCAGAGTTAACGACGACAGACACAAACTGTAGATGATAATATCAGCGCCAATGATAACAAAAAATGAAAACTTTCAGGGATAATAAATATTAAAAACGTTCAGACAAAATGAGTTCAGACAAAATGAGTTCAGACAAATGAGTTCAGACAAAATGAGTTCAGACAAATGAGTTCAGACAAAATGAGTTCAGACAAAATGAGTTCAGACAAATCCCACCGTCATCAGGAACCATTTCTACGGGTCTAGGCGATCATGCATCTATTTGGTATCCCAGTCCCTATCTTTCCGTATGTTGATCTGTTGATTTCTTTCCCTGTCAGAATGTTGATCTGTCTATATTTTCTGTTGTTGATTTCTTCCACTGTCAGAATGTTGATCTGTCTATATTTTCTCTTGTTGATTTCTTTCTCGGTCAGAATGTTAATCTGTCTATATTTTCTGTTGTTGATTTCTTCCTCTGTCAGAATGTTGATCTGTCTATATTTTCTCTTCTTGATTTCTTTCCCTGTCAGAATGTTGATCTGTCTATATTTCTGTTGTTGATTTCTTTCCCTGTCAGAATGTTGATCTGTCTATATTTTTCTGTTGTAGATTTCTTTCCCTGTCAGAATGTTGATCTGTCTATATTTTCTGTTGTAGATTTCTTTCCCTGTCAGAATGTTGTTCTGTTTATATTTCTGTTGTAGATTTCTTTCCCTGTCAGAATATTGATCTGTCTATATTTTATGTTGTAGATTTCTTTCCCTGTCAGAATGTTGATCTGTCTATATTTTCTGTTCTTGATTTCTTTCCCTGTCAGAATGTTGATCTGTCTATATTTTCTGTTGTTGATTTCTTTCCCTGTCAGAATGTTGATCTGTCTATATTTTCTGTTGTAGATTTCTTTCCCTGTCAGAATGTTGATCTGTCTATATTTTCTGTTGTAGATTTCTTTCCCTGTCAGAATGTTGTTCTGTTTATATTTTCTGTTGTAGATTTCTTTCCCTGTCAGAATATTGATCTGTCTATATTTTATGTTGTAGATTTCTTTCCCTGTCAGAATGTTGATCTGTCTATATTTTCTGTTCTTGATTTCTTTCTCTGTCAGAATGTTGATCTGTCTATATTTTATGTTGTAGATTTCTTTCCCTGTCAGAATGTTGATCTGTCTATGTTTTATGTTGTTCATTTCCTTTCTCGCCAGAGTGTTGATATGTCTATACTTTCTGCTGTTGACTTGTTGCCGTTGTACATGTTGATTTATGTTTGCCGGGTTGGCATCAACATCAAGTAGTTTACACTTTCTCTACAAGCTACACACTTTGTGTGCCAGGATTTCTTCGTGATGAGAGTTTGTCCAAGTTGAGATTGTTGTCTCACAAGCCTCGGCCCAACTCGTTAACTAGTCACCGCCTCTTGCTTGAGAAATTGAGGAGCGGCCAATTTGTGCGGGTTTGTGTGAAGATATGAAGCATTGTTTGATGGTAATGTGTGCCTGACAGGCTGGAGAATTGCTGGCGTGATCAATTGTAGATTGATTAACCATTGTCTATATTGTTCCTATTGCCACGAAAAATAGGAAACATGTAGCACAGATTTAGGAATGGGAGTGTGTAATCTTGATTGGCCGGTGGCTGGTTGCGCCGTAGTGGAGCGCAGCTGTGTTGGTCACGTGATACAAGAACCAAACGAATGTGTTTGTAGAAATAGTGGATGGAAAGATCAATATGTAGAAATTAAAAAAACAGATGAACCACAGAAATAACAAGTAGAATCGCTCAAGCAAAAATAGCATTTCAGAAAATGAAAATATCTTGTGTAACAAATCTATGTTAATAGAAATAAGAAAAAAAAGAGTTCATTTGTTGCTATATAGAAGCAATTCTGACCTATGGAAGCGGAGCATGGACAACATACAAACAAATAGAAAGACGATTAGAGGCCACAGAGATGGAATTTCTCAGAAGAATATTGAGAGTTAAGAGACCAATGTGGACATTCTCAAAAGAAAACACAAAAAAGGAGTTCCTAAATTCATCAGAAAAAAAACAATCAACATTTATGGGCACGTCATGAGAAGAGGAACATTAGAATACTTGGTTACAACTGGCAAAATACAGGGAAGAGAGGTCACGGACGACAAAGAGAGAAGATACTAGATAGCTTGGTGTCATGGCATGGAAAACTGTCAGCGACATAATTGATACGATATACCGTGGATAAAAGATTGCAGATATGATTGTCTAAGCCAAACGGTATTGCACATGATGATGATTAAAGGTCAAAGTTTAAGAGAGTTAGATCAAAGAGGAGAGGAGAACGGCAACAAAAGACTAGAGTGTTATCAAAATGTATTAGTCAGCGCGCTGAAACCAACACTACTTGCCTCGGATCATTAGCAACCGCAGTAATTAGCCCAGAGCAGGAATTCAATTTTCGATCCTTTTATGAAATAATTCACTTTTGTGAAGGATCGCAAGGACTTCAGCCTATTATTTGTAAATTTGCCCCTACAGCGGCATACACCCTGCTCTTCCTGATTATCAAACACAAGGGTTCTTTAAAGTGTTCAGCTCGATGACAGATCGCCTTGTGACCCACTCAGAAAATAGGAAAGTATCATTGTCAGAATCCTGGAGGCGAGGAGTAGCTGGGGAGAAGGTGTTGATTGGGAGAAGGTGTTGATGGGGAGAATGTGTTGCTGGGGAGATGGTGTTGCTTTGGAGAAGGTGTTGATGAGAGAAGGTGTTGATTGGGAGAAGGTGTTGGTGGGGAGAGGGTGTTGCTGGGAGATGGTGTTGATGGGGAGAAGGTGTTGCTGGGAGATGGTGTTGCTTTGGAGAAGGTGTTGATGAGGAGAAGGTTTTGATTGGGAGAAGGTGTTGGTGGGGAGAGTGTGTTGCTGGGAGAAAGTATTGATGCGGAAAACGTGTTGATTAGAAAAGGTATTGCTGGGGAGCGGGTGTTGCTGTGGAGAAGGTGTTGATGTGGAGAGGGTGTTTTGTGCAGAGAGTGTTGATGAGGTAGTGTTGCTGGGGAGAAGGCGTTGATGTGGAGAAGGTTTGATGGGGAGAGGGTGTTGATATAGATAAGGTTTTGATGGGAGAGGGTGTTGATATGGTGAGGATGGTGTTGATGGGGAGAAGGTGTTGTTGGAACACAGTGTTGGTGGGGAGAAGGTGTTGTTGGGAACACAGTGTTGGTGGGAGAAGGTGTTGTTGGGAACACAGTGTTGGTGGGGAGATGGTGTTGTTGGGAACACAGTGTTGGTGGGGAGAAGGTGTTGTTGGGAACACAGTGTTGGTGGGGAGATGGTGTTGTTGGGAACACAGTGTTGGTGGGGAGAAGGTGTTGTTGGGAACACAGTGTTGGTGGGGAGATGGTGTTGTTGGAACACAGTGTTGGTGGGGAGATGGTGTTGTTGGGAACACAGTGTTGGTGGGGAGATGGTGTTGTTGGGAACACAGTGTTGGTGGGGAGAAGGTGTTGTTGGAACACAGTGTTGGTGGGGAGATGGTGTTGTTGGGAACACAGTGTTGGTGGGGAGATGGTGTTGTTGGGAACACAGTGTTGGTGGGGAGATGGTGTTGTTGGGAACACAGTGTTGGTGGGGAGATGGTGTTGTTGGGAACACAGTGTTGGTGGGGAGAAGGTGTTGTTGGGAACACAGTGTTGGTGGGGAGATGGTGTTGTTGGGAACACAGTGTTGGTGGGGAGATGGTGTTGTTGGAACACAGTGTTGGTGGGGAGATGGTGTTGTTGGGAACACAGTGTTGGTGGGGAGATGGTGTTGTTGGGAACACAGTGTTGGTGGGGAGATGGTGTTGTTGGGAACACAGTGTTGGTGGGGAGATGGTGTTGTTGGGAACACAGTGTTGGTGGGGAGATGGTGTTGCTGTGGAGAATGTGCTGATTTTGAGAAAGAGTTGCAGGGGAGATGGTATTGCTGTGGAGAAGATGTTGATTGGGAGAAGGTGTTGATGGAGAGATGGTGTTGCAGGGGAGAAGGTGTTGGTGTGGAGAGGGTGTTGATGAGGTGGTATTGATGGGGAAAATGTTTTGCTGGTGAGAAGTTATTGCTGGTGAGAAGTGTTTCTGGGGAGAAGATGTTGATGAGGAGAAGGTATTGGTTGAGAGACGGTGTTGATGTGGAGAATGTGTTATGAAGAGAAGATGTTGGTTGGGAGAAGGTGTTGCTATGAAGGTGATGATGGGAAGAAGGTGTTGCTGAGGAGAAGGTGTTGAACGGAGAAATTGTTAACGTGGAAAACATATTGCTGAGGAGAAGGTGTTGCTGTGGAGAAGATGTTGCTGAAGAGAAAGTGTTGATGGAACGAATGTGTTGATGAGGAGAAGGTGTTTGATGAGAGGGTGTTGATGGGAGAAGGTGTTTCCTGGGGAGATGATGTTGCTGGGAAAAGATGTTGCTGGGAGAAGGTGTTGCTGGGGGAAATGTGTTGCTTGGGAGAATGTATTGCCGGAAGTCTGCTAGTGGGGTCGGCTTTTGACTCCAACGGAGTTGTTGAGTGGCTCTAGTTGACTGTTGAGTGATTAGTCCATTGTTGAATGATCAGTTAGTTGTTGAGTGATTAGTCCATTGTTGAATGATCAGTTAGTTGTTGAGTGATTAGTCGATTACTGAGTGCGTAGTTGATTGTTTAGTGGCAAATCGATGAGGGTATAATGATTCAATAATAGTTGTTTACAAAATACAGAGAGAGAGAGAGAGAGAGAGAGAGAGAGACGCATCTATTTGGGTGTTAATAGTTATTGAGAGTGAGGGAGAAACAGGCACCATCACGAGGGGAGTAATAGTTCTGGAGGTAGGGAGGGAGAGAAAGTGAGATACAGGCTCCATCACGAGGGAATAATAGTTCTGGAGGTAGGGAGGGAGAGAAAGTGAGATACAGGCTCCATCACGAGGGGAGTAATAGTTCTGGAGGTGGGGAGGGAGAGAAAGTGAGATACAGGCTCCATCACGAGGGAGTAATAGTTCTGGAGGTAGGGAGGGAGAGAAAGTGAGAAACACGCACCATCACGAGGGGAATAATAGTTCTGGAGGTAGGGAGTGAGAGAAAGTGAGATATAGGCTCCATCACGAGGGGAATAATAGTTCTGGAGGTAGGGAGGGAGAGAAAGTGAGATATAGGCTCCATCATAAATGGGTTAATAGTTGTTCAGGGAGATAGATGATGACAGTGAGAACACGAGAGTGTTACAAACAAGATGATTGGGTCTAATATCTGAGAGGTCTAATATCTGAGAGGTCTAATATCTGAGAGGTCTAATATCTGAGAGGTTTAACATCTGAGAGGTCTAACATCTGAGAGGCCTTACACCTGAGAGGTCTAACATCTGAGAGGCCTAACACCTGAGAGGTCTAACATCTGAGAGGTCTATATCTGAGAGGTCTAATATCTGAGAGGTTTAATATCTCACTAGTTTAAGATGAGTCACGGACTTGAGTCACGCTCGGAGCCTGGTGAGTATGTGGTGCAGACCAGCGCTGCACAGACAGCGGAGTGAAGATGAGCAACAGCATGGGAGAACATCTGTAGATGTGTAACATGGACACTAGATGCTGTTAGTTACATCACGTAATGTCAAATATACGATGAGTCAGTCAAAATGTCTTCTCATAGTTCATAATAACAAGTTGTGTACAGACATTGTGTAATCAACTTTAAATGAGAACTTGTCTGTATATAAACACAATCAAATCTTCATACTAATGATGTGTTGACAGACAAGAACAGTTCCATCAACTTGCAGAGTAATCTTGGATTAAGGAGAAAGACAAATATGAGAATCACAGGGAGAAATGGAGACGGTGAGTGTAAGTGATAGGGTGACGGTGAGTGTAAGTGATAGGGTGACGGTGAGTGTAAGTGATAGGGTGACGGTGAGTGTAAGTGATAGGGTGACGGTGAGTGTAAGTGATAGGGTGACGGTGCGTGTAAGTGATAGGGTGACGGTGAGTGTAAGTGATAGGGTGACGGTGAGTGTAGGTGATAGGGTGACGGTGAGTGTAAGTGATAGGGTGACGGTGAGTGTAAGTGATAGGGTGACGGTGAGTGTAAGTGATAGGGTGACGGTGAGTGTAAGTGATAGAGAGACGGTGAGTGTAGGTGACAGGGTGACGGTGAGTGTAAGTGATAGTGTGACGGTGAGTGTAAGTGATAGGGTGACGGTAAGTGTAAGTGATAGGGTGACGAGGAGTGTAAGTGATAGGGTGACGGTGAGTGTAAGTGATAGGGTGACGGTGAGTGTAAGTGATAGGGTGACGGTGAGTGTAAGTGATAGGGTGACGGTGAGCGTAAGTGATAGGGTGACGGTGAGTGTAAGTGATAGGGAGACGGTGAGTGTAAGTGATAGGGTGACGGTGAGTGTAAGTGATAGGGTGACGGTGAGTGTAAGTGATAGGGTGACGGTGAGTGTAAGTGATAGGGTGACGGTGAGTGTAAGTGATAGGGTGACGGTGAGTGTAAGTGATAGGGTGACGGTGAGTGTAAGTGATAGGGTGACGGTGAGTGTAAGTGATAGGGTGACGGTGAGTGTAAGTGATAGGGTGACGGTGAGTGTAAGTGATAGGGTGACGGTGAGTGTAAGTGATAGGGTGACGGTGAGTGAAGTGATAGGGAGACGGTGAGTGTAAGTGATAGGGTGACGGTGAGTGTAAGTGATAGGGTGACGGTGAGTGTAAGTGATAGGGTGACGGTGAGTGTAAGTGATAGGGTGACGGTGAGCGTAAGTGATAGGGTGACGGTGAGTGTAAATGATAGGGTGACGGTGAGTGTAAGTGTAAGTGATAGGGTGACGGTGAGTGTAAGTGATAGGGTGACGGTGAGTGTAAGTGATAGGGTGACGGTGAGTGTAAGTGATAGGGTGACGGTGAGTGTAAGTGATAGGGTGACGGTGAGTGTAAGTGATAGGGTGACGGTGAGTGTAAGTGATAGGGTGACGGTGAGCGTAAGTGATAGGGTGACGGTGAGTGTAAGTGATAGGGAGACGGTGAGTGTAAGTGATAGGGTGACGGTGAGTGTAAGTGATAGGGTGACGGTGAGTGTAAGTGATAGGGTGACGGTGAGTGTAAGTGATAGGGTGACGGTGAGCGTAAGTGATAGGGTGACGGTGAGTGTAAATGATAGGGTGACGGTGAGTGTAAGTGTAAGTGATAGGGTGATGGTCAGTGTAAGTGATAAATTGAAGGTGAGTGTAAGTGATAAAGAGACGGTGAGTGTAAGTGATAGGGTGACGGTGAGTGTAAGTGTAAGTGATAGGGTGACGGTGAGTGTAAGTGATAAATTGACGGTGAGTGTAAGTGATAAATTGAAGGTGAGTGTAAGTGATAGGGTGACGGTGAGTGTAAGTGATAGTGTAACGGTGAGTGTAAGTGATAGGGTGACGGTGAGTGTAAGTGATAGGGTGACGGTGAGTGTAAGTGATAGGGTGACGGTGAGTGTAAGTGATAGGGTGACGGTGAGTGTAAGTGATAGGGTGACGGTGAGTGTAAGTGATAGGGTGACGGTGAGTGTAAGTGATAGGGTGACGGTGAGTGTAAGTGATAGGGTGACGGTGAGTGTAAGTGATAGGTTGACGGTGAGTGTAAGTGATAGGGTGACCGTAAGTGTAAGTGATAGGGTGACGAGGAGTGTAAGTGATATGGTGACGGTAAGTGTAAGTGATAGGGTGACGGTGAGTGTAAGTGATAGGGTGACGGTGAGTGTAAGTGATAGGGTGACGGTGAGTGTAAGTGATAGGGTGACGGTAAGTGTAAGTGATAGGGTGACGGTACGTGTAAGTGATAGGGTGACGGTAAGTGTAAGTGATAGGGTGACGGTAAGTGGAAGTGATAGAGTGACGGTAAGTGTAAGTGATAGGGTCACGGTGAGTGTAAGTGATAGGGTGACGATGAGTGTAAGTGTAAGTGATAGGGTGACGGTGAGTGTAAGTGTAAGTGATAGGGTGACGATGAGTGTAAGTGTAAGTGATAGGGTGACGATGCGTGTAAGTGTAAGTGATAGGGTGACTGTAATTGTAAGTGATAGGGGGACGATGAGTGTAAGTGATAGGGGGACGATGAGTGTAAGTGATAGGGTGACGATGAGTGTAAGTGATAGGGTGACGGTGAGTGTAAGTGATAGGGTGACGGTGAGTATAAGTGATAGGGTGACGGTGAGTGTAAGTGATAGGGTGACGAGGAGTGTAAGTGATAGGGTGACGAGGAGTGTAAGTGATATGGTGACGGTAAGTTTAAGTGATAGGGTGACGGTGAGTGTAAGTGATAGGGTGACGGTGAGTGTAAGTGATATGGTGACGGTAAGTGTAAGTGATAGGGTGACGGTAAGTGTAAGTGATAGGGTGACGGTAAGTGTAAGTGATAGGGTGACGGTAAGTGTAAGTGATAGGATAACGGTGAATTTAAGTGATAGGGTGACGATGAGTGTAAGTGTAAGTGATAGGGTGACGGTGAATTTAAGTGATAGGGTGACGATGAGTGTAAGTGTAAGTGATAGGGTGACGGTGAATTAAGTGATAGGGTGACGATGAGTGTAAGTGTAAGTGTAAGTGATAGGGTGACGATGAGTGTAAGTGTAAGTGATAGGGTGACGATGAGTGTAAGTGTAAGTGATAGTGGACGGTAATTGTAAGTGATAGGGTGACGAGGAGTGTAAGTGATAGGGTGACGATGAGTGTAAGTGATAGGGTGACGATGAGTGTAAGTGATAGGGTGACGGTGAGTGTAAGTGATAGGGTGACGGTGAGTGTAAGTGATAGGGTGACGGTGAGTGTAAGTGATAGGGTGACGGTGAGTGTAAGTGTAAGTGATAGGGTGACGGTGAGTGTAAGTGATAGGGTGACAGTGAGTGTAAGTGTAAGTGATAGGGTGACGGTGAGTGTAAGTGATAGGTGACGGTGAGTGTAAGTGATAGGGGGACGGTGAGTGTAAGTGTAAGTGATAGGGTGATGGTGAGTGTAAGTGATAGGGTGACGGTGAGTGTAAGTGATAGGGTGACGGTGAGTGTAAGTGATAGGGTGACGGTGAGTGTAAGTCATAGGGTGACGGTGAGTGTAAGTGATAGGGTGACGGTGAGTGTAAGTGATAGAGAGACGGTGAGTGTAGGTGATAGGGTGACGGTGAGTGTAAGTGATAGGGTGACGGTGAGTGTAAGTGATATGGTGACGGTGAGTGTAAGTGATAGGGTGACGGTGAGTGTAAGTGATAAGGTGACGGTGAGTGTAAGTGATAGGGTGACGGTGAGTGTAAGTGATAGGGTGACGGTGAGTGTAAGTGATAGGGTGACGGTGAGTGTAAGTGATAGGGTGACGGTGAGTGTAAGTGATAGGGTGACGGTGAGTGTAAGTGATAGGGTGACGGTGAGTGTAGGTGATAGGGTGACGGTGAGTGTAAGTGATAGGGTGACGGTGAGTGTAAGTGATAGGGTGACGGTGAGTTTAAATGATAGGGTGACGGTGAGTGTAAGTGTAAGTGATAGGATGGCGGTGAGTGTAAGTGATAATTGAAGGTGAGTGTAAGTGATAAAGAGACGGTGAGTGTAAGTGATAGGGTGACGGTGAGTGTAAGTGATAGTGTGACGGTGAGTGTAAGTGATAGGATGACGGTGAGTGTAGGTGATTGGGTGACGGTGAGTGTAAGTGATAGGGTGACGGTGAGTGTAAGTGATAGGGTGACGGTGAGTGTAAGTGATAGGGTGACGGTGAGTGTAAGTGATAGGGTCACGATAAGGCAAGCTGGGACAGAGCGTATACGTCTATACTCACTGACGTAAACACACATACAGGCGATCACTCGCATATGTGATAACCTATACTAGCGATCACTTACAAAAGCAATCACTCACACAAGTGTTTACTCACAGACGTGTTCACTCACACAAGTGTCCACTCACAGACGTGTTCACTCACAGACGTGTTCACTCACACAAGTGTCCACTCACAGACGTTCACTCACACAAGTGTTAACTCACAAAGACACTCACTCACACAGTGTTAACTCACACAAGCGTTCACTCATATTGACACTCACACAAGCTTTCACTCACGGAGGCACTCACTCACACAAATGTTTCACTAACCGAGGCACTCACTCACCCAAGTGTTCACTCACACAAGTGATCACTAACAAAGACATTCACTCATAAAAGTGTTCACTCACGGAGGCACTCACTCACACAAGTGTTCCCTCACACAAGTGATCACTGACAAAGACACTCACTCACACAAGCGTTCACTCATAGAGGCACTCACTCACACAAGCGTTCACTTACAAGGGACTCTCTCCGGCAAGTGTTCACTGACACATACACTCACTTACACAATTATTCACTCACAGACGCACTCAATCACACTAGTGTTCATTAAAATAGACATTCATTCACGCAAGCATTCACTCACGCAGGTGCTCACTCACACAAGGACTCACCTGTACAACCACTCCCTCGCACAAGGACTCACCCATACAGGCACTCACTCACTCAAGTACTCACACTGACACCCACTCATACAAGCACTCACTCGCACAGACACTCACTCACATAGATACTCACTGACAAAAGTATTCATGCACACAAGCACTGACGTACGCTGACACACTCACACAAGCACTCACTCACACAAGTACTCACTCACACAAACACTCACTCACAAACGCACTAACACAAACACTCACACATACAAACACTCACTCATACAAACACCTACTAACACAAGCACTCACTCACACCAGTATTCACTCTTATAAACACTCACTCACAAACGCACTAACACAAACACAAACACTCACTCACACAAACACTCACTAACACAACCACACTCTCACACAAACACCCACTAACACAAGCACTCACTCACATAAGGTCTAGCTCACACGGACACTCATACACACCCATTCAAGCAAGCACTAACTCACACAAGTACTCACTCATACGAGCGAACACTCACAAAAGAACTGACTAACACAAACACTCACTCACACAAGCACTGACTCTTCACTCATACAAACACCCACTCAGACAAACACTTATTAACACAAGTACTCATTATCGCAAACACTCACTCACAAATGTACTCACTCACACAAGTACGCGCTCATCGACACAGACACTTTCTTAAACTAGCACTCATCATACAAGCACTCACTAGTACTCAGCACTCACTCATTCCTCACTCACATAAGCACTCATAAGTACTCACTCACACGTACTCACGCCTCACTCACACAAACACATTCACACGTACTCATTCCTCATTCACACTAACACTCACAAATATTTACTCCACACTCACACAAACACTCACACGTACTCACTCCTCATGCACACAAACACTCACACGCACTCACTCACACAAACACTCACAAGTACTCACTCCTCACTCACATAAACACTTACACGTACTCACACACAAAAAGCACACACAACTACTCACTCGTGACTCTCACAAGCAATAAGCCCCACTCACTCACTTCCGACTCACACAAGCACTCACACGTATTAATACCTCACTCATACACGCATTCACAAGTACTCAGCCCTCACTCACACAAGCACTCATGTAAACACAAGCACTCACATAAACACCCACACAAGCACTCGCACAAGCACTTACAAGTGCTCATCCCTCACTCACACAAGCACTCACACACTTACCTCAGCTCAGCTCTCACAACCCAGGCGACAGCTCCTTGACAGCACTTATATCTACAGCCACTACACAAGTCAGGCAGCTATCACTTTCACAAACAAACACGTTGTGTACAGAAAGTGGCCCACAACTAGAGTATTCAGTAGACGTGGGTAGGGGCAGAAACAACAGCCGCAGGAAGTTGCATTAATTATGAAGTAGGTAGAGCTATTGGGCCGGACAAGTCCCTGTTGGTCAAGTCTGCGACGGGAGGGAATACAGCCAGCGGGAAAGAGAACTCTCTATGTCCGTTGTGTGAACATAAGAAAAGACAACTCCAAATTAGTATGTACATGTTCCAATTTTACAGGGACATCCTTATCATCAATTTACCCGGATTATCTAGCCATTAAGTGTTTCAATGGCGAAATAATGTCGGGGGAAACTGCTTAATGAAATAACCCCCCACCCCCTGCGGACAGGCAAGTTATAACACCCCCGTCTGACGGCGCTGTTCACTTATTGATCTGTCCTGTGATGCAAGGGTTGAGGAGCACGGAACCAAATAATATTGCAGGCCAGTGTTTCAGTTGACGAGAAGTTTGAGAAAATGGAAATTGAAAAGTGAGATTTGCAAGTTTAGACAACGGTAGAATGCCGACTCGGGGAAATATGGGGTGGGGTGTGGGGGTGGGATGTAGCAAGAAAAAATAAGATGTTTGATGGAGCACATGTCTGTCATGAAACATGGAGAGAATTTATAACCGAATTTGGAATGCTAGACTGCTTGGTAATTGTAACAGAAGAAGAGGAGGCAGCATGTTGGAGGGATGTACTAAGATGGATTGGGAGAAAGAAGGGATTAAGACGGTCGATCACCACCCCCACCCCGCCCCCTTTTTCCCTCTTTTCTAATCCGGAAACTTGTGGTCAATATGACGAATCAGCAAGATGGCGCTTTAGTTGCCAGAACGGAAAGTCTCATCGACATAATCAAAGTCTCATGAGAAACAATGAGGGGTCGGAGAAAATCTCAACAAAACAGTGTCCGTGTCCCTTGCACGAATAAAAGTGTTGCAAAAGTTGATCAATACATACAAAGAAAGCAGCCCAATATGCCAGCAATGAGAAAAGTATTGTTAAAAGAAGTACAGGGATCAGTGAGTAATGAACACGTGGCCATTACTTGCACTTCTAATGAACACGTGGCCATTACTTGCACTTCTTGCGCTCACGTGAGCTTCCATGTCAAGTTTTAATTATACACACCACGAGCGGCCACCGAGGGAAATAACCCCTCCCCAACTGGTTTTGAAATCGAGCTCTAATATCTTATTGAATGTCTCCCAACGGTTGAGAATATTTTGCGAAATGCTTTTAAGTTAATCTATTTCTATGTTTCCATTTGGGCATAGATAGGAATGCTATCATGTTTATATAAACAACAAAGGACAACCACAGGATACCTTTTTGTTTGGAGAAACCAATTATTTCTATTATGTACCGATGTAAATGTCTCCTTTATGTCGCCCCGCATGGTGCAGATCAAAGAATTTTTGTGTGCAGAGCATTAGCAAAGTAGGTCATTGAATGAGGTCTTGATATTTTTATTTCATTTTAAATAAATATTTATGAAAATGTCGACAGTTTATTTTGAAATAACTTGGATAATTGACTTTCGATTTGTCCATTTGAATGGATTATTCTTGAGCTTAGAAGTCGATAACATAAAATAGTGTGCGTCTTGTGCATAGACAACACAAGGTTTGGCATAGACAACACAAGGTTTGGCATAGACAACACAAGGTTTGGCATAGACAACACAAGGTTTGGCATAGACAACACAAGGTTTGGCATAGACAACACAAGGTTTGGCATAGACAACACAAGGTTTGGCATAGACAACACAAGGTTTGGCATAGACAACACAAGGAAGGTGATCGCTCTAGAGAGGGGCAATAGACGAGGTCACTGTGTAGATCTGACGTGCATCGCGATGGAACATGTCTACATCATGGGATGTGTGCATCAAACCGCTAGCGGCATGAAACAAACTCGATAGGAACTGTGAATGATGGACTGTGAATGATGGACTGTAAACAATGGACTGTGAATGATGGACTGTGAACGATAGACTGTGAATGATGGACTGTGAACAATGAACTGTGAATGATGGACCGTAAACGATGAACTGTGAATGATGGACTGTGAACGATAGACTGTGAATGATGGACTGTGAACGATAGACTGTGAATGATGGACTGTGAACGATAGACTGTGAATGATGGACTGTGAACGATGAACTGTGAACAATGGACTATAAACGATGGACTGTGAATGATGGACTGTGAATGATGGACTGTGAATAAAGAATTGTGAATGATTGACTGTAAAACATTAACTGTGAACGATGAACCGTGAATGATGAGCTGTCAATAATAAACTGTGAGTGATGAACTGTGAACGATAAGCTGTGAATGATGAATTGTGAACGATGGACTATAAGTAATGATCTGTGAGTGATAGATTGTGAATGATGAAATGTGAACGATGGCTTGTGAACGATGAGCTGTGAATGATGAATTGTGGACAGTGGATTGTGATCATTGGACTGCAAATGATGGATTGAACAATTGAGTGATGAACTGTGAACAATGTACTTTGAATGATGAATTGTGAACGATGAATAGTGAATGACAAACTGTGAATAATGAATTATGAACGATGGACTGTGAACGATGGCTTATGAACGATGAACTGTGAAAGATGAATTAAGAAAAAAAAACAGGAAGAAAAGCAAATGAGAAGCAAATATCTAACAATGGACACGCCATGAGTCGGACAGTTCACGAGCAGCCACAGAGATCGACGGGAGGATCGAGGGGTGCTAAAGCAACCCTGAGGGTTCAGTGAAAGTAAAGAGTGAAGTATGAACTAGCAGTAGTTCAGTGTTTCTATACATTTCGTCAGTTTTCTCTGAGACACATTTGTTCACAAACATTGTCTCTACCACACATGTAGTCGCATACTTTCTCTCTCATCTACCAAACATTGTCTCTACCACACATTGTCTCTACCACACATTGTCTCTACCACACATGTAGTCGCATACTTTCTCTGCCATAAACTTCGTCATGCTCTTTTCCAAATAGTTTTGACGTCACTGAACGAATTGTTCCACAGTTCATGGCATTGGTTACTGTAACGAGGGCTGGGTACAGCTAGCACGTCGGCTTCAGGGCTGGGTACAGCTAGCACGTCGGCTTCAGGACTGGGTACATCTAGCACGTCGGCTTCAGGACTGGGTACATCTAGCACGTCGGCTTCAGGACTGGGTACAGCTACCACGTCGGCTTGAGGGCTGGGTACAGCTACCACGTCGGCTTCAGGACTGGGTACAGCTACCACGTGGGCTTCAGGGCTGGGTCCAGCTAGCACGTCGGCTTCAGGACTGGGTACAGCTACCACGTCGGCTTCAGGACTGGGTCCAGCTAGCACGTCGGCTTCAGGACTGGGTACAGCTATCACGTCGGCTTCAGGACTGGGTACAGCTATCACGTCGGCTTCAGGGCTGGAACGACCTAGGTTCAAAGCTCACCACAAGCGGTGACGTAATTTTTTTTTTTTAATAGGAAAAATTAATCTGTGGTTTCTTTATGACGTTGCCCTCCCCTGATCTCTTTGGTAGTGAGACCCGATTTCTAGCCGTCTCGGATAACGGCAATAAATAGAAGGTGCCGTGTGCAATCTCGCACGTTAAAGAAACCCTGCAAGCTAAAATCGACAAGTGTAGACCATAAATACACACGTGGGCAAGGATTCTCTCGAGATTCTCGGTCCGGATATCAGAGCACCTATGGGTTGATCTGGTGTGCCGCGATGCTGATGCCAACAACAAACTGTAACGATCCCAGTCATGTCTTTGTAGTTTCCTCTCAGCACTCCCATGTATCTGTTAAAAGCCAATTAACCCAGCAAGTGCGTTCTGCGACAGACTGGTTTAGAAACCCTACAATATGACTCACAACCACGTCAATGTTAACACGTAACAGACAAAATATTCAATAATTCTATTATAATATTATCAACAAACATAAAAACACAAACAAAAAAATAAAATAATTCTATTATAATATTATCAACAAACATAAAAACATAAACAAACAAATGAAATAATTCTATTACAGTATAAGTAACCTACACACCGTTCTATTTTCTTCATGGGATAATTTTCATTACAGTCGGGACGTCCCCATATCCGCTCCAACTCCCGCCCCAGCATGTCTTAAAGCGTTGCAGACTGATTGTTCCTGTACGGTGTTGGCTGTGGACACATCTACTTTCCCCACTAAACTTTCCGGATCGACCACACTCCTTTTCCACTTTAGACTCCCAGTCTCTGAATATACATCATTGTCACACCCATTCTCCTCCCTTCGCCCCACCCATCCTCCTCCCTTCGCCCCACCCATCCTCCTCCCATTGCCCCACCCATACTCCTCCCATTGCCCCACCCATCCTCCTCCCTTCGCCCCACCCATCCTCCTCCCTTCGCCCCACCCATCCTCCTCCCTTCGCCCCACCTATCCTCCTCCCTTCGCCCCACCCATCCTCCTCCCTTCGCCCCACCCATCCTCCTCCCATTGCCCCACCCATACTCCTCCCATTGCCCCACCCATACTCCTCCCTTCGCTCCACCCATCCTCCTCCCATTGCCCTACCCATCCTCCTCCCATTGCCCCACCAATCCTCCTCCCATTGCCCCACCCACCCTCCTCCCATTGTCCCAACATACTCCTCCATTGCCCCACCCACCCTCCTCAAATTTCCCCACCCATCCTCGTCCCACCCATCCTCCTCCCATTTCCCCACCCATCCTACCCCCATTGTCCCACCCACCCTTCTCCCATTGCCCCACCCACCTTCCTCCCATTGTCCCAACCATCCTCCTCCCATTGCTTCATACATCCTCCTCCCATTGCCCCACCCATCCTCCTCCCATTACCCCATACATCCTCCTTCCATTACCCCATACATCCTCCTCCCATTACCCCATACATCCTCCTTCCATTGCCCCATACATCCTCCTCCCATTGCCCCATACATCCTCCTCCCATTGCCCCATACATCTTCCTCGCATTACCCAATACATCCTCCTTCCATTACCCCATACATCCTCCTCCCATTACCCCATACATCCTCCTCCCATTGCCCCATACATCCTCCTCCCATTGCTCCATACATCCTCCTCCCATTACCCCATACATCCTCCTCCCATTGCCCCATACATCCTCCTCTCATTGCCCCATACATCCTCCTCGCATTGCCCCATACATCCTCCTCGCATTGCCCCACACAACCCTCCTCCCATTGCCCCACACAACCCTACTACCATTGCCCCATACATCCTCCTCCCGGTGCCCCACCCACCCTCCTTCCCTTCTTAAGGAACGAAGAACATACTTGTCGATGCCCTCTTTGTCCTCTGATAGATAATTCGTATTGAAGTTGGAACAGAAGAGAATCAACGATGAGCAAATCAGTGGAAGAGCGATGTTTACAGCACTCGGGGAAAATCACAAACAATCAACAGGGAAAAAAACACACAAAAGAGCAATAGATTGTTCGAAGCAGGATCGAACCCGTACTGCTCGGCACAGCGGCTTGCCACGAGAACCAAACGCTAGAGCACACTGCCAAATAAGCTATCTTTAAAAAAATAGCTATCATTGGCGATGTCTTTCAAGCAGGTGTACTCATGACTATAGGATTACGATCACAACTGTCAATTGTCTAAATAGGAAACAAGGAGATATACAATTTATTCCCGAGTTGAGATCGTAACCCTATGCTATAGTTATGAGTACACCTGCTTGAAAGACATCACTAATGATAGCTATTTCTGTTAGAAAGGTCAGTTGGCCGTGTGCTCCAGTGTTTGGTTTCTCGTGTCCAGGCGCTGTGCCGATTAGTACGGGTTCGATACTACTTCAGACCGACCATCGTTCTTTGTTTTTTTTTTTTTTTTTGTCTGCTGTTGGTTATATGTGATTTTTTACTGAGTGTTGTCAACATAACTTCTCCCCTGAAATGATTCGTTGATCTATCGCCTCAACAGTTTCTCAACATCTTTATATCCCGGTATTATTTTCTCCAATCAACGATGGCCAGTCAAATATATCAACCAATCGCAGCTCGGGGGACTAAACCCAGGCCACTGAATGTACACGCCATTCTCTGAATGTGTGACTGACAGGAGTCATGTTTCAGGATCTTGTTTACTCGGTTATGGGTCTCCCTACTGGGTCCGGACCCGGGGCTACACTCGCTACGAGTTTTACCTCCAAGTGTTGGTTCAGGTTTGCTGGTACAATAGCAGTGCTTGAGTATTGATGCGGTCTCTCACACAAGTCAATCAGTCAGTCAGTCAATCAGTCAATCAATCAGTCAGTCAATCAATCAGTAAGTCAGTCAATCAATCAGTCAGTCAATCAATCAATCAATCAATCAATCAATCAATCAATCAGTCAGTCAGTCAGACAGTCAGTCAATCAATCAGTCAATCAATCAGTCAGTCAGTCAGTCAGTCAATCAATCAGTCAGTCAGTCAATCAATCAGTCAGTCAATCAGTCAGTCAATCAGTCAGTCAGTCAATCAATCAGTCAATCAGTCAATCAATCAGTCAGTTAGTCAATCAATCAGTCAGTCAGTCAATCAATCAGTCAGTCAGTCAATCAGTCAATCAATCAGTCAGTCAATACACATCAGACCCAGTTGAAAAGGCAGGTCAAGGCCACTCTTTTCTTGGATATTTTCTGCATGACCTTGAAGTTGAGGCCAATGTCATGGGCCACATCAAGTCGGTTATAATGACACACACGCAGGCCTCGTTGCTAGGCACACACATACCATCGACTCTATAAACACACACACATACCACAGACTCCATGAACACACACATACCACCAACTCTATGGACACACACACACTCCCCGGCTCTATGGACACACACACTCTTCCCCGACTCTATGGACACACACACTCTTCCCCGACTCTATAAACATATAACACCGATTCTAAGAACACTCATACCTGCGAATGTGAACACACATGCCATCATACATTTATCAAAACCTACCACCACCACTTTGTTACCACCCCATTAAAAAACAACCCCCCCCCACACCCCCCTCGCCTCTTTTCTCCCCAGCGCAGTAGAACAAACAAGAAACAACAACACACAACACAGAAGAGACATAATTACGTTCAAAGACCCCACGCCGAGTCTGGACAACATCACGGGAACACACATGCAACGATTAGCAGAAAACAAAATGGAGAGGGTCTCCCATAATTCCACGTTTTCGGTAAGAGAGACAAGAGCTAGATAATGTCAGCTTTCAGAATCAATTGAAGGCCATATGACCCAGGCCTTATACTAAAGGATCACACATTGAGGGAGGCCAGCCTGGGTGGCAGTCAATGATGGATCGTATTAAAACAATGCAGGAAAAAAAACTGCTGGATCAGTGGAAAATGAAAAGTCGGTAGGTAAATTGTCAAACAGACAAGAACATCAATGTTTTCTCACTGCTGCAGGTGAACGAGAGAACTGAGATAGGAACAGCACTGAGGTGGTAGTTTCAGTAATAACATGGCACATTCAGTAATATCATGGCACATCCAGTAATATCATGGTCCTTGTGCGGCGAGAGACCTCTGAGCACACGACTGCCAGGAAATATATATCATGGTTCTTTAAATAATATCATGGCATTTCAGTAATATCAAGCACATTAAGTACATCTTGGCACATTCAGTAATGTCATGAGTAGTAGACCAGGAGGGAAATGGTCTTACTTTTGTAGTTGACCAAAGAGTAGGGTATACCCTACGAAGTCCAGTACCCTTCAAGTACAAGAGTTATATAGTAGGATACCACCACTTTCCCATGATGGAAGGTGGTGGTGGTGGTGGAGCTTCTGTCATGATATATATGTATATATGAATAGGGCTTGTATAGTGCATGAAGGGATGGGTTGTTGATTACTGAGTCATGTATTAGACATCAGTTTTTCCCGCCAAAGTGACTTCCAATAGGAGCTAGTGTGTGTGTATGTTGTCCGGCTATAGACCACGCCCACTCCGGAAGTGAAACTACCATATTAGGGAGTAGTGATACGTTAGTTATTTCATAGTTATGGTGAGTATATACATATAATAGTAATAGTAATAGTTATTATATCTAAGTGGACGTAAATGGGCCCCGTATTTAAGATATGGACCATAAGTAGGTATATATACATACATATATATTGGCAAATCTTGCTGGCGGTATTAACGAACAGTCATTTTCTCCTACCGTGGCAGCTCAATATCTCCCACCGTTGCCGCTCTCGCGTGAGTTTAATGATTATTTTCTCCAGCGAGCGCGGAACGGCAACAAGTGTAAACTAATGAGCGATCTGTCTCGGTACGCGGTTAGCAGACAATAAGACATAGGTTAATAACAATACTTATGGTCTCGATACGCGTATCGTGTTATCAAATAAGGCTCGTAAGTTATAAAATAACGATATAAATCTACCTCGCGACAGTCGTAGGTATGGATCCAACCTGGAATCATCCGTTTACGGCGCTAGTCGCAGGACCAACGGGATGCGGAAAAAGTGTGTTTGTTAGGCGCTTTATCGATCACGTGTCAGAAATGATCAGACCCGCGCCAGAGGAAATAATCTACTGTTACGGCGAGTGGCAATCGATGTACGATACGATGAAGGGTGTTCAGTTTAACGAAGGGCTACCCGACATGGACCAATGGCGAGGAGATAGGACACGTCTGTTGGTCATAGACGATCTGATGAACGAAACCGACGATAGGGTCACGAAACTATTTACCAAGGGAAGTCATCATAGAAATATAAGCGTCGTGTATATAGTACAGAATCTCTTTAGCAAAAACAAGGAACAGCGGACGATAAGTCTCAACAGTCATTACATAGTTATGTTTAAAAACCCGAGAGACGGGTCTCAGATTACGAATCTGGCCAAACAAATGTACCCGGGGCGCGTGTCGTACGCGCAAGAAAGTTTTAAAGACGCGACATCGGCGCCACACGGGTATTTATTATTTGACCTTCGGCAAGAGACGCCGGATCATCTAAGGCTCCGAACCAATATTTTTCCTAAAGAACAACAGGTAGTCTACACCCCAAAGTAAGGAACATGGGCGAGTCGGTCAATAGACACGGAGAGATGTTGCGTTTTCTGTGCTCGGCTAAACCACCAGTTGTAAAGGCCGCGATGAAAACAGCGTCGCCTGATCTCATAAGAACCCTGTGCGAATGCTGCCACAACGTGTTAAAAGGTAACGTTCGGCTCACGCCGGCTCAGAAGAGACGGTTGCAGCGCCATAAACACGACCTGAGGATTCTCGCACGAAAAAAGACGACCGTGAAAAAGAGAAAACAGATTCTACAAAAGGGTGGTTTTATCGGCGCTCTGATTAAACCAGTTCTGGGTATCCTGAGCGGTATTCTGGGCATGTGAACGATGGTCAAGAAAATGATTTTGATAGATCCTCGACTGGTAGAGTCTGTAAATCACCACCAAGTCGCGTATACGCCACCCGAGTCACTAAAAGACACCCTAGGAGATCTGGATACGCAAATGCAACGAGTCCTGGAAAGAGAGGACATGTCACCACGCGACAAAGCCAGACTGTATCAGCAGACATTGCAGCGGTATCTGCAACGTCTCGATCAGTACAGACACAAACCTCTAGGTGTAGTGGACATTAAACAGGCACCCCATCCCCCGACGCGATTACAACACCACCAACCGCGGTACTTAAAGACGAAGTCGACGAAAAAATTCCTCAGTCAGCGCCAATCACGCCTATGCCGAAAACGAAAGCGGTCACTCACAAAGAAGTTGTGGGCAAGTACAGGCTCAGGAAAAGAAGAAAAAGTAAAATTCCAAAACCAAACTGGGAGTCATGGCCAAACGAGTAGATAAGATTTAAGAAGCCGTTACTACGATCCGAATCGACCGGGTGCCTACGGGGGTGTGGGTGGTTTACAGCGTAGTACAAAACTAAGCTCTGCAAAAATTAAAGAATGGCTGAGTCTACAGGATGCTTATACGCTACACAAACCCGTTGTTAGAAAATTTAAGAGACGACCCATCATCGTGGGTGGTATGAATCAGCAGTTCCAGGCTGATCTGATCGATCTGAGACAATTAAGAAGATACAACGACGCGTTCTCGTATCTCGTTACGTGTATCGACGTTTTTGCGAAGTATGCTTGGGCAGTTCCGATACGGTCGAAAACCGCAAAAAATCTAGTGGAGGCCGTGAGCGAAATATTTGCCGAGCGCAAACCGATACATCTTCAAACGGACAAAGGATCCGAATTCGTCAACAAAACTTTCCTAAAGTTTCTCAAGGAAAATGGAGTCCATTTCTTCACTACGGAGAACGAGGATATAAAGGCAGCGATCGTAGAACGATTTAACCGAACGTTAAAAGAGAAAATGTGGAAATTTTTTACGAAAACGAACAAATTGAGATATGTGGATGCGTTACCCGCCTTACTCAGAAACTACAATAATTCGTATCACAGGAGCATTAAAATGGCGCCGGTCCACGTAAATTCGGCCAATCAAGAACAAGTCTGGAACATGTTGTATAATAAACTATCGGGGAGAGACAATAGACAGTCAGTGGCGATCAATAACCGTTATAAAAAAGGTGATCGAGTTAGGATAGCTCAAGCCAGAGCTAATTTCAAAAAGGGGTATACACCAGCGTGGACGGAAGAACTGTTTACAATCAGTCGTGTAAACAAAAACACTAACCCGGTAACCTACGTTGTGAAAGATGATTCTGGTGAAGAGTTGAAAGGGTCGTTTTATACAGAAGAGCTTCAGAAAGTCGGCGAAAAACGGGTGTATCGAATAGAAAACATCTTAGAAGAGAGGAAAGTTGATGGAAAAAACAGTACTTAGTCAAATGGTACGCTTACAGCTCGGCATTTAACACTTGGATTTTGAGCGATCAAGTATCGAGATACAGAGACTGACGAAATGGAGGGGGATGAACACGTGCAAACTTTTCTGAGTGCAGTAGTTGAAAGAGAAGAAACGAAGAACGACGAAGGGACCAGTCATGATAGCAGAACCTCACTCTGGCCTGTTTTCGGTAAACTGCTCCCGCGAATGGAAATCGTTTTTCTCTGCCAAATGATCGTTATATATGCCGTAATCGGCGTGGCTTTATTTAATCTGACGGGTGGAAACGGTGAGGGTCAGGACGGAAAGATTTGGATCGCGCTCCTGAGCAGTTGTCTGGGTTACATGCTTCCAAATCCCAAGTTAGAGACGAGACGATGAAACAAGGAAGATGAGTTTTTACATCACAGCCCCCAGCAACGCTTCGATGCAAATTTATCCTGAAAATAGTCCTGGAAACTTTTTCGTCAAACTCCCTCAAACTATCGAACTGAACGCAAACTACGAAGTCGGTTTGGCCGAGATACAATTTCCAAACACTCATTTCAACGTCCTACCCGGCGATATCTGGATCCGTTACGAAGCCTCCGGTAACACAGCAGTAACAATGGAACTGGCGCCGGGGTTATACAATACAGCGGATAACTTTATCGATGCTTTAAATAAAGTGATTTTGGAAAAAACACCCGGCGTCAATATGAGATTTTTTAATAAAAAAAACGAAAATAAGGCCATCTTTAAAGTCGTTGAACAAGGAGCCTCGGTTACCATAAGCGAGGAATTGAAAAGTATCTTAAGCTTCACATCGAATCGCGTGACAGACGCTAACGTGGCCCTACACGGCGAGAAAGAAATAAATTTGGAAGCTCAAACTAGAAACGTGTATGTCTATTGCGATCTAGTGTCACCCAGAGTGGTGGGGGATGTTCTGGTACCCTTACTGAGGACAGTTCCTATTTTGGAGAAAACCACCACATCCATATTTCGCATCTACGACAAACCGCACTATGTCCCCCTGAGCAGGTTCTCCTTCGACAGGTTAGAAATTCTTTTAACTAACGACAGGGGAGTTGCGATACCATTTACATCCGGAACGTCGGTACTGACGTTACATTTCAGAGCGCGGAAGCACTTCGATCTGGTATAATGGTGAGACACACGCCGCTTCATCGAAATGCTAAGTTATACGAAGAGTGTTGCTTTAATCAAGCCGGCCACGGCCTCCCGGTATTTGTCGGAGGTAGAAGTCAGCGAGGTCGCGGTATCGGAAGTTTTTTCGGAGGCATCGGAAGAGCAATTTTACCGTGGCTAAAAACAGGTGGTAAGGCATTACTCAGAGAAGGTGTCGGCACGGGACTACAAGTCGCGCAAGACGCATTGGCGGGAAGAAACATTGGAGAGTCGTTTAAAGAAAGAGCTAAGGAATCCGGTCAGCGTTTAATTCAGGGAGCCATCAGTCATCTGGCCGGTGGCGATACAGGCCAACAAACGGAAGCGGTAGAAGAAGGAAAAGACGAGCAGCTCCACCTGGGATGCCGGCAAGAAGAATAAAAACGACAAAACGACACGATCACTCTCATTCCGCGTCCAAGAAGGCTAAGAGGACAAACTATTCGGACATATTCGGTTAAGCGATATGGCGTTAGTGCATCCCAAGTCTTGCGAGTGTTTCCATTCTGGACTAGATTTGTTTAGCGTTCCACCGACTCAGACATCTCTTGATTCTGCCCAGTTTGTAGAAGTTTCCCCCTTGGCGTCTCTGGCATCTGGGGCCCCTATAGAATTTTCCATCAGCGGAAATTCGGACGAATACATCGATTTTTCCAACACGTATCTGCATATGAGAGCAAAAATTACGCTGTCCAACGGTGACAATATACCAAATGATGTTGAAGTTGCGCCTGTGAACTATTTTCTGCACAGTCTAATCTCGCAAGTCGACGTATCTCTCAACGATACTTTGATTTCAGCTTCTGAAAACACCTACCCTTTTCGAGCATACCTAGAAGCCACTCTCAACCATAGCAAGGAATCTAAGAAAAGTTATCTCACGAGCGCGCTCTACTACACCGATACTCCCAAACACGCGGATGACACCCAAGGTGACTCCAATGCGGGTCTTAAAACTCGTCGAAATCTGGCCCGAGGTAGCCATGAGCTGGATATGATAGGGCGACTTCACTCTGATATTTTTGCTCAGGAGCGTTACATGCTAAACAGGGTTGACGTGAAAATTAAGTTGACCCCCTCAAAGGACGTATTTAACATCATAGCTCACGACAAAACTGTCGGTTATAAAAGTGTCATCACCTACGCCGCCCTGTTGGTGAGGAAAGCCTCAGTTAATCCGGCCATTTCGCTGGCTCACGAAAAGGCTCTCTTACGAGGCAATGCGCGATACCCCATGAAGAGAGTTATGATTAAAACATTTGCCATTCCTAAAGGCATGTTATCTCATTCCCAAGACAATATTTTTCTGACTCAAACACCAACGTGACTAGTCCTCGGCTTACTGGACTCGGCTGCATTTAATGGAAGTTACGACACCAACCCCTTCAATTTTAAAAACTTTGGCCTTACCTACTTAAACATCACCGTCGCCGGTCATAGTATTTGGGGTAAACCTCTATCTACCGAATTTGACCGCGGTCAGTACGCTCGCGCCTACTTCAAGTCCATGTTGGCGTTGGGTCTTGTGGGAACAGACGCTGGTAACGGAATAGATTATAACGACTTCAAGAACGCCTACACTCTTTTTGCATTCGATCTCAGCCCTGGTCTTTTGAACGCCGAACAATTTGAGCTGGCAAAATCAGGGCCCGTCGCCATCGAGCTCAAATTTGCGACGATCACGCCTAATCCTATACAGGTCCTAGTTTACGCAGAACTGGATTCCGTGGTGGAGATCTCTAAAACGAGACAGATTCTTACAGATTACACAGCGTAAACACTTCGACAATGAATACGAGAGATATTCTCAAAGTACTTATGTCTGATATTTTTGTGAGACGGTGTTCCATTGTTAGCGTAGTGGCTCGCAATCGGTTACCTCGCTATATCGATCCAACTAAAACAGCAGCCTTCGTTATCAATACAGATCCCAGCTATCTACCTGGCTCTCACTGGGTCGCCCTCTACTACAACGCTATGGGGCAGTTTGAGTATTTCGACAGTTTCGGGTTTTCTCCCAGACATACCGAGATCATCGATTTTATCGAGCGGAATTCGAACAGACCTCTCATCTACAACTCGCGTCAGTTACAAGATCTTGTTAGTAACGCGTGTGGACTGTACTCTGTGTATTTTCTACTGATTAAAACACGAGGAGGATCAATGCAAAGGGTCTTAATGCCGTTTACCTCATCCACCAGACAACACATAAACGATCGAATCGTGTATCGACTACTAGCACCGAAGCTTGTGTCGCAAAATTTAAAATTTCTAGTGCAATGACGTCAGTGGCTAAAAATATCGCAGACAAGTCTGGACACGAATTTTAGTGTTTAAAAATCCGGACTAAACCGGATCTATAATCTGACCTATGCTATAAAAGTCGCGGGTGAGAAAGCGCCAGTCACACATCGCTCAGTGCTGAGATACAGAAGATGCTGACAAACGGCGAGGCTGCACCAGTTGTCGATGTACCCACTCGCTGGGTCTACGTTACAGCAGCTCGTGAAATGGTCAAACCATTGGCTACAGGGCTGAAAGTAGCGTCCGTGTCTTCATACAGAGGGTCGACTATGATCCATATTCGAAAATTTTTCGGGACATCGAATTTAAAATATCCCACCAAGTATGGGATCACGTTGAATCGTTCAGAATTTGAACACCTCGTGTCTATGCAGGACGAGTTATTGGCCGAGTATGAGCGTCTCGAAGCCATTGCAACAACACTCGAGACTCATACAGTGAACGAACCCGACATCAGACTAGATCACACACTTCCAGTATCCACGTCGCCGAGTATCGAGCCATATTCCATAAATACTGGCTTTTACATGGCTCCTTTCTACGATACTGACAACTTCGGAAGTAGTCAGCCAATACCAGAACTATCTCCGGGTCATCTTAGTAGAAACGAACAGCTCGTGGCTATGCAGGACGAGTTATTGGCCGAGTGTGCTCGTCTCGAGGCTAATGCAACAACACTACAGCCTCTTCCCTCGAACGAGCCATCGACCACGGCAGATCATAGACTTCCAGTATCTACATCGGCATGCAACCAGCCTTATTCGATAAATAATGGTTCTTACAGGACTCCCGTGTACGATACTGACAACGTTGAAAAGATTCAACCAATAACAACGATTGCCCCTGGTCATCTTAGAAGAAGAAAGAGGCTGAGGCTGAACATTTAGATGTTGTGTTTTAATGTCGTGTCTAGATGTACTGCATGAGCAGTATCGGTGTTGTGTTGTATCAATAAAATATATATAAATTACAAAACATGCCTCGTGTTATTTGTCATTTATGTGTACGTATATAATGGATTGTATAGGTGTGAAAGTCATAGATGTTGTAACTCGTTTTTTCTGTTTTACACACAGGTATACTGGTAGTACACCAAGGATACTGAGAGTATCCATATTATTCTTACGAGACAGTACCACGTGACATGTATATACAATAGAAAAAAACTGCACACTTTTTTTAATGATATATTTTAATACAATATAAACGTGACAACGACACAAACATATGTTCATTATCACTGGACATAAATCTATCACAGAAGTATCATTGTATATACATAATATATATATATATAAATACTCTAGATACCTAACGGAAAAGTCGTCACATTGTCGTTGTGCACACGGCGTTTGATGTAGAAATAAGAGAGAGAATTTCTGTGCTGTGTATATGTATAGACACTCGATTTATATCGTTTAAAACCCACATTTTTCCCTCCCTGCGCCTGTTGTGTCTTGAGAACCTTCATAAATATATCTTTGTCTAGTTTATTGTGATGTTTGCTAAGCCCTTTAGTACTAGTTTTTGAGTAATCTCCAAAACAGTGGTATGTTTTACTACATAACGATACCATCCCATCCCCTTCGTACTCTAACTTAAATAAACCCGGGGTACGTTTATGGTACAATTTTGTTTTTTCGCAGTCTCGACAAGCTACCTTAAATTTACCTTTACTCCTAACAAACTCCTCCCGATGAACGCTACAGGTCTCTGAGGGGAACCACTGATCGTACTCGTTATAAAAAGTTTCGAGTAAAGGCGGTCTAACGGCGGCAGCTAAACTAGGTTTACTTAACGCCAAATACAGACTGTCAGTGTCCATTTCACACAACTGAAAGTATGATCTCTCTACGAACCGGTCTAAAAAATCGTAATAAAATTGCAACATCCGTAGCTTGGCGTATTGATATACAAAGTAGCCGATTTGTAGCGGAAGGTCCCACCTCGTCGTCTTTTTTAACATTTCCACCTCGAATATATTCCCTACTCCTAAATCTGTCATATGTTTAAATAGGGGGTCGTTAACGAGCTTGGAAGCGGACTCACCCTCGCAGTACGCGACGTTCGAGTGTTTCGCTTTATCTGTGAGAGTTTTTCCGTCGCCGAATTTCCTAACAACTTCATGGTCTCCCCCGTAATGGACTGCGTCTCATCTACATCCCCTTTTCGTCTGGCGTCGGATACGGTGTCCCCAAATTGTTTGAAACAACTAACAGGGTGGTATTCGATCACCTGGTAGATGTTGGTTACCTCTAGATCGTGATCCAAATACCATTTTAATAAGGGGGTGGCCAAAAGAATTTTCTTCCCGATATAACTACCTATCAGGGTACGTCTAGGGGTCGTCAATAATTTATTTTTCACGGCGTATTCCTTCATAAGCTCTCCTATATCGTCTCTACACACGTCTACGTTTTTAAATATGGGTGTCATTTCGCTAAAATATTCCTTGAGAGAGTCGGGGACATGAATATCGCATTCTACCAGACCAAACAGCGTTTCGTCTTTAACAGCTTTCAAGATCTGCGCGACGGTTAGTGGTAATTTTTCCCGGGCATACGATGGTTTTGATCTGGGGAGGGCTTGTTTAAGAAACGGAATAATTGTGCTGTCGGTTTTCTTTAGCTCTTGCCACTCACATTCCCACATCTCAACCACGTCAACTCCAACATCGTTGGTTAAATATTCGCGAATTTCCCGGGTCTTGTCGTATAGCTCGGACAAGGGTTTTTTGTTTATAGGGTTAACACCTTTGTGTTTTTCAGTGAGGTGACAGATATGGCCGTGCGTCAGACAACCATGATACTGCCAGACTTTATTATTAGCGGATAGGTTACTCTTTTGACAGAAGCCATCCACTCTAATCCTACGAGGTCCTAAAGGTACCTCACCCCCGTTGTATTGAGTTCGCAACTCAATGTTGTGTTTGTGAGCTACCCACGTTAACCACTCTCTACTCTGCTGATCGTAATAATTAACTTTACGTTGTCTAAACCCGTCCTCAACTTTTCGTATAATTGGAAAGTCAGTGGGCATTTTCTGCATCAATGCCCAGAGATACAGAGCGTTTGCGTCGTAGCCTTTAAGACTCTCTACTACATTTTGAGGATTACCTCTGATTCGAGTCTCGTCCTTCTCGTGGTGGCGATGAAAGATTATGCTCGGACCACCCACTATATTATCTCTAAGTGTTTTATGAAGCTCTGCCTCGCGTTTACCGCATAACGAAAAGACTACGTTTTTAGGTATGGTGTTGAAGAGGTATCTTAACGTCACACCGGGGACTGAAATGGCGTCCTTAAACATATCTACACCTAAACCCGCGTAAAATTCGATCTGTTTCTCTAATGCGAGTAGGAAGGGCCCGACATCCTTGTTGTTATACCAAACAAGAAGATCTCTGAGAGTGGACATGTTATTGTCCGCCCATATCTTGTTACAATACTCGTACTCTTCGTTTGAAATATTACAGTTTTTAAGCGTCGAAAAGAAGGCCTCATGAGGGGGGAGAGAGGTTTCGTCTAACTTTTTTAGATTCGTAATATACTCGTAACAAAATACACTTTGGTCTCTTTAATCTTGTACGCTGCCAAGTATTTACTATAAGAGAACCCCGGGGCGAGATAATTTATAATATCTAAGAACTTTAGTCGACTGGTGGAGATGCACATAAAATTATTATTGCGCTTAACGATAAACTTGAAGGGCGAGGTCACCCCTTTTTTAGTTTTGTTTTGTTTCGGCCCTTCTTCTTCTTCTTCTTCTTCTTCTTCTTCATCGTCATCATCTTCTTCATCGTCATCTTCTTCATCGTCATCTTCTTCATCGTCATCATTTTTCAATTCTTCTTCAACGTCATCTTCTTCATCTTCATCATCTTCTTCGTTCGCTTTTTCTACTTTGTTCGCCCCAGCTACGAAATGTCTTATTAAATATGGTTTGATAACGTTTAAGTCATACTTTCCAGAGTTGAACCCTATAACGGGGAGCTCTTTCAAGTATGCCTCGAGTTTCCCTATGAGGTCACTACAGTCACCCCTGTCTCTTAAACTGTCAAAAACCTGTTTGAAACTGCCGCGTAAGATTATATACGACCGTTTCGCTAATGTCTCTAGATAATCTATCATTTTACTCACTAATTTTTGAGAATCACCTTCGCTCACAAAACATACCGGTTTCTCATAACCAGGAATATTACTGGCTACGGCACACGACATTGGAATATGCCTGGCTACATATTCGGTCACACTACTAGTGTTTCCATCTGTCGTCGGTACATTACTAAAGTAACATTCATAATCGTACGTCGCTCTGTAGGGATACACGTAATTATTAGGAACTTCTATACCCCCTATTAGCTATCGTTTCGAGTATACCCTCTTTGTTCCTATAAACTCCTCCGATATACTTGTCTTTTCGCTTATCCCCGGTACATGTCTTCTCGTGCCTACCCATATCCCAACATTCTTTCCACAATTTTCCACATTTAGGACACGAAAAAGCATGGGCCGCCTTATCTATGTCCGCTATATACATAAAATGTTCTTCGTAAAATAGAACTCGTAAGGTGTCGCTAAAAGTCGTACTACCTCTTAGCATTGGGGACAGGGCTTGTTCTTTGTCAAAAGCGAAGACGTCCACGTTAATACCGAAACACTTTTCTAGAGAGGGAATCTGCGCTAACGTTACACCCGGGAACTTGTCGTCAATATCTAAACCCTGATGGTCTTGCCACTGTTTCAGGAGATCGCTGGTGGGTCTGTGTAAATTACCGAGATTAGCACCCCTAAATAACGCTACACATCTAAAGAAACAGAGATTATCAGTATATGCTGGCCCGTTTATGTTATTTTGTAATGTATAAATGAATTTATTGTTTGTAATGTGTTGTGGCAGGTCGGTGGTTAGACACCCGATAGGATATTCTACGAAATGATAGTGATAGAACGAAGTGCTGGGAATGGTTTCGACGCTATATTTAGTGCTCGGTCTATTATGATTTGCGTGGTTTAAGGGGTCGCTATCTTGTAGTTGTGTGAGGAACCTATCAAAATCTGCTCTGTTATTGATAACCATCGGCGTTGAAAGAATTAAACTATTATTGAAACTACTATGGAAAAACCGAAGGTCATTGTTTTCTTTATTCCTCAGGATGAAATTGTGAGAATAATTTATTTTAAATCTACGTGTTTGGTTATTAAATATGGGATTTAGGATGTTTGCCCAGTTTGGCCGTAGCTTTGAATTTGGATTATGGAAGACCGTGTGAACTGACAGATGCCTATTATTATTACTATGTGACCTTATTGCAGACCAGTTGTCGACATAGACCTGTCTAACATCTGCTGGTAAACTAGCTAAACTGTCTAATTCTAGATCCGTTCGCGCCTTCTTGTTGTGTTGACTCTCTATCGATTGTTCATTATTCCGCTTCCTCTTATTTGTTGGTTCAGCTCTGGACTTTGAACAGGTCGTCGGTATCGAAGCTGATGCGGTGGCGGAGGTGGTTGATGCTGATGAGGTGGAGGAGGTTGATACTGATGAGGTTGATGGTCTTGTCGAGGATGTTGAGCTTGTACTTGTTGATATCGGTAGTTGGTGTTTGTTTTTAATATGTGTTCTTAGATTGTCCTGTCTGTTAAATTCGCATACACATATAGGACACTGGTATGTATGTTTATTGTGAACAGTGTCTATATGCCGATCTAGATGGTTTTGGGTAGTAAATATTTTCCCGCAGTCTTTACACGAGTATTTAGTATTAATGCGTACAGATGATATGTGTTCTGTACTGTCTCTAGACTGGTCACCCCCACGAGTGTTATCTACTCGGGGTTTCTTTATAGAGTGTTCTTCATCCCAGGTCTCTGCCACATTGTTGTCTGTTGCAGAGAATACTGTCGGGGCCCTTGATGTAGCCGGTGCTGGTGCCGGTGATATAGATGCATATGCTGCGTGTTTCTTCGCCACATGGTTTGTAAGATTTGTGGATCTTGTAAAGATGCAGCCGCATATAGGACACGGATATCTCTGTTGGCCGTGCGCACTATCTACGTGTCTGGCTAGAGCATCCCGACGTGTGAAGCTTTTCCCACACGTTTCACACACGTGGCGTGGTCTGCTTACAAGTTCGTTACGTGAGGCCATCTGTCAACGAGATAAAACCACTCATTTAGTGTGCGTACCAAAAATACATTGAAATAGTATACATATATAACATGCGCTCGCACACGCACGCGCGCGCACACATACACACATACACGCGCACACAAACGCATACACGAACGCACACATACTATATGTTACTAGACAGTTATTAGTTATCGACCTCTTCGTTAGCACACCTAACCTCACCGGCTCTCATGTCTTACACCATCCTCGTACAACTCAAAACTCATCCGTCGCTCCTACTATCATAAACGCTATAGCCAGATATGACTCATTCCTCCGCTTTCGCTAGTTTATTATAAATGTCTCTCAGCGTCTACCACCGCTATATCAGACCGTTTCAAATCTTTCTTTCTTTCTTTACTTTTTCTTTCTTTCTTTCTTTCTTTCTTTCTCTCTCTCTCTCTCTCTCTCTCTTGCGCGCTCTAGCTCTCCCTTATCAGTACTTTAATCTTTACACTCAAAACACATTATCAACATCTACGTACTTATTACTTAACTAAAACACGCATCCATTAACAGTTAGTTTTAAATATTATATTTTGTCGGTAAGCGGGTATCTAGGTGTTTACTAACGCTTTTATTGACATATTTGAGTCTCTATCCCAATCATGTTCATATCACTATCGTAACCATACCACTTTTACATTATGTGTTTGTACTAACGCGACTGGAACTATAAGATTCATGAAACTTAATACATCGCTCAGTTTGTGTGACGCACGCGTAATGTATAGCCGAACATGTCCAGACATGTTTCACATTATTGATTTCACGTACCACTCGCGCTTCTGAATTATCTTATATGGCTTCGAAAATGACTAGTTCTGATTGTAAAATGTGTGTGGCTACAATTTCGAACGAAATTGTGGTATTAGCTGTTGACGTTATCCACACTTACGATAAGACTAAAAAGAAGCTTTCCCCGTTTTATAAGTCAATGGCTAAACTAGTCTATACGGTATCAGAGAGATATGACTCGTTATTCGCTGGTATAACTCTGGGAGTCGGGGATAAGGATATTTACGCCTCGTTTGTAACCATTGTGGTTTATATGGTTTCAGATGGAATTTTAAACTGTGGGCGCCTCGTGGTTATTTATACGCTGGCTTATCGACTAATTAAGAACCATGTCAAAGACTTTTACGATTCTGATACAGATATATCTTCTCTGGAAAAGAGCTTCGCTTTCTTTGCCGGGATGTTTATCGGTGGATTATTCGGAGACTGGCTTGTAAAACGGAGGTTGGAAAAAGTTCCTAGACTTCTCTAACGAAAAGGATACGACGATGTGGACTCTATTTCGTAACAGCTTTGCTCTGTGCCCGTTACGATACTTACCGAACACGTTCCTATATGTTACGTAATTCATTTACATTAATAAAACTATGATAATAAACACACATTGTTATGTATTTTAAGTAAAATTTCAACTTACCTGTATTCTTATAATGTTGGTTTTTAAAGGCTGGTTCTCCTAGCTTCTCCGACGTTGTTTCAGTATAACACCTGTGGTTATCTGCTGTTAGATTTACAGCTCTGGTAGGATATTATCGGTGAGGCTCTGGTTTTAGATTTACAGATATGGAAGCGTATCTGGCAGTGTTATCAGTGTGGGTACCTCGTGACTGACTGCCCGACCGACGCTAGTCGAATGAATATATTAAACCGTGTACGCGCCTTTTTTTTACATAACCTGTTGCGTTTCGCGCTCGCTGGAGACAATAATCATTAAACTCACGCGAGAGCGGCAACGGTGGGAGATATTGAGCTGCCACGGGAGGAGAAAATGACTGTTCGTTAATACCGCCAGCAAGATTTGCCAATATATATGTATGTATATATACCTACTTATGGTCCATATCTTAAATACGGGGCCCATTTACGTCCACTTAGATATAATAACTATTACTATTACTATTATATGTATATATATACTCACCATAACTATGAAATAACTAACGTATCACTACTCCCTAATATGGTAGTTTCACTTCCGGAGTGGGCGTGGTCTATAGCCGGACAACATACACACACACTAGCTCCTATTGGAAGTCACTTTGGCGGGAAAAACTGATGTCCAATACATGACTCAGTAATCAACAACCCATCCCTTCATGCACTATACAAGCCCTATTCATATATACATATATATCATGACAGAAGCTCCACCACCACCACCACCTTTCACCATGGGAAAGTGGTGGTATCCTACTATATAACTCTTGTACTTGAAGGGTACTGGACTTCGTAGGGTATACCCTACTCTTTGGTCAACTAAAAAAGTAAGACCATTTCCCTCCTGGTCTACTACTGTCATGACATTTTTAATATTATAACCAGTGAGAGCCTAGCTCAGTGTTGTAGAGGTCAATAACTTCAGTGAGAGCCTAGCTCAGTGTTGTTGGGTTCGATAACTTCAGTGAGAGCCTAACTCAGTGTTGTAGAGGTCAATAACTTCAGTGAGAGCCATACTCAGTGTTGATGAGGTCAATAACTCAGTGAGAGTCATACTCAGTGTTGTTGAGTTCGATAACTTCAGTGACAACCTTGCTCAGTGTTGTAGAGGTCAATAAATTTAGTGAGATCCAAACTCAGTGTTGTAGAGGTCAATAACTTCAGTGAGAGCCTAGCTCAGTGTTGTAGAGGTCAATAACTTCAGTGACAGCCTAACTCAGTGTTGTAGAGGTCAATAACTTTAGTGACAGCCTAACTCAGTGTTGTAGAGGTCAATAACTTTAGTGACAGCCTAACTCAGTGTTGTAGAGGTCAATAACTTTAGTGACAGCCTAACTCAGTGTTGTAGAGGTCAATAACTTTAGTGACAGCCTAACTCAGTGTTGTAGAGGTCAATAACTTTAGTGACAGCCTAACTCAGTGTTGTAGAGGTCAATAACTTTAGTGACAGCCTAACTCAGTGTTGTAGAGGTCAATAACTTCAGTGACAGCCTAACTCAGTGTTGTAGAGGTCAATAACTTTAGTGACAGCCTAACTCAGTGTTGTAGAGGTCAATAACTTTAGTGACAGCCTAACTCAGTGTTGTAGAGGTCAATAACTTTAGTGACAGCCTAACTCAGTGTTGTAGAGGTCAATAACTTTAGTGACAGCCTAACTCAGTGTTGTAGAGGTCAATAACTTTAGTGACAGCCTAACTCAGTGTTGTAGAGGTCAATAACTTTAGTGACAGCCTAACTCAGTGTTGTAGAGGTCAATAACTTTAGTGACAGCCTAACTCAGTGTTGTAGAGGTCAATAACTTTAGTGACAGCCTAACTCAGTGTTGTAGAGGTCAATAACTTTAGTGACAGCCTAACTCAGTGTTGTAGAGGTCAATAACTTCAGTGACAGCCTAACTCAGTGTTGTAGAGATTTATTGTTGTCCGATTTGTTTTTGTCCGGTTTATTGTAGTCCGGGTTATTGTTGTCCGGTTTATTGTAGTCTGGGTTATTGTTGTCCGGTTTATTGTAGTCCGGGTTATTGTTGTCCGGTTTATTGTAGTCTGGGTTATTGTTGTCCGGTTTATTGTAGTCCGGGTTATTGTTGTCCGGTTTATTGTAGTCCGGGTTATTTTTGTCCGGTTTATTGTAGTCTGGGTTATTGTAGTCCGGGTTATTGTTGTCCGGTTTATTGTAGTCTGGGTTATTGTTGTCCGGTTTATTGTAGTCTGGGTTATTGTTGTCCGGTTTATTGTAGTCTGGGTTATTGTTGTCCGGTTTATTGTAGTCTGGGTTATTGTTGTCCGGTTTATTGTAGTCCGGGTTATTGTTGTCCGGTTTATTGTAGTCTGGGTTATTGTTGTCTATCTTAGTTTTCGCCACGGTCTCCCCTGAACCAAATATCATCATGTTCGTTCGTTCGTTCGCTTTCGTCAGCTTTGACCTCTGATGAAGTCCCACCCACTCAATTTTGTGGGACTGAATTTTACGTGTAAAGTCTGTTTTATCCCATTACAGGATGCCCCTCGCCATGCAGGCAGATTTACTCCGACTTCAGAGGTACTAATTTTTAGGGAATTAGTAAAACCCAGGTGTCCTCGCCAGGGTACGAACCCGGCTGTTGCCGTGGTAAGCCAACTGCCTATCGATTGCGCTAACCGGACACCCATATCATCATGTGCTTACCGCTCTTATTGGTTTCTAATGTCTTACTTTAATCAATGTTTCATTATGATATTGGTTATTTTGTATATACCTGTCACTAAACTAACGTGACATGCAGTGTCTACCTATGCTCTTGTTTACCTGTCGCTAAAATAACATGACATGCAGTGTCTACCTATGCTCTTGTTTACCTGTCGCTAAAATAACTTGACATGCAGCGTCTACCTTCGCTCTTGTCTACAGATGTGCTTGCTGTGACCAATCTAATATCTGAATGTTTCTGGTATGTTACAGATCGTCAGCTATCATAAGCCATTGTTACAATTATCTGCAAAGTTACAGAGTAACAAGTCACACATTTACATTTATTACGAGAAGTCTCATATGTTTGCTCACTTACTGGTATCCGGACATACCGGGACGAAAACTCTTTGTAATTCCAGTGAACAAAAAGAAATGAAAATAAGATGTTAGATGCGACCAGCGCATTCTCTATTAACTGCCGGAATGTCCCAGTCCGCGGGTGCTGTACACACTTCTACGGCCAGTGCTTCAGCCTTCCACAAACACGGAGTTTGATCGATCAAATGCCAACAAGTCAGAGCTAAATTATTAATGAAGGTATGAGTCGGAGTAGTTGGGGGTCAGAGTTGTTGGGGGTCAGAGTAGTTGGGGGTCATAGTAGTTGGGGGTCATAGTAGTTGGGGTCAGAGTTGTTGGGGTCATAGTAGTTGGGGGTCATAGTAGTTGGGTCAGAGTTGTTGGGGGTCAGAGTAGTTGGGGGTCAGAGTTGTTGGGGGTCAGAGTAGTTGGGGATCAGAGTTGTTGGGGGTCAGAGTAGTTGGGGGTCAGAGTTGTTGAGGTCAGAGTTGTTGGGGGTCAGAGTAGTTGGGGTCGGGGTAGTTGGGGTCAGAGTTGTTGGGGGTCAGAGTAGTTGGGTCGGGGTAGTTGGGGGTCATAGTAGTTGGGGTCAGAGTTATTGGGGGTCAGAGTAGTTGGGGTCAGAGTTGTTGGGGGTCAGAGTTGTTGGGGGTCAGAGTAGTTGGGGTCAGAGTTGTTGGGGTCAGAGTTGTTGGGGTCAGAGTAGTTGGGGTCGGGGTAGTTGAGGTCAGAGTAGTTGGGGTCATAGTAGTTGGGGTCGGGGTAGTTGGGGGTCAGAGTAGTTGGGGTCAGAGTAGTTGGGGGTCAGAGTAGTTGGGGTCATAGTTGTTGGGGGTCAGAGTAGTTGGGGTCAGAGTTGTTGGGGTCAGAGTAGTTGGGGTCAGAGTAGTTGGATGTCAGAGTAGTTGGGGTCATAGTAGTTGAGGTCAGAGTAGTTGGGGTCATAGTAGTTGGGGTCGGGGTAGTTGGGGTCATAGTAGTTGGGGTCGGGGTAGTTGGGGTCGGAGTAGTTGGGGTCGGAGTAGTTGGGGGTCAGAGCTTTGGGGGTCAGAGTAGTTGAGGTCAGAGTAGTTGGGGTCATAGTAGTTGGGGTCGGGGTAGTTGGGAGTCAGAGTAGTTGGGGTCAGAGTAGTTGGGGGTCATAGTAGTTGTGGTCAGAGTAGTTGGAGTCGGAGTAATTGGGTCGGATTTTTAGTGTCAGAGTAGTTGAATGTTTAGATTAAGAACTGAATACAGTTGACTGCAGCCAAACCATGGCCATATATAGAAGTTAGCACGAGTACTGAAAATTATACCTAGACTAGCGTGATGTTGTTAGATTTGTGATAAGGTCCCTTTGTGGGGAGAATGACCTTAGCCGTCTGTAGCTCCTTTAGGTGAAAACGTCACTCATGTAGTGTGATCTTGGGGGTTTGATATCAGCAGTCAGACTGAACAGGCTCAAGCAAAATCATCTTTCCGAAAAATGAGGATGATTCTGTGCAATCCATTCTTTCATAATAGGAACAAGGAAAAGAGTTCTTAAATGTTATGTAGAGCCATCCTTAACATATGGATGTGAATCATGGACAATAGGACAGCAGACAAGAAAATCACTGGAGGCTGCAGCATGTGGTTATGTCGGAAGAATGTTAAGAATAACATGGACAGCTAAGAAGAGTAATGAAAACGTTGTGAAAGAGGCCAAAGCAAAAGAGAGAGCTAATTTTTAATATTAGGAAGAAACAATCATCATTTTTTGGCCATGTAATGAGAAGGGAACAGCTGGATTATATTGTGACAACTGGGAGAGTTGAGGGACGAAGAGATATAGGGAAGCAAAGAGAAAAGATACCAGACAGCTTAAGAGAATGACCCGACAGGAAGTCCACAAGGGAAAAGATAAATAACAGTCGAGATTGAGAGTTTATGGAGTGACATGATCACCTACGCCAGCAGGCCGGTACTTGATGAGGATGATGATGATGAGTCAGACTTGCTTCTGTAGATGGTGATGTCCAAGCCATTGTGATGTACGACGGTACAAGGGCAGTAATGGCATAAATACAGGTCATCCATCCGACGGTACAAGGGCAGTAATGGCATAAATACAGGTCATCCATCCGACGGTACAAGGGCAGTAATGGCATAAATACAGGTCATCCATCCCGGGCAGAACGATAATTTGGGTCATGAAATGGATGACGTAGGCAGCGGTGGTGTAGAATCAAAAGTATAACCCTCGACATGGGCTCGGGGGCTGACCCACGACTCGTAAACAAGACAAACAGCAGCAACGGCAGCAGAAAGGAAGACCGTTCAGTGATGTTCGTCGTTAGCGGTGCGAGATAAGACAGAAATAGGGTTTGTACTCCGTAGCAAGCATAACAGATTGACTCTACACGCAAGACTGTCGTTGACAAACTATCTGCTACCTGCTCCATGTAAACTGTTTATTGACATGACCTTACACAAACAAAATTCATTGACAATAAACACACGACGTTTGTTTTATCTCCGGAATATATGAAGAAACACATCTCACGTTATCAACGTCATGATGATAATAACAACTTGATATCATCAGCAGTGAAGAATTGGAAATTGTGAACTGAGAAAACACCAACACTGCGCTGATCATAGAAGAAAGACGTGACATATTTGATAGATTTGAGTTCTCACGTTGACATTCAAGTTGCTACCTGATGTAGAGACAAAAGGCCAAGCTAAGGTCAACAGTGAAGAACTGGAAATTGCAACAAACTATGGGTATCTGAGATCTGTAGTAACTAACAATGGAGACTGGCAGAAAAAGATTAAAAGATTAGGAATAGCAACACAAACATTAAACGTCATGAAGAACATGTGACACAACATCAGCTAGGTAGTAAATTTTAAATTACTGAGGACATGTATCTTCCCGACAGCAACATATGGTTGTGAATCATGGACAATCTCGCAAACAGCAAGGAAGAAAGTCGATTAGTTCGGAACAAAATGCTTCAGAAATATCATTAAGATACCTCAGATAATGAAAGAGAGCAATGAAGACAAATTTAAACATTGACAAGAACTGTCTTATAAACACCATTCTACAGAGGAAACTACAATACTATGGCCACGTTAAAAGACATAGCAGACTAGGGAGAACTATAACCTGAAGGCATTGTTCCTGGGCGACGCATCAGGGACAGACCAAGAAGAAGATGGTTGTGGGGCTGTGGTGAATGTAACGTTTTGTGGGAGATCTGGCTATAGACAGAGATTCTTTCAGACAATCTGTTGTGAATGTAACGTTATGTGGGAGATCTGGTTAGAGACATAAACTCTTTCAGACAAACTGTGGTGAATGTAACGTTCTGTGGGAGATCTGGTTAGAGACATAAACTCTTTCAGACAAACTGTGGTGAATGTAACGTTCTGTGGGAGATCTGGCTAGAGACAGAGATTCTTTCAGACAAGCTGTTGTGAATGTAACGTTCTGTGGGAGATCTGGCTATAGACAGAGATTCTTTCAGACAAACTGTGGTGAATGTAACGTTCTGTGGGAGATCTGGCTATAGACAGAGATTCTTTCAGACAAGCTGTTGTGAATGTAACGTTATGTGGGAGATCTGGTTAGAGACATAAACTCTTTCAGACAAACTGTGGTGAATGTAACGTTCTGTGGGAGATCTGGTTAGAGACATAAACTCTTTCAGACAAACTGTGGTGAATGTAACGTTCTGTGGGAGATCTGGTTAGAGACATAAACTCTTTCAGACAAACTGTGGTGAATGTAACGTTCTGTGGGAGATCTGGTTAGAGACATAAACTCTTTCAGACAAACTGTGGTGAATGTAACGTTCTGCCAAAGACATGCGACCTGATTGTGATGATGAATGAATCAAAATAATAAGACATCTACAGCTGCAACTCTCAATATTACTTGCACATTTATACAAACCTTAAAGCGTGTCGGCCAATAACAAGCCGCTAACACTGTCCTGGCACAAAGTGCTTAGCTCTGCGGTTCACGACTTCACGTAAAGTCCGAGCAGCGAAACAGTTGCGCGCCCACGAGCACTTCTACCGAACACAGCGAGACAACCTTTGTACCCGTCACAATTCACTGCCTAGTCGTTCCATGTTCACTCCTGGCAGTTGCAGTCAGTGTGAAGCTAACATTTAACACTCAACAAAATATTGCGATGAAGATTTACCAATATTTTTTGCAGACAGAGTAAGCCAGGGATTCGTTATCGTTATATATCAAACATTGAGAATAGAATAATGTATTTCATTATTAGGGGTGGGGGCGGGGTGTGGGGGGGGTATATCAATGTGGATATTTATGTTCAAGGAATACAAGACAGCAAGGAAGTAAGCCAGTTTTAGACTGTTTTGATAAAGAAATTACACGATGAGAACATTTATAGAAGACACTAAGGAAATTGATAATATGGTTGCGAATGAGTAACGGCTTTGTGTGTTTCGAATATCTGCGTTATAGAGAGTTGTGAGAATGTTTGCTGGAGGGGGAATTCATTTATGAGAAGCCGCATGTAATAATTCTGAGAAGCCACATCTAGTAATTCTGAGAAGCCACATCTAGTAATTCTGAGAAGTGACATCTAGTAATTCTGAGAAGACACATCTAGTAATTCTGAGAAGCCACATCTAGTAACTGTGAGAAACCACATATAGTAATTCTGAGAAGCCACATCTAGTTACTGTGAGAAGCCACATCTAGTAATTCTTGGAAGCCACATCTAGTTACTGTGAGAAGCCACATCTAGTAATTCTGAGAAGACACATCTAGTAATTCTGAGATCCCACATCTAGTAACTGTGAGAAGCCACATCTAGTAACTGTGAGAAGCCACATCTAGTAACTGTGAGAAGCCACATCTAGTAACTGTGAGAAGCCACGTCTAGTAACTGTGAGAAGCCATATCTAATAACTGTGACAAGCTACAACTAATGATTGTGAGAAGCCATATCTAATAACTGTGAGAAGCCAAAACGAATGATTGTGAGAAGCCATATCTAGTAACTGTGAGAAGCCTTATCTAATAACTGTGAGAAGCCATATATAATAATTTTGAGAAGACACATCTAGTAACTGTGAGAAGCCATATGTAATAACTGTGAGAATCCACATCTAGTAACTGTGAGAAGCCATATCTAATAACTGTGAGAAGCCACATCTAATAACTGTGAGAAGCCACAACTAATGATTGTGAGAAGAAATATCTAATAACTGTGAGAAACCATATCTAATAACTGTGAGAAACCATATCTAATAACTGTGAGAAGCCATATCTAATAACTGTGAGAAGAAATATCTAATAACTGTGAGAAGCCATATCTAATAACTGTGAGAAACCATATCTAATAACTGTGAGAAGCCATATCTAGTAACTGTGAGAAGCCACATCTAGTAACTGTGAGAAGCCACATCTAGTAACTGTGAGAAGCCACATCTAGTTACTGTGAGAAGCCACATTTAGTAACTGTGAGAAGCCACATCTAGTTACTGTGAGAAGCCACATCTAGTTACTGTGAGAAGCCACATCTAGTAATTCTGAAAAGTCACATCTAGTTACTGTGAGAAGCCACATCTAGTAATTCTGAGAAGCCACATCTAGTTACTGTGAGAAGCCACATCTAGTAATTATGAGAAGCCACATCTAGTTACAGTGAGAAGCCACATCTAGTAATTATGAGAAGCCACATCAAGTAATTCTGAGAAGCCACATCTAGTTACTGTTAGAAGCCAAATGTAGTTACTGTGAGAAGCCACATCTAGTAACTGTGAGAAGCCACATCTATTAACTGTGAGAAGCCACATCTATTAACTGTGAGAAGCCACATCTAGTAACTGTGAGAAGCCACATCTAGTAACTGTGAGAAGCCACATCTAGTACCAGTAAGAAGCCACATCTAGTAACTGTGAGAATCCACATCTAATAATTGTGAGAAGCCACATCTAATAACTGTGCAAGCCACAACTAATGATTGTGAGAAGCCATATCTAATAACTGTGAGAAGCCAAAACGAATGACTGTGAGAAGCCTTATCTAATAACTGTGAGAAACCATATATAATAACTTTGAGAAGACACATCTAGTAACTGTGAGAAGCTATATCTAATAACTGTGAGAATCCACATCTAGTAACTGTGAGAAGCCATATCTAATAACTGTGAGAAACCACAACTAATGATTGTGAGAAGCCATATCTAATAACTGTGAGAAACCATATCTAATAACTGTGAGAAACCACAACTAATGATTGTGAGAAGAAATATCTAATAACTGTGAGAAACCATATCTAATAACTGTGAGAAGCCACATCTAGTTACTGTGAGAAGCCACATCTAGTAACTGTGAGAAGCCACATCTAGTTACTGTGAGAAGCCACATCTAGTTACTGTAAGAAGTCACATCTAGTTACTGTGAGAAGCCACATCTAGTAACTGTGAGAAGCCACATCTAGTTACTGTGAGAAGCCACATCTAGAAACTGTGCGAAGCCACATATAGTTACTGTGAGAAGCCACAACTAGTAATTGTGAGAAGCCACATCTAGTTACTGAGAGAAGCCACATCTAGTAACTGTGAGAAGCCATATCTAATAACTGTGAGAAGCCATATATAATAACTGTGAGAAGCCACATCTAGTAACTGTGAGAAGCCATATCTAATAACTGTGAGAAGCCACATCTAGTAACTGTGAGAAGCCACATCTAGTAACTGTGAGAAGCCATATCTAATAACTGTGAGAAGCGATATCTAATAAATGTGAGAAGCCATATATAATAAATGTGAGAAGCCACATCTAGTAACTGTGAGAAGCCATATCTAATAACTGTGAGAAGCCACAACTAATGATTGTGAGAAGCCACATCGAATAGCTATGAGAAGCCACATCTTGTAACCGTGAGAAGCCACATCTAATAACTTGTTGCTGTCGTGAGATAGCTGTGGTGAGACAGTTGTTGTTGTCGTGAGACAGTTGTTGTCGTGAGACAGTTGTTGTCGTGAGACAGTTGTGTCTCTGACTAGACACGTGGTGGCAACAAAGTTCTGTGTTGGTTTTTTTGGGATAGATAACACTTCTGTGAAAATTGTTATGACGTCTTGACGACCACGTTTTGTTACAAAATGGCCGAAGTTTTCACTTCACAAACTGTAACAGGCCTTGTAACATTCACAAACTGACACAACAGACCTGGCAACATTCACAAACTGACACAACCGACCTGGCAACATTCACAAACTGTAACAGGCCTGGCAACATTCACAAACTGTAACAGACCTAGAAACATTTACAAATTGACACAACAGACCTGGCAACATTCACAAACTGTAACAGGCCTTGTAACATTCACAAACTGACACAACAGACCTGGCAACATTCACAAACTGACACAACAGACGTGGCAACATTCACAAACTGACACAACAGACCTGGCAACATTCACAAACTGTAACAGACCTGGCAACATTCACAAACTGACACAACAGACCTGGCAACATTCACAAACTGATACAACAGACGTGGCAACATTCACAAACTGACACAACAGACGTGGCACCATTCACAAACTGACACAACAGACCTGGCAACATTCACAAACTGACACAACAGACCTGGCAACATTCACAAACTGACACAACAGACGTGGCAACATTCACAAACTGACACAACAGACCTGGCAACATTCACAAACTGACACAACAGACGTGGCAACATTCACAAACTGACACAACAGACCTGGCAACATTCACAAACTGACACAACAGACGTGGCAACATTCACAAACTGACACAACAGACCTGGCAACATTCACAAACTGACACAACAGACCTGGCAACATTCACAAACTGACACAACAGACCTGGCAACATTCACAAACTGACACAACAGACCTGGCAACATTCACAAACTGACACAACAGACGTGGCAACATTCACAAACTGACACAACAGACCTGGCAACATTCACAAACTGACACAACAGACGTGGCAACATTCACAAACTGACACAACAGACCTGGCAACATTCACAAACTGACACAACAGACCTGGCAACATTCACAAACTGACACAACAGACGTGGCAACATTCACAAACTGACACAACAGACGTGGCAACATTCACAAACTGACACAACAGACGTGGCAACATTCACAAACTGACACAACAGACGTGGCAACATTCACAAACTGACACAACAGACGTGGCAACATTCACAAACTGATACAACAGACCTGGCAACATTCACAAACTGACACAACAGACGTGGCAACATTCACAAACTGACACAACAGACGTGGCAACATTCACAAACTGATACAACAGACCTGGCAACATTCACAAACTGACACAACAGACGAGGCAACATTCACAAACTGACACAACAGACGTGGCAACATTCACAAACTGACACAACAGACGTGGCAACTTTCACAAACTGACACAACAGACGTGGCAACATTCACAAACTGATGGACGATGCTCAAGTGCATAGAGCGAGTGGAAGACCCAGATACTGGTGAGAGAAATGCCTGTGTCTCGAGTTTGTAGATCCAGACTTGGTACACAGTTAGGGTAGACCAGGAAGAAGATGCATGTGAACCGTCTATAAGCCGCGAGCTATAGAAACTATCGACGTGGTTATAATTGTATAAAATAAATAACATTATATATTCCTGTTATGGTTATTGCGTCTAATATAACTTGTAATGTCTAACATTTTGTGTAACTCATTTTCATTCTTAGCGTTTAAGACTGTATCATCAGCATAATCGAAACAAGAAAAAGAGTTCTTAAATGTTATGTAGAGTTAGTCTTAACATATGGATGTGAATCATGGATAACAGGACAACAAACAAGGAAAACAAAAAAGGAGAAGAATGTTGAGATACCATGGACAGCTAAGAAGAGTAATGAAAACGTTCTGAAAGAGGCCAAAGCAAAAAGAGAGCTAATTTCCAATATTAGGAAGAAACAATCATCATTTTTTGGCCATGTAATGAGAAGAGAACAACTGGAATATATTGTAACAACTGGGAAAATTGAGGGACGAAGAGACAGAGGGAAGTAAAGAGGAAAGATACCAGATAGCTTAAGAGAATGGCTTAGCAGAAGGTTAACAACAGAAATGATAAATAACTGTCGAGATCGAAAATTGTGGAGAGATATCATCACCCTTGCCAGCAAGCTCGGTACTTGATGATGATGATGACCTAGATGATAGGGTCTGAGATTGGGAGGCCATGTCTCGGCAAGAGAAAGGCAAAAGCTCAAGGTCATCTATCCGTGAACCGTATAATGATGTACAGGACACCTATGAGCGTTCCGTGAGTGCGATATAGTTCGTTTATTTGATCGGTATCAAGTAATGCAGGAGGTTGTGAAGCTATTGTGTGGAGGTAGGTGTGTTGTTCACTGCCACCGGTCCAGCATTGGGATCAACATGGGCCGAGTGACCAGACCTCGCCAAGTCCTCCAAGCTGATCGCCTGCCCAATGACACTCGATAACTGTCAGTCTGGCAGTCCTCGACCTGGGTCGGCTGGCTTTCTTCAACGCCGCCATCTTGAATGAATTCAATTCCATTTTCCTTCAGGACTTCCATCATTCAACCACCAGGACCGGGTGTGATGTGTCGGTGGAATAACTCGGGCTGGGCCGACCAGCGCTTCTTTCTTCTGTCATCTGCTTTGTGATGTTGCCAGGCTCTCGTCTGTGTTTGCTCATATCCTTTATTGATGTTTGTATTAAACTACACGCGTGTCTCAAGCGTGTCATTTTAAAAATACGTCTGTCATGACGTGTTGTTAACAACAACAAATGTGTGTCAAGGTGTGTTGCTAATTAACACGTGTGTCAAGGTGTGTTACTAATTAACACGTGTGTCAAGGTGTGTCGCTAAACAATAAAAGTATGTGAAAATGTGTCTCTAAATAACAAGTATTGCATATAGCGAACAACGTTCAAGTTGTGTCTACAGAACTGTATTGAAGTATTGTATATGCAGTACCACTTTAAAGTGTTGCATAGGCAGAAGAAGATTAGAGTGTTATATCTACTGTACAATGTCGAAGTGTTGCATCTACTGTACAACGTTGAAGTGTTACATTTACTGTACAACGCTAAAGTGTTGCATCTACTGTACAGTGTTAAAGAGTTGCATCTACTGTACAACGTTAAAGTGTTGCTTCTAATTACTATATTAAAGTGTTGCATGTACTGTACAACATAAAGTGTTGCATCCCTTCAACTTAAATTATTGCAGCTTCACTAACTATCGTGGCCTATCATAAGAAAGAAACCCAAGCTCGCCTGGTCCTTGTGTTCATGCACTGTGTGCTCATCTGCCTGTGTTGCTGACGCGTTTGGGCACATGCTGTAACTGCCTGCCTTGATAGTTTATTTAGAGCTTGTGTCCAGACTCGTTAATCTCCCAACTTCTCATTTCTTCTCACCGGTGTGCAGTGTTTCTGAAATGTGTGGTCACTTGTGTGTGGTTAGACCCGGGTGTAAATAGTAGAATCACAGCCCTACAGAAGAACATTGATGTTCCCAAAACAAAACGGCAACATGATTATAGAAGTTATGGAGCAAAGGTGCTTTGTCCCCACAACACGAGGGGAGTCAGCTCTCGACCGTGGCTCGTGTTGTGATCGTATCTGACAAGGTCTGTAGGGATTTATGAAGAGAAGGTCTGTAGGGATATATGAAGAGAAGGTCTGTAGGGATATATGAAGAGAAAGTCTGTAGGGATATATGAAGAGAAGGTCTGCAGGGATCTATCTATCTATCTTTCGTTCGCCTGAAGTATTGTCTATATCTGCAATGTCGTTTCCTGTATAAATTTTACTGTCTTTTGTAATTCTTGCAGTGGCCCATATAGTTTTGTCTGTAGTGTTGTATCTATGGGCCAATGGATTTTCCTCAGTCTACTATATTCAGTGCAGTCTTGAAGTATGTGTTCAGCAGTCTGGGGCGCCTGTCCACATGTACAAGTAGTTGATGTGCCGATCTTGAATTTTGTATACATGTGACTATGGAGTCGATTGTGTCCTGTTCTTAGGCGTATAATGATAACTTGTTCATATCTATTCATATTATGAAAGGCATCCTGATTTGGGGCTTGTGGTCCTCTGATTGATTTGATTATCTGTTTCTTATGATGGTATGTAACCGGTGTATCTAGTTGTGTGCCTGTTGAACCTTCTTTTGCCAACTGATCTGCTTTCTCATTTCCTGGTATTCCACAGTGAGATGGGATCCACTGCAGGGCAACCCTGTGGTGCTTGCAGAGTTCAGTCAATAAGGTCTGCAGATGTGGCAATATTCTGGATTGTAGTGCCTGGAGTACTGATCTTGCATCTGTCAAAAACACTACCGGCTGTGGGCTAAGATTACTGTTCAGCAGTTTTTCTATTGCCAACTTTATTGCTTGTATTTCTGCATCATAATTGTGACAATATTTCCCTGTTGCTATTTTATTCATATCCCTAGTGTTATTTGGGTACTCTATATATGCACCTGCTCCCCCATTCTTTACTGCATTCTGTGCTGATCCATCTGTATACACACGGATCCATAGGTCTTGTGGGTATTCTTCATCCAGGAAACTGAAAGTTGTTGTTTTTCGCTGTATTCTATTTTGTTCCTCTTTGTCAACTATTCCTTTCACTTCTGTCCGTATTTGAACTGATAATCCTGATTCATCTGTCCAGGGAGTCTGTTCTGGTATGGGCAGTAGGGAGTTAACAACTCTTGGCATGCCTGGTGTTTGTCTACTAATACGCTTGGCTTGGTGGATAAAACTGCTTCTCTTAAGTCGTCCCAATGCAAGATTTTGGAATCTGTCCTTCATTGGATGTCTCGGCATGCATACAAATTTTTCTGCCTGTATCAGCACCTTTGTGTCTCTCCGTTCTCTCAGTGCTGGTATCCTCCACAATTTCTCCATCTCCAATATTGGTGTTGATTTCATTGCTCCTGTGATGACCCTAAGTGCCCGGTTTTGTACTTTATACAGTTCATGCAATGTGGTGTTTGATGCTGAGCACCATGCGGATGATCCATATTCTAAATGTGGGCGTATACTCTGTTGGTAAACTTTACTGAGTATTTTCCCACTCACACCCCATGTGGTTCCACACAACTTTCTTAGAATAGCCAATTTTCTCCTTTCTTTTTGGGTTGCCTTATTTATCTGCTGTTTCCAAGATAGTTTGTTATCAAATGTAACTCCGAGATATGTAGCTTGTATGTCTTCTTTCACAGGCTCATTGTTTATGTAGATGGCTCCTGCTTTTTGTTTTGGGGAGAGTGTGAAAAGTGTAGTACTGCATTTGTCTGTATTGATGCTGATACACCATCTATTTGTCCATGAATTCAGTGCTTTCATAGCTCTTTGTAACAATTTGGAGGCCACTGTTGCATACTCCTCTGTGCACCACATTACCAAGTCATCTGCATACATTGCCACTTTGATGCCATGTGGTAGTTCAGTAACTAGGTCATTGATGTAGATCAGAAAAAGTGTTGGAGATAGTACCCCTCCCTGTGGAACGCCCTGGCGCAATAAGACCTTCTTACTCTTAAGACCATCTAGTTGCACTCTGGCTCTCCTGTTATGCAGGTATGCTTTGACCCATTTGTACATCCTGCCATTTACTCCCTAATTTCTCAGTTTCTTCAAAAGCCCTTCCTTCCATACCTTATCAAATGCTTTCTTTAGGTCTATCCATGCTGCTAGTACCAGTTTCTTTTCTTGAAACGCATCTTCAATTTCCTGGGAAAGATAGGTTGCTTGATCTTCGGTAGAGTAACACTGTCTAAAGCCTGCTTGTTGTGGGACAAGGAGATTTTCACTTTCCAGGTACCACTGCTGTCTGAGATTGATTATACGTTCCATTGTTTTGCACAAACAGCTTGTAAGGCTGATTGGTCTATAGCTGGATGTCATTGAACCATCTTTTCCTGGCTTTAGTAATGGTATCATAATTGCTTCTCTCCATGCTTGTGGCACTTTACCAGTGATCCAGCAAATATTGTAGATCTGCAGTAGTTTTGCTTTAGCTGCAGTTCCCAAGTTCTTAATCATTTCATTAGACACTCCATCACTACCTGGTGACTTTTTCATTTTTAATTTGGATATTGCCAGATCTAGCTCTCTTTGTGTAATGGGTGTTTCCATGACTTCATGTGCGGTCTCTTCTTGTCTTGCATTTTTGTTGTTTTAAACGGGTCTCTTGTCGTTTCTCTAGGCTAATTTCAATATTATTGTCATTTGCAAAGGAGTTTGCAAAGTGATTTGCTGCATGCTTACCTGTTAGGATGTTTCCATCCTTCTTCAGTGTAATTTTGGTGTTCCTTTCTGTACCTTCATCATTCAGCTGTTTTACAAGCTTCCACACTTTTCTTGTGTCTCGTTCAACATTCAAGGACTCTGTTTTCTCTTTCCAGCTTCTCCATCTGGCTTGTAGTTTAGCCCATTGAAATTTGGCTTTAACATGCTGATAGTTATTGTGGTGTTCCTGGCAGGGGTTATTTTCTGCTTGCTTTCGAGATGTTTCCATGTCATTGTGCAGTTGCTCTAGTTCACTACTCCAGTATGGTTTGTAGTGTTTCCGTGCCCCTCTAGGTATTGTTTCACTGGCAGCTTGTATTATTAGTCTACTGAATTCATCAACTATTTTGTTGATGTCTCTGTCTGTATTTAGATCTTTAGTCAGTACACTGGTGTAGTGTTGATATATTTTCCAGTCTGCCTTTTGTAATTCCTTCTGGAGAGATTGCTGCTTTCCCTGACGGCCTCATTTTGCACCACTAAAAAGACAGGTCGGTGGTCGCTGCCTCCAAGTTGTTTCCCAACAATACGTGTGATATTCCAATCCAGGTCTGGTGAATGGAAAGTCTGCAGGGATATATGAAGAGAAGGTCTGTAGGGATATATGAAAAGAAGGTATGTAGGGATATATGAAGAGAAGGTCTGTAGGGATATATGAAGAGAAGGTATGTAGGGATATATGAAAAGAAGGTATGTAGGGATATATGAAGAGAAAGTCTGTAGGGATATATGAAGAGAAGGTCTGTAGGGATATATGAAAAGAAGGTATGTAGGGATATATGAAGAGAAGGTCTGTAGGGATATATGAAGAGAAGGTCTGCAGGGATATATAAAGAGAAGATATGTAGGGATATATGAAGAGAAGGTCTGTAGGGATATATGAAAAGAAGGTCTGTAGGGATGTATGAAAAGAAGGTCTGTAGGGATATATGAAAAGAAGGTATGTAGGATATATGAAAAGAAGGTCTGTAGGGATATATGAAAAGAAGGTATGTAGGGATGTATGAAAAGAAGGTATGTAGGGATATATGAAAAGAAGGTATGTAGGGATATATGTAGAGAAGGTTTGCAGGGATACATGAAGAGAAGTTAGAGAACATGTGAGGAAAACGTGAGGGCGGTTAACGCAAGAACTGTTCTGTGTGTTCTTTTTTGACAGATTGTTGAGAACGTGACGAGTAGCTCTATATTGATGACGAGGAGGTGAAGGTCAGCAATAACAGGTGTTCACTAGCGGCGTTTGTTACCTGGGATGGTACAACGTGATGGCAACAATGACATTTGTGATCGTACAACGTGATGACAACAATGACATTTGTGATCGTACAACGTGATGACAACAATGACATTTGTGATCGTACAACGTGATGACAACAATGACATTTGTGATCGTACAACGTGATGACAACAATAACATTTGTGTTTGTACAACGTGATGGCAACAATGACATGTGTGCTTGTATAACGTAATGACAACAATGACATTTGTGTTTGAATAACGTGATGACAACAATGACATTTGTGATTGTATAACGAGATGACAAGAATGACATGTTAAAAAAAAGTAAAGTACCCCCGTCACGCCAAGTGGCGTATAGGGAATATGGTGTTAGTGACCATAAATTTTACAGACCTTCGGCAAATGATGTTTGAGGTAATGTGGTCGGTATTACGCCCGTGCCGCTTCACTTTCTCAGAAAAAAAATCCGGTACCCATTTAAAAAACAATGAGATGTATGTCAAAAATAAACTCCATCGTGCCAGAGTCCTCAAACATAATCGTTACAGCGAGCAGCCACACAGTCCAAGACTTGAACTAACACCCACCGGTGATAGCCAGTTGTCCCTGACCTTTCTTGTCAAATGATTTCCTTGAACTCGCCTTCATAGTTCAGACTACCGATGTTGCAATCTGTGGGGACAGTGCCAGGTTTGAGGATGAACATCACATTCAGACACTAGATTCTGTCCGTGATGATCTCTCCGTAGACACAATCAGCGGTAGTAGAGGTCAAGTACGAGACTTGAATCGGCGTCCTATCACGCGAGTTTCCATTCATATGTGCTCGGTCGCCTACCCACAAGTGTTCGGAGACTTCTGGATAGTGTCGCTTCAAGCATTGAAAATCACGATGCGAGGCGGCATTCTTCACCTTCCCATGGTGCTACCCTGGTACCCATTTCTGCCAGCGGCTGGGTCGAACACAGGTTTTTTTTTGTTCAACCATGAATACAACTCACACTACTTCCAACGGGAATCGAACACGGGTTGTCGGAACGTCGGTAGTCCAGTCGGGTGGTTTTCCTAACTATGCTACCGAGGCCCTCCCATTAACGGTAATACATACTCACACACTGTTATGTTGTTTTCACCAAGTCATATTAATTTGTTACGTAATCTATATTATTATTGTCTGGTAAATGTGTGTGACAAGCACAAAATATGAACTAGATATGAATATCAAAGAGACTAAAACTATCATCATAAACACAGATAATACTCAAAACCTTCAAGTGGATATCAAAGTTGAAGGAATAGACCAGGAGACAGTTCAGAACTATAACTACCTTGGACATACTATAACCAGTGATGGAAAATGTACAACTGAATTAAACAAAAGAATAGGAATGGCAAAAAGTAATTTTAATGTCATGAAGAACATACTAACATGAAAACAAATAACACAGTGGCTAAAACTAAGAATAGCAAAATGTTACATCTTCTCAAGGAGAAATGGAAAAATTTTTTTTGAATGCTATTGTTAAAGCTTTATGTGATTGAGGGACGACACAAATTTGAACAACGTTTCGGCTTAATAGACTTTCAGCAGGAACAAACAGCCAACACACACACACAGATAAGTAAGTAAATAAAACAAGTACTACACAGCTAGGGAAAATTGAAAAAAAAAAAATAGAAAAAATGGTATGGTAAACGCTTTACGTGATTAGTAGACGACACAGATTTAAACGACGTTTCGGCTGAATAGGCCTTCAGCAGGAACAAACAAACAACACGCACACACAGATATGTAAGTAAATAAAACCAATCCTACATAGCTAACTAGTAACAAAACATCGAAAACAAAATAATTGAAATTGGTTAAAGAAAAGAAAAAAATGACTTCCCTGTGTCGTGGACCGTGGTCAGAATGGGAAAGGGCGAGTCACACGGGTGTAGCTGTAATTATACCCTCAGGTCAGGTGAAGGGTTCTAAGTGACTAATAAACCGAATATAGCGAGGTCAAATTAACCAAAAACAATTATTATCTTGGTTACTAAGGTTACTACACAGCTAACAAATAATGAGGCATCCAAGACATCATCATTTAGTGCCAACACCGGAAACAGAATTTTAAATCTCTGCCCTGTATCGTGGCCAGGAGGAAAGTGAACGAGTGGTCCAGGATACACCATGTATGTAACAAGCCGATGTAAGTGAACGAGTGGTCCAGGATACACCATGTATGTAACAAGCCGATGTAAGTGAACGAGTGGTCCAGGATACACCATGTATGTAACAAGCCGATGTAAGTGAACGAGTGGTCCAGGATACACCATGTATGTAACAAGCCGATGTAAGTGAACGAGTGGTCCAGGATACACCATGTATGTAATAAGCCGATGTAAGTGAACGATTGGTCCAGGATACACCATGTATGTAACAAGCCGATGTAAGTGAACGAGTGGTCCAGAATACACCATGTATGTAACAAGCCGATGTAAGTGAACGAGTGGTCCAGGATACACCATGTATGCAACAGGCCGATGTAAGTGAACGAGTGGTCCAGGATACACCATGTATGTAACAAGCCGATGTAAGTGAACGAGTGGTCCAGGATACACCATGTATGTAATAAGCCGATGTAAGTGAACGATTGGTCCAGGATACACCATGTATGTAACAAGCCGATGTAAGTGAACGAGTGGTCCAGGATACACCATGTATGCAACAGGCCGATGTAAGTGAACGAGTGGTCCAGGATACACCACGTATGTAACAAGCCGATGTAAGGGTCAATAACTAGATCAAGGTTTGTAAAATATGTGCTTGTCTCGCGCTGAGCTCCAAATGATTTTCTTTGAGATGCTTCATTATTAGTGAGCACATTTGATTAGATTATATGTAGGACTTGTTTTAATTGCGGTTGGCTTACCACGGCAACAGCCGGGGTTCGTAATCCTGGCGAGGACACCTGGGTTTTACTAATTCCCTAAAAATTAGTAGGAGCCGCGATAGCTCAGTGGTTAGTGAACTGGACTACTACGGACAAGGGGTAGGGTTCGATCCCAACCGACGGCTCCGGGTTCACCCAGCCTTAAATGGGTACCGGATTTTTTCTGGGAAAGTAAAAGCAGCACGGGCGTAATACCGACCACATTACCCCAAAAATCATGTGCTGAAGGTCTGTAAAATATAGGGTCACTAACACCATATTTCCCTATACGCCACTTGGCGTGACGGGGGGTACTTTACTTTTTTTTACTTTTTTTGTTTTAATTACTTACATACTTATGTGTGTGTGTTGTTTGTTCCTACTGAGATCTATTGAGCCGAAACGTCGCTAAAATCTGTGTCGTCCTTCAATCACATAAAGCTTTAACCGTACCATTTTTTTCTTTCTTTTTTTTTCACTTCTCCTTCACAATCAACTTTACTGCGACTTCACAATCAACTTTACTGCGACTTCACAATCAACTTTACTGCGACTTCACAATCAACTTTACTGCAACTTCACATTTTGATGCATTCTTTGCCATGACTCGGTATCTTCTCAACTTGCGTGTATGGTGCAGAAACATGGACATTAGGCAAGAAAACAACAGAAAATTGAAGCCTTTGAAATGTGGATTTATAGAAGAATAGGTAGAATTGGATGGAAAGAAATGAAAACAAACAGTGATATTTCAAAACAACTAAAAATAAAAATAGAACTACTAAACACAATTCAAACAAGAAAAATGATATTTTTGGGACTTGTTAAAAGACACAGCAGTCTAATAAGAGTAATCTTGGAAATTAAACTACAAGGTAAAAGAGGCAAAGGCAAACCAAGACTAACATGGACGAGCAACATCAAAAAATGGACAAGTCTGCCTATGACATCAAAGCAAGAGACAAAGTGGAATGGCGTTCCATGGTAGCCATCCTTCGATAAGGATAAAGCTCTCGATGATGATGGTAAATATTATCGAGTCATTGACTTGAATCAAATGTTTGTTATATGGGCCGGTCAGCACCTTTGATATTGTTAATATTGTTATTGTTCTTATCATTATTAATATCGGGATAATAAACCGAATAGCAGCGAGGTCAAATTAACCTAAAACAATTATTATGTTGGTACAAGAAACATACAACTTCAACAATTATTATGTTGGTACAAGAAACATACAACCTCAACAATTATTATGTTTGTACAAGAAACATACAACCTCAACAATTATTATGTTTGTACAAGAAACATACAACCTCAACAATTATTATGTTTGTACAAGAAACATACAACCTCAACAATTATTATGTTGGTACAAGAAACATACAACCTCAACAATTATTATGTTGGTACAAGAAACATACAACCTCAACAATTATTATGTTGGTACAAGAAACATACAACTTCAACAATTATTATGTTTGTACAAGAAACATACAACTTCAACAGCACTCTTGATAACTTCAGCATTACCCCATAACAATGGGCGGCGTTGGGGCACCACAGACAGAGTCAGTCAACCTGATGGTTGTTGGGGCACCACAGACATATTCAGTCAACCTGGGGTTGTTGGGGTACCACTGACAGAGTCAGTCAACCTGGGGTTTATCTGGACACCACTGACAGAGTCAATCAACCTGGGGTTTGTCTGGACACCACTAACAGAGTCAATCAACCTGGGGTTTGTCTGGACACCACTTACAGCGTCAGTCAACCTGGGGTTTGTCTGGACACCACTGACAGAGTCAGTCAACCTGGGTGTTGTTGAGGCACTACTGACAGAGTCAGTCAACCTGGGGGTTGTTGGGACACCACTAACAGAGTCAGTCAACCTGGGGGTTGTTAGGGCACCACTGACAGAGTCAGTCAACCTGGGGGTTGTTGGGGCACCACTGACAGAGTCAGTCAACCTGGGGGTTGTCTGGACACCACCACTGACAGAGTCAGTCAACCTGGGGTTTGTCGGGACACCACCACTGACAGAGTCAGTCAACCTGGGGGTTGTTGGGACACCACTAACAGAGTCAGTCAACCTGGGGGTTGTTGGGGCACCACTGACAGAGTCAGTCAACCTGGGGGTTGTTGGGGCACCACTGACAGAGTCAGTCAACCTGGGGGTTGTTGTGGCACCACTAACAGAGTCAGTCAACCTGGGGGTTGTTGGGACACCACTAACAGAGTCAGTCAACCTGGGGGTTGTTGGGGCACCACTGACAGAGTCAGTCAACCTGGGGGTTGTTGGGACACCACTAACAGAGTCAGTCAACCTGGGGGTTGTTGGGGCACCACTGACAGAGTCAGTCAACCTGGGGGTTGTTGGGACACCACTTACAGAGTCAGTCAACCTGGGAGTTGTTGGGGCACCACTGACAGAGTCAGTCAACCTGGGGGTTGTTGGGGCACCACTGACAGAGTCAGTCAACCTGGGGGTTGTTGGGGCACCACTGACAGAGTCAGTCAACCTGGGGGTTGTTGGGGCACCACTGACAGAGTTAGTCAACCTGGGGGTTGTTGGGGCACCACTGACAGAGTCAGTCAACCTGGGGGTTGTTGGGGCACCACTGACAGGGTCAGTCAACCTGGGGTTGTTTGGGTACCACTGACAGAGTCAGTCAACCTGGCGTTTATCTGGACACCACTGACAGAATCAATCAACCTGGGGGTTGTTGGGACACCACTTACAGAGTCAATCAACCTGGGGTTGTTGGGACACCACTTACAGCGTCAGTCAACCTGGGGTTTGTCTGGACACCACTGACAGAGTCAATCAACCTGGGGGTTGTTGGGACACCACTTACAGAGTCAGTCAACCTGGGTGTTGTTGAGGCACTACTGACAGAGTCAGTCAACCTGGGGTTTGTCTGGACACCACCACTGACAGAGTCAGTCAACCTGGGGGTTGTTGGGACACCACTAACAGAGTCAGTCAACCTGGGGGTTGTTGGGGCACCACTGACAGAGTCAGTCAACCTTGGGGGTTGTTGGGGCACCACTGACAGAGTCAGTCAACCTGGGGGTTGTTGGGGCACCACTGACAGGGTCAGTCAACCTGGGGTTGTTGGGGTACCACTGACAGAGTAAGTCAACCTGGGGTTTATCTGGACACCACTTACAGAATCAATCAACCTGGGGGTTGTTGGGACACCACTTACAGAGTCAGTCAACCTGGGTATTGTTGAGGCACTACTGACAGAGTCAGTCAACCTGGGGTTTGTCTGGACACCACTGACAGTCAGTCAACCTGGGGGTTGTTGGGACACCACTAACAGAGTCATTCAACCTGGGGGTTGTTGGGGCACCACTGACAGTCAGTCAACCTGGGGGTTGTTGGGGCACCACTGACAGAGTCAGTCAACCTGGGGGTTGTTGGGGCACCACTGACAGAGTCAGTCAACCTGGGGGTTGTTGGGGCACCACTGACAGAGTCAGTCAAATTGGGGGTTGTTGGGACACCACTGACAGAGTCAGTCAACCTGGGGGTTGTTGGGGCACCACTGACAGAGTCAGTCAACCTGGGGGTTATTGGGACACCACTGACAGAGTTAGTCAACCTGGGGGTTGTTGGGGCACCACTGACAGAGTTAGTCAACCTGGGGGTTGTTGGGACACCACTGACAGAATTAGTCAACCTGGGGGTTGTTGGGACACCACTGACAGAGTCAGTCAACCTGGGGGTTGTTGGGACACCACTGACAGAGTTAGTCAATCTGGGGGTTGTTGGGGCACCACTGACAGAGTTAGTCAACCTGGGGGTTGTTGGGGCACCACTGACAGAGTTAGTCAACCTGGGGGTTGTTGGGGCACCACTGACAGAGTTAGTCAACCTGCTCCATTTCTCTCTATCTTCAGTCATTATTTAAGACTGCAAAGTCGACGCCTGTCTAATCTTTGATGTTATCTTACCACCTCTTTGTCTGCCTACCTCTTCTTCTCCCTCCCTTTAGTCCCTTATAAAATGGACCTTACCAGGATGGAGACACGTGACCAAACCATTTCATTTTGTGTTTCTTCACAAATAGTCAAAAGATCATCATGTACTCCGATTGTTTGTTATATCCTTTTGTGAACTTTACCATTTGTGATATAATCCAATTATGAGATGGCCAAAACCTTACGATAACATTTCATTTCCATAGCTTGTATTTTCTTCTCTAGCTCTACTGTAAGGGTCTATATTTTGCAAGCGTATAGAAAAACCGATATAACAAGGAAGGGCATAAACATGATTGTAGAGCCCAGAGTGATGGCTTTACCTTTCCAAATGTTCTCCTTTAGTGCCCCGAAAACAAAAAGCGACAATAAATTTGGAAGCCAATGAAAGAAACCATGAGCTCACACGTTCCGAGTCAGAAACAAACAAGGAAATAGCTTGAGCACATAGCGAGCACTGTAACAAACAAGGAAATAGATTGAGCACATAGCGAGCACTGTAACAAACAAGGAAATAGCTTGAGCACATAGCGAGCACTGTAGCAAACAAGGAAATAGCTTGAGCACTAGCGAGCACTATAGCAAACAAGGAAATAGCTTGAGCACATAGCGAGCACTGTAGAACTCTCTTTCTCCTGAAAACATGAAGAAAGAAGTCTCTCCAACGGTTACATTAACGAGGTGTCATCATGTTGGAAGAATGCAACTATACATCTCGGTCAAGGACACATTTCTACCCGACGCTGAAACAAAAGACAACTAAAATCATAACAAAAGTCTGACGTCATTGTTCGAGAAATGATTTTCCATGTTTCTTTCTTTAACTCCAGAGTTCATTTGCTAATAGAGCTAATTTCCAATATTAGGAAGAAACAATCATCATTTATTTTGGTCATGTAAACAGAAGGGAACAGCTGGAATATATTGTGAAAACTGGGAAAATTGAGGGACGAAGAGATGGAGGGTAGCAAAGAGAAAAGATACCAGACAGCTTAAGAGAATATCTTGGCAGAAGGTCAACAACGTAAATGATAAATAATTGTCATGATCGACAGTTGTGGAAAGACATGATCACCTACGCCAGCAGGCATGGTACTTGATGGTGATGATGAATTTGCTAAATCGTTGTGAATTATGCGCCTTGAGGTAACCAACCAACAGACAGCAGATGGTAATCATTGACTGTATTTACAATAATTTGATTTAGCTAAAGTGCCGGTCTAATATAACTAGAAGTGACAGTCTTAAGTTGAACGGGACGTGACTAGCCAAGAAAATAAAGCAAATACTGGCAGTTCATCGTCATTATCATCATCATTGAGTGCCGTCTCCGCATCGAAGGTTGGCTACCATGGAGCGCCATTCCACTCTGTTTCTTGCTTTGATGGTGCAGATTGTCATTGATTGACTTGTCCATCTTTTGATGTTACTCGTCCATGTTAGTCTTGGTCTGCCTCTGCCTCTTTTACCTTGTATTTTATCTTCCAATATTACTCTTATTAGGCTGTTGTGTCTTTTAACATGGCCAAACAATTCATTTGTCTTGCTCTAATTGTGTTTAGTAGTTCTCGTTTCATTTTTAGTTGTTTTAAAACTTCATAGTTTGTTTTCTTTTCTTTCCATCCAATTCTACCTATTCTTCTATAAATCCACATTTCAAAGGCTTCAATTTTCTATTCTGTGTTCTTGTCTAATGTCCATGTTTCTATACCATACAGAAATATCGAGAAGATGTAACATTTTGGTATTCTTAGTTTTAGCCCTGGTGTTATTTGTTTTGATGTTAGTATATTTTTCATGGCATTAAAATTACTTTTTGCCATTCCTATTCTTTGGTTTATTTCAGTTTACATTTTTTACTGGCATTTGCACCCGTAAATGTATTCCCAATTTATGGTTTCTGAGTTTGAGACGAGCTTCAAGAAACCACGTAACGACAGATGGGGGAGGCACCCTTGTCGGAGCTTCCTGCTAGCTGGAGTCTGGTTTTGGAGTCATGAACGCTGCTCGGAAGTTAAGAGTTAAGATATAATAGCAACTCGCAACAAAACCCATAATCAATATAACGGGGCCAGTGAGACGACACATGAAACAGGAGGCGGGTCGTACACACGGTGGTGAGGCTGTCGGTGACACTTGCTCGGTACAAAGCGACAACACCAACTACCACGAGCTGGACTCAAACATCGCCCTTTAGGGAACTCAGCTGACGGATAAGAAACTTTGGCCTGCCAGACGTTAAGTGTCTCTCTACAGCCTGGGAAACACTCCCACGCTTGTTGCAACGACATTAACCACTCTATTCAGAATTCACAATTAAGTTTGCAGATCACAATGGAGAGAGAGAGAGAGAGGGAGAAATGTATAGGGGGAAAGAGAACTGGATATGATCTGTAATATTTGTGATTCACACCATTTTATTTTGATAGAGTGATGAAATGAGAACATTGGTAAGGTTAAATTCAGTACTTTACTTTCAGTTGATGGGTAAGGTTAAATACAGCATATGATTGGTGGCTGATGGGTAAGGTTAAATTCAGTACTTTACTTTCAGTTGATGGGTAAGGTTAAATTCAGCATATGATTGGTAGCTGATCTCCTTCTTCTTCTTCTTCTTTCCTTCCTCATCTGCCTTTCAGCGTCGAGGGGAGATATAATTTGCGGTCTTTTGCTCTTCTGTTCACCTCTGCTGTGTTATGTTTCCTAGTGCTTCTAATATTCCATCGATCCATCTTTTTCGTGGTCGCCCCTTGGGTCTGTTGTTCTCACAACGTTTGTTGAAGGCTCGTTGTGTTGTGTTTTGTTCTTTCTGCCTTGTCACGTGGCCGAACCATTTTATCTGTTGTTTCCTTATATATTCTATGGCTGGGGCTATTCCTAGCTTTTTTCTCAGTTCTTCATTTCTGATCTTATCTCTCAGACTGTTTCCTGTCATTCGTCTAACACATTTCATATCTGTAGAGGTTATTTTTCTTATTGTTCTTGCATCTAGAGTCCAGGTCTGGCATTGGTAGCACAACGTTGGAATGAAGATTGTATTGTATAGTGCTCGTTTTGCCTCCAGGGTTATTTCCTTGTTGGACAATAGTGGTGATAACTGTCCGATGATTTGACAAGCTTTGTTGCATCTTGATTCTATCTCTGCTGTTTGGGAATTGTCGTTTGTCATTAGACTTCCTAGGTATTTGAATTCCTCTACTTGTTTTAGTTGTCTGCCTTCTATAGTTATGTTGATGTTCTGTTTATTTTTGGCGACATTCATGACTTCTGTTTTGTTGATGTTGATTTTCATGTTGTATTTTGTTCCTAAGATGTTGAGTTTGTTTAAGTGTTCTTGTAGGTCTTCTATTGTTTCATGTATTAATGCCTGGTCGTCTGCAAATAGAAGCTCGTTGATCTCCTCTGTCTCTGATGGGTTGGCTAGCTTGCATATATGGTCCATGTATGTAATAAACAGTAGGGGGGATAGTACGCACCCCTGTCTTACACCTGATCTAACTTCAAAGTGGTCTGTGTAGCCTGTTGCTGTTCTGACCCTGCAGCTGCTGTTGGCGTAGAGACTTTTAATAATGTTGGTTAGATGTTGGCTTACTCCGTATGTTGTTAGTATCTCCCACAGTTGTTCTCTGTTTACTCTGTCGAATGCTTTTTCCTGGTCAATGAAGGCTATGTATAAGTTTTGATTGTTTTCTGTCGTTTTTTCTGCAAGCTGTTTTAGTGTGAATAGAGCGTCAGTACATACTCTGTTTTTTTCGGAACCCCATTTGAGAATCGCTTAACTGTAGCTCTATTATTGGTCTCAGTCTTTTTTCCAAGATTTTGGCGTATAGCTTTCCTACATGGCTGAGCAGAGATATACCTCTATATTGATTGCAGTCTCTTTTGCTACCTTTCTTTTTCCATATTGGTATGATGATTGCCTGTTGCCAGTCTTCTGGGGCTTGTTGTTGGTGCCATGCTGCATTAAATATTCTGTGCAGCCATTGCATTCCTGTTTCTCCCGCTGCTGCTATTATTTCTATTGGAATGTTATCTATCCCTGGTGCTTTGTTTCTTGGTGCATATTTGATTACTTCTTCTATTTCCTCTTTCATGATGTTGGGTTCAGTATTTGTGAGTTCTAGCGTGGTTTTTGTTGTCTTGTTGGTAGTTGGTATGTTTAACAGGTCTTCAAAATATTCTTTCCATCTCTGTTGCATACATTGGTTGTTTGATATTGGTTGTCCGTCTTTGTCATTTATCAGCTCAGTAGGATCATGGTTTTCTTTTCTCGCTCTTGTGACTTTTACTGCTTTGTAGAAATCTCTTGTGGCTGTCTTGAAGTCCCTGCTCATGTTTTGTCCGAATTCTGTCCAATTCCTTTGCTTAGCTTCTTTGATCAGCATTTTAACTCTTTTTCGAACTAAGGCATATTTTCCATATTTTTCTTGGTTCTTGTTCTCCCTCCAATTTTTAAACAGTTTCTTCTTTTCTTTGATTGCTTCTCTGATTGTTTCGTTCCACCACGGGGTGCTCTTTTTCCCTTCTCTTGTTCTTAGCTTCGTTCCACAAACTGTTTTAGAGATGTTGGTTACTGTTTCCTTAAATTGTTTCCACTCTTCTTCTACTGTGCCTACTTCGTTAGGGAGTTTCTTGAATTCCTCTCTGAGTTTTTCTTCTAGGGTTTTCCTTGTTTCTTGATCGTTTAATTGTTTTATTTTTATTGTCTGTTCTTTTCGCTTCTTTTGTTTGTTTTCGTGTTTTCTCTTTATTTTTGGCTGTCTTAGTGTGATCATAACCATCTTGTGATCCGTGTCGTCTGTAATACATGTATTTGGGATTGCTCTACTGTCGGTTACTCTTTTCTTGTTCTCTTTTCTTGTTAGTATAAAATCTATCTGGCTTCTGCATGTTGTGTCATTCCATTTGTACCAGGTGTATACTTGCGACTCTCTGTGTTTGAAGAATGTGTTGGTGGTAAATAAATTGTTTTGATTGCATAGTTCCAGCAGTCTGCTTCCATTTTCGTTTATTTCATCTGTTTTATCGCCAAAGGGTCCTAAGATATCACTGTCCTCACTGTTGCGTTTCCCAAGCCTTCCA
>JAVIAB010000073.1:124102345-124177345 GCA_032433765.1 Megaustenia siamemsis | reverse complement strand
GAGATGTCAAACTTGTCTGTGGTTATAATAATTGAAAATAAAGCTGTAAGATGATAGTGAACGTGTAGAAGGTAACAGTTAATGTGTTGTGTCAGCGCTGGAAGGTATGAGGTACACACGGCCTTGAATACACAATCTCAGGTTCTCGCAATTGACCCCGTGTCTATTTTTCTTTCCTACACGGAAAGTAGGCTGAGATGTTGGCCAGAAGGCGGGAGAGAAGAGACATTCATCATCATCATCATGTACCCTGCCGGTTGGCGTAGGCGATCATGTCCCTCCCCAATCTTCTATCCACAGTGCATCGTATCAGTTCTGTTGTTGAATGTTTTCCATGCCATGACACCAAGCTATCCAGTATTTTCTCTCTTTGTCGTCCGCGATCTCTCTTTCTTTTTATTTTGCCAGTTGTAACCAAGTATTCCAACTTTCCTCTTCTCATGATGTGCCCGAAAAAATGTTGATTGCTTCTTTCTGATGTTTTTTAAGAGCTCCTTTTTGTGTTGGCCTCTTTGAGAACTTCCTCATTGGTCTTTTTAGCTGTCCAGGGAACTTTCAACATTCTTCTGAGAAATCCCATCTCTGTGGCCTCTAATCGTCTTTTCATTTGTTTGTCTAATGAAGAGACATTAGGTAAGAGAAGTACCAGAGAAAAAAACATGAAGAGACATTAGGTAAGAGAATTACCAGAGAAAAAAACATGAAGATACATTAGGTAAGAAAATTACCAGAGAAAAAAACATGAAGAGACATTAGGTAAGAGAATTACCAGAGAAAAAACATGAAGAGACATTAGGTAAGAGAATTACCAGAGAAAAAAACATGAAGAGACATTAGGTAAGAGAATTACCAGAGAAAAAAAAAACATGAAGAGACATTAGGTAAGAGAATTATCAGAGAAAAAAAACATGAAGAGACATCCATAAACAATTTGTTTTGTAGAAGAATAGCAAAATGCTGTCCGTGGATTATGTTGTTGGGTGTTTCAACAGTTTCTCAACGGCTTATGTTGTTTGGTGTTTCAACAGTTTATCAACGGCTTATGTTGTTGGGTGTTTCAACAGTTTATCAACGGCTTATGTTGTTGGGTGTTTTTAACAGTTTATCAACGGCTTATGTTGTTGGGTGTTTCAACAGGCTGTCCAATACCTTTATGTTGCTGGGTGTTCTTGACGCGGTTCGAGAGATGCACAGGTATGAGATCATCAAGAAAAGAAAACATATGTGTTAGGTCAATAGTTCAGTGTTTGCTAGAGAAGTAGCCAGCATATTGAAAACATGAAACACTCATATGTCCTCTGTTCTAAAGATCATCCCACGACAAGAGTTATAAAGATGTCAACGACCCGAACTGAGTACAGCCTTATATCATCATAGTTGGTGCCTCCAAGTATTGGCGTTAAAGCGAGGCACTGAAGCGCTTCCAGCGACCAGGTGACCACTCAGCGACGTCGCAGGCCCTAACGTAGACAGGAAATTAGATTAAAGTGAGTTAAGTCCCTTTTTGGGCAAAGTGCTTCCCACGAACTTCCGGAGTTGGGGGAATCGTGGGAATGTGTCCACCACCATTACCTTCTAATATAACCAATTTGCAGAGTCTGTGGCAACGATTGTGGCAAGTCACATGCGGGGAACGACGCATTAACGTGTTAGCCAACGATGAAAGAAACGAATAAGAAAGATGTTAACGCTATTTTTTAACATTTAATTTCACTTAGAAGTGACCTGCTAGAGGCTGGAGACTTCCCAGAATAAGGCACGCGGGAGTAGTCGATCACAACAAACTCGGGACATAAGAACCTATTGCTGCAGTTACTTTACTAGTGGACATTTGATTCTCTTAATGAACAATTCTAACAATCGTTAAAGTGTAAACATTTGTAGAAGAGGAATTGTTGACAATAGGAACCAGAGAAAGAGTTCTTACATGTTATGTAGAGCCAATCATAACATATGGATGTGAATCAGGGACAATAGGACAACATCATCATCATCATCATCAAGTACCGGACCTGCTGGCGTAGGTGATCATGTCTCTCCACAACTTTCGATCTCGACAGTTATTTATCATTTCTGTTGTTGACATTCTGCCAAGCCATTCCCTTAAGCTGTCTGTTATTTTTTCTCTTTGCTTCCCTCTATCTCTTCGTCCTTCATATTTTCCAGTTGTCACAATATATTTCAGTTGTTCTCTTCTCATTCATCATTCATCATCATCATCATCATCGTGTGCCTTGTCCGCAACGAAGGTTGGCTACCATGGATCGCCATTCTACTCTGTTTCTTGCTTTGATGGTGCATGCTGACATAGATTGACTTGTCCATCTTTTGATGTTACTCGTCCATGTTAGTCTTGGTCTGCCTCTGCCTCTTTTACCTTGCATTTTTCCATCCAATATTACTTTTAGTAGGCTGTTGTGTCTTTTAACATGCCCCAAAAATGTAATTTGTCTTGTCTTAATTGTGTTTAGCAGTTCTCTTTTTATTTTTAGTTGTTTTAAAACTTCATCGTTTGTTATCTTTTGTTTCCATCCAATTCTACCTATTCTTCTATAAATCCACATTTCAAAGGTTTCAATTTTCTGTTCTGTTTTCTTGTCTAATGTCCACGTTTCTGCACCATACAGGAATATTGAGAAGTCGTAACATTTTGACATTCTTAGTTTCAGCCCTGCTGATATTTGCTTTGTTGTTAGTATATTACATTCTTCTCATTACATAGCCAAAAAATGATGATCGTTTCTTCCAAATTTTGGAAATTAGTTCTCTTTTTGCTTTGGCCTCTTTCAGAACATTTTCATTACTCTTCTTAGCTGTCCATGGTATTCTCAACATTCTTCTGTAAAACCACATTTCCACAGACTCCAGTGATTTTCTTGTCTGTTGTCCTATTGTCCATGATTCGCATCCATATGTTAAGACTGGCTCTACATAACATTTAAGAACTATTTTTCTTGTTTCTATTGTTAAAAATGGATTGCATAGTATCTTCCTCATTTTTTTTAAAGCTGCTTTTGCCTGAGCCATTCTGCATCTCACCTCTTTTGTACATCTTCCGTCTGAGGTTAACAAAGTTCCCAAATATTTAAATTCATTTACCTGTTTTAATATTGTTCCACTTGTCTTTTTTTTGCACTGAAGTGATGTCCTTTTCTTTGCTGTTACCACCACCCCTGTCTTTTTGCTATTAAGGCTGAGTCCTTTAATAGGACAACAGACAAGAAAATCACTGGAGTCTGTAGAATTGTAGTTTTACAGAAGAATGTCGAGAATACCATGGACAGCTAAGATGGGTAATGAAAACGTTCTGAAAGAGGCCAAAGCAAAAAGAGAGCTAATTTCCAATATTAGGAAGAGACAATCATCATTTTTTGGCCATGTAATGAGAAGAGAACAACTGGAATCTATTGTGACAACTGGGGAAGTTGATGGAAGAAGAGATAGAGGGAAGCAAAGAGGAAAGATACCAGACAGCTTTAGAGAATGGTTCGGCAGAAGGTCAACAACAGAAATGATAAATAATTGTCGAGATCGAAAGTTGTGGAGAGACATGATCCCCTACACACCCGGTATGGTACTTGATGATGATGATGTAGAAGACGGAAACATAAACAGAGAGATCTAGGATAGAGAGAGAGCCAACGTTGTCTCCTAGCAACTAGCTCTGGTTTTGAAACATCCACACATTCTCATTAACAGGTAAGAGACAAATAATAAATCACATCTTAATATCACAATTTGTTATCTTAGTCAAACATGGAACAAAACACAGTCATGGAAGATCACACCGATCGTAATGAGGTAATTGAGTACGATAACAATGGACACACAGATAGATGGAGTCACCAATGTGAAAATCAGAGATTGGATCAAACTTAAACCGCTTCTTGAATATACAAATAAACAATGAAATGCTTCGAATATTTGGTAAGAATAAATGCAGAGCAAACAACATCAAATGCTTTCAAAATATCAGGACAGAGAGCATGAGCTGCATCGAATAAAAGACATTTGGAAGAAGCAAAATATATTACACTAAGACATAGAGAAATAGAAGACCTACAAGAAAGTTTAAATAGACTTAACAGCACAGGCAATCAATACAACATGAAAATAGGCATCAACAAAACAGAAGTCATGAACATCACAAAAGAAAAAAAAATATATATATATAACATGAACATATCTACAGATGGAAGACAATAAAACAAGTGGAGGAATGTAAGTACCTAGGATGTCTAGGGACAAACGATAATTCACGAACAGCAAAGATAGACTCAAGATGCAACCAAGCTTGCCAAATCATTGGACAGCTATCACCACTATTATCCAACAAGGAAATAACTCTAGAGGCAAAACGGGCACTCTACAATACGATCTTCATCCCAACGTTGTGCTACCAATGCCAGACCTGGACCCTAGATGCAAACACAATAAGAAAAATAACCTCTACAGAGATTAAATGTGTTAGACGAATGACAGGAAACAGTCTGAGAGACAAGATCAGAAATGAAGAACTGAGAAAAAAGCTAGGAATAGCCCTCGCCATAGAATATATAAAAAAAAAAAAAACAACAGATAGAATGGTTTGGTCACGTGATAGATAGAAAAACTAAAACACAACGAGCCTTCAATAAACGTCGCGAGAACACCAGACCCCAAGGCCGACCACATAAAAAGATGGATTGATGGAATATTAGAAACACTAGGAAACAAAACACACAGCAGAGGCGAAGAGAAGACCAAAAGACCGCAAATTATATCTCCCCTCGATGATCAAAGGCAATTGAGGGAGAAGAAGAAGAGGAAGAAGGTGAACCTGAGAATGTGTAACTTAACAGTGTCTACATACGTCCATGAAGGACACTACATGGACATGGGAAACAAATAAACAATACAACATCTACAGATAGTGCCATACATTCCCTCATTTCTTCTGCCACCCTCCAAGGCAGCAATGGATGGGTAGAAGGAAGATGAAGTACATAATCGTGTCACTAACAAGTGCGAGTCATGGAGCTTACGTAGTGGTACCACATGTTTGTCTGGAGAACTTGGTTCTTCTCGTCCACGTCGAGGATCTGAATGAGGGACAGGCTGAAGTTGACCGTCAGCGTATCTGTCGTCTCCATCACAGGCCTGCCCATTCTGCCTTCAAGCTCGTACCGGACCAGCAGGTCTCGAATCAGTTCCTTCTCAGCAGAACCTGTTTGGTCTGCAACATGGACATTAACATCAGTCTGAAGTTAACATTTAGTATGCATGGACATTAACATCGGTCTAAAGTTAACATTTAGTATGCAACATGGACATTAACATCAGCCTGAAGTTAACATTTGGTCTGCAACATAGACATTAACATCAGTCTGAAGTTAACATTTAGTATGCATGGACATTAACATCGGTCTAAAGTTAACATTTAGTATGCAACATGGACATTACCATCAGCCTGAAGTTAACATTTGGTCTGCAACATAGACATTAACATCAGTCTGAAGTTAACATTTAGTATGCATGGACATTAACATCGGTCTAAAGTTAACATTTAGTATGCAACATGGACATTAACATCAGCCTGAAGTTAACATTTGGTCTGCAACATAGACATTAACATCAGTCTGAAGTTAACATTTAGTATGCATGGACATTAACATCGGTCTAAAGTTAACATTTAGTATGCAACATGGACATTAACATCAGCCTGAAGTTAACATTTGGTCTGCAACATAGACATTAACATCAGTCTGAAGTTAACATTTAGTATGCATGGACATTAACATCGGTCTAAAGTTAACATTTAGTATGCAACATGGACATTAACATCAGCCTGAAGTTAACATTTAGTATGCAACATGGACATTAACATCAGCCTGAAGTTAACATTTGGTCTGCAATATGGACAATAACAATGGTTTGAAGTCAATATTGGGTCTGCTTTATGGACATTAACATCGGTCTGACACTAACATTGAGCCTCTTACGTTACTGCTTAAATGCATCACGTGATGAACAATTACACAACATTAGTTGTGCGCAAGTCAACGTGCGCAACAAGTGTTGCCCCATCAGGAAACAGAATCATCACAGACACAAGCTTGGACGTACAGATCTGTTCTTGTAGGAGATTGTCTCTCTTTGTCTCACCTTCATTCACTTTCACATCGTTTTTGGAAGCTTCTCTAGATTTGGTTACACTCGTAATGAAAGTTACAAGTGCAATGAATGTTACACTTGAAGTGAATGTTACACTTGAAGTGAATGTTACACTTGAAGTGAATGTTACACGATAAGTTAAGATAATGAAGTTAAGAGTTACACTAGTAATGAAAGTTACAAGTGCAATGAATGTGGCACATGTAATTGATGGTACACTTGTAATGACTATTCTACTTAACTCACAATATGAGTGCAAGTTACGTATATGAGTGCAAGTACCAGCATCCCATACATGATCATTGGCACATATATTTGTTTGGGTGCACATAAAGCCTTCATAATGTTCACAGATGGTATGTGAGATTACTAGAGATGTTATACGTTGACAAAGTATATGTTCGTTACAGTTGACAATTTGATCAGGGCATTCTGTCTACACATGAGTGGATCAACCATAGAACAACAGCAAATTTTGAAGATTTATATTCTCCTCTTATATACGCCACTTTATCGTCTTCTATTCTCCTCTTATATACGCCACTTTATCGCCTTACATTCTCCTCTTATATACGCCACTTTATCGTCTTCTATTCTCCTCTTATATACGCCACTTTATCGTCTTCTATTCTCCTCTTATATACGCCACTTTATCGTCTTCTATTCTCCTCTTATATACGCCACTTTATCGTCTTCTATTCTCCTCTTATATGCGCCACACGCCACGTTGTCGCCTTCTTTTCGCCTCTTATATACGCCACTTTATCGCCTTCTATTCTCCTCTTATATACGCCACTTTATCGCCTTCTATTCTCCTCTTATATACGCCACTTTATCGCCTACTATTCTCCTCTTATATACACCACTTTATCGCCTTCTATTCTCCTCTTATATACGCCACTTTATCGCCTTCTACTCTCCTCTTATATACGCCACTTTATCGCCTTCTACTCTCCTCTTAAATACACCACTTTATCGCCTTCTATTCACCTCTTATATACGCCACTTTATCGCCTTCTATTCACCTCTTATATACGCCACTTTATCGCCTTCTACTCTCCTCTTATATACGCCACTTTATCGCCTTCTATTCACCTCTTATATACGCTACTTTATCGCCTTCTATTCTCCTCTTATATACGCCACTTTATCGCCTTCTATTCACCTCTTATATACGCTACTTTATCGCCTTCTATTCACCTCTTATATACGCCACTTTATCGCCTTCTATTCTCCTCTTATATACGCCACTTTATCGCCTTCTATTCACCTCTTATATACACCACTTTATCGCCTTCTACTCTCCTCTTATATACACCACTTTATCGCCTTCTATTCTCCTCTTATATACGCCACTTTATCGCCTTACATTCTCCTCTTATATACGCCACTTTATCGTCTTCTATTCTCCTCTTATATACGCCACTTTATCGTCTTCTATTCTCCTCTTATATACGCCACTTTATCGTCTTCTATTCTCCTCTTATATACGCCACTTTATCGTCTTCTATTCTCCTCTTATATGCGCCACACGCCACGTTGTCGCCTTCTTTTCGCCTCTTATATACGCCACTTTATCGCCTTCTATTCTCCTCTTATATACGCCACTTTATCGCCTTCTATTCTCCTCTTATATACGCCACTTTATCGCCTACTATTCTCCTCTTATATACACCACTTTATCGCCTTCTATTCTCCTCTTATATACGCCACTTTATCGCCTTCTACTCTCCTCTTATATACGCCACTTTATCGCCTTCTACTCTCCTCTTAAATACACCACTTTATCGCCTTCTATTCACCTCTTATATACGCCACTTTATCGCCTTCTATTCACCTCTTATATACGCCACTTTATCGCCTTCTACTCTCCTCTTATATACGCCACTTTATCGCCTTCTATTCACCTCTTATATACGCTACTTTATCGCCTTCTATTCTCCTCTTATATACGCCACTTTATCGCCTTCTATTCACCTCTTATATACGCTACTTTATCGCCTTCTATTCACCTCTTATATACGCCACTTTATCGCCTTCTATTCTCCTCTTATATACGCCACTTTATCGCCTTCTATTCACCTCTTATATACACCACTTTATCGCCTTCTACTCTCCTCTTATATACACCACTTTATCGCCTTCTATTCTCCTCTTATATACGCCACTTTATCGCCTTACATTCTCCTCTTATATACGCCACTTTATCGTCTTCTATTCTCCTCTTATATACGCCACTTTATCGTCTTCTATTCTCCTCTTATATACGCCACTTTATCGTCTTCTATTCTCCTCTTATATACGCCACTTTATCGTCTTCTATTCTCCTCTTATATGCGCCACACGCCACGTTGTCGCCTTCTTTTCGCCTCTTATATACGCCACTTTATCGCCTTCTATTCTCCTCTTATATACGCCACTTTATCGCCTTCTATTCTCCTCTTATATACGCCACTTTATCGCCTACTATTCTCCTCTTATATACACCACTTTATCGCCTTCTATTCTCCTCTTATATACGCCACTTTATCGCCTTCTACTCTCCTCTTATATACGCCACTTTATCGCCTTCTACTCTCCTCTTAAATACACCACTTTATCGCCTTCTATTCACCTCTTATATACGCCACTTTATCGCCTTCTATTCACCTCTTATATACGCCACTTTATCGCCTTCTACTCTCCTCTTATATACGCCACTTTATCGCCTTCTATTCACCTCTTATATACGCTACTTTATCGCCTTCTATTCTCCTCTTATATACGCCACTTTATCGCCTTCTATTCACCTCTTATATACGCTACTTTATCGCCTTCTATTCACCTCTTATATACGCCACTTTATCGCCTTCTATTCTCCTCTTATATACGCCACTTTATCGCCTTCTATTCACCTCTTATATACACCACTTTATCGCCTTCTACTCTCCTCTTATATACACCACTTTATCGCCTTCTATTCTCCTCTTATATACGCCACTTTATCGCCTTACATTCTCCTCTTATATACGCCACTTTATCGTCTTCTATTCTCCTCTTATATACGCCACTTTATCGTCTTCTATTCTCCTCTTATATACGCCACTTTATCGTCTTCTATTCTCCTCTTATATACGCCACTTTATCGTCTTCTATTCTCCTCTTATATGCGCCACACGCCACGTTGTCGCCTTCTTTTCGCCTCTTATATACGCCACTTTATCGCCTTCTATTCTCCTCTTATATACGCCACTTTATCGCCTTCTATTCTCCTCTTATATACGCCACTTTATCGCCTACTATTCTCCTCTTATATACACCACTTTATCGCCTTCTATTCTCCTCTTATATACGCCACTTTATCGCCTTCTACTCTCCTCTTATATACGCCACTTTATCGCCTTCTACTCTCCTCTTAAATACACCACTTTATCGCCTTCTATTCACCTCTTATATACGCCACTTTATCGCCTTCTATTCACCTCTTATATACGCCACTTTATCGCCTTCTACTCTCCTCTTATATACGCCACTTTATCGCCTTCTATTCACCTCTTATATACGCTACTTTATCGCCTTCTATTCTCCTCTTATATACGCCACTTTATCGCCTTCTATTCACCTCTTATATACGCTACTTTATCGCCTTCTATTCACCTCTTATATACGCCACTTTATCGCCTTCTATTCTCCTCTTATATACGCCACTTTATCGCCTTCTATTCACCTCTTATATACACCACTTTATCGCCTTCTACTCTCCTCTTATATACACCACTTTATCGCCTTCTATTCTCCTCTTATATACGCCACTTTATCGCCTTACATTCTCCTCTTATATACGCCACTTTATCGTCTTCTATTCTCCTCTTATATACGCCACTTTATCGTCTTCTATTCTCCTCTTATATACGCCACTTTATCGTCTTCTATTCTCCTCTTATATACGCCACTTTATCGTCTTCTATTCTCCTCTTATATGCGCCACACGCCACGTTGTCGCCTTCTTTTCGCCTCTTATATACGCCACTTTATCGCCTTCTATTCTCCTCTTATATACGCCACTTTATCGCCTTCTATTCTCCTCTTATATACGCCACTTTATCGCCTACTATTCTCCTCTTATATACACCACTTTATCGCCTTCTATTCTCCTCTTATATACGCCACTTTATCGCCTTCTACTCTCCTCTTATATACGCCACTTTATCGCCTTCTACTCTCCTCTTAAATACACCACTTTATCGCCTTCTATTCACCTCTTATATACGCCACTTTATCGCCTTCTATTCACCTCTTATATACGCCACTTTATCGCCTTCTACTCTCCTCTTATATACGCCACTTTATCGCCTTCTATTCACCTCTTATATACGCTACTTTATCGCCTTCTATTCTCCTCTTATATACGCCACTTTATCGCCTTCTATTCACCTCTTATATACGCTACTTTATCGCCTTCTATTCACCTCTTATATACGCCACTTTATCGCCTTCTATTCTCCTCTTATATACGCCACTTTATCGCCTTCTATTCACCTCTTATATACACCACTTTATCGCCTTCTACTCTCCTCTTATATACACCACTTTATCGCCTTCTATTCTCCTCTTATATACGCCACTTTATCGCCTTCTATTCACTTCTTATATACGCCACTTTATCGCCTTCTACTCTCCTCTTATATACGCCACTTTATCGCCTTCTATTCACCTCTTATATACGCCACTTTATCGCCTTCTATTCACCTCTTATATACGCCACTTTATCGCCTTCTACTCTCCTCTTATATACACCACTTTATCGCCTTCTATTCTCCTCTTATATACGCCACTTTATCGCCTTCTATTCACCTCTTATATACGCAATTTATCGATTCTACTCTCCTCTTATATACGCCACTTTATCGCCTTCTACTCTCCTCTTATATACACCACTTTATCGCCTTCTATTCTCCTCCTATATACGCCACTTTATCGCCTTCTATTCACCTCTTATATACGCCACTTTATCGCCTTCTACTCTCCTCTTATATACGCCACTTTATCGCCTTCTACTCTCCTCTTATATACGCCACTTTATCGCCTTCTACTCTCCTCTTATATACGCCACTTTATCGCCTTCTATTCACCTCTTATATACGCCACTTTATCGCCTTCTACTCTCCTCTTATATACACCACTTTATCGCCTTCTATTCACCTCTTATATACACCACTTTATCGCCTTCTATTCTCCTCTTATATACGCCACTTTATCGCCTTCTATTCACCTCTTATATACGCCACTTTATCGCCTTCTACTCTCCTCTTATATACGCCACTTTATCGCCTTCTATTCACCTCTTATATACGCCACTTTATCGCCTTCTATTCACCTCTTATATACGCCACTTTATCGCCTTCTACTCTCCTCTTATATACACCACTTTATCGCCTTCTATTCTCCTCCTATATACGCCACTTTATCGCCTTCTATTCACCTCTTATATACGCCACTTTATCGCCTTCTACTCTCCTCTTATATACGCCACTTTATCGCCTTCTACTCTCCTCTTATATACACCACTTTATCGCCTTCTATTCTCCTCCTATATACGCCACTTTATCGCCTTCTATTCACCTCTTATATACGCCACTTTATCGCCTTCTACTCTCCTCTTATATACGCCACTTTATCGCCTTCTACTCTCCTCTTATATACGCCACTTTATCGCCTTCTACTCTCCTCTTATATACGCCACTTTATCGCCTTCTACTCTCCTCTTATATACGCCACTTTATCGCCTTCTACTCACCTCTTATATACGCCACTTTATCGCCTTCTACTCTCCTCTTATATACACCACTTTATCGCCTTCTATTCACCTCTTATATACACCACTTTATCGCCTTCTATTCACCTCTTATATACACCACTTTATCGCCTTCTATCCACCTCTTATATACGCCACTTTATCGCCTTCTATTCACCTCTTATATACGCCACTTTATCGCCTTCTACTCACCTCTTATATACACCACTTTATCGCCTTCTACTCTCCACTTATATACACCACTTTATCGCCTTCTACTCTCCTCTTATATGCACCACTTTATCGCCTTCTACTCTCCTCTTATATGCACCACTTTATCGCCTTCTACTCTCCTCTTATATACACCACTTTATCGCCTTCTACTCTCCTCTTATATACGCCACTTTATCGCCTTCTATTCACCTCTTATATACGCCACTTTATCGCCTTCTACTCTCCTCTTATATACGCCACTTTATCGCCTTCTACTCTCCTCTTATATACGCCACTTTATCGCCTTCTACTCTCCTCTTATATACGCCACTTTATCGCCTTCTACTCTCCACTTATATACACCACTTTATCGCCTTCTACTCTCCTCTTATATACACCACTTTATCGCCTTCTACTCTCCTCTTATATACACCACTTTATCGCCTTCTACTCTCCTCTTATATACACCACTTTATCGCCTTCTACTCTCCTCTTATATACACCACTTTATCGCCTTCTACTCTCCTCTTATATACACCACTTTATCGCCTTCTACTCTCCTCTTATATACGCCACTTTATCGCCTTCTACTCTCCTCTTATATACGCCACTTTATCGCCTTCTACTCACCTCTTATATACGCCACTTTATCGCCTTCTACTCTCCTCTTATATACACCACTTTATCGCCTTCTACTCTCCTCTTATATACACCACTTTATCGCCTTCTACTCTCCTCTTATATACACCACTTTATCGCCTTCTACTCTCCACTTATATACGCCACTTTATCGCCTTCTACTCTCCACTTATATACGCCACCTTATCGTCTTTTATTCTCCTCTTATATGCGCCACACGCCACTTTGTCACCTTTTATTCGCCTCTTATATACGCCACTTTGTCGCCTTCTATTCGCCTCTTATATACGCCACTTTGTCGCCTTCTATTCGCCTCTTATATACGCCACTTTGTCGCCTTCTATTCGCCTCTTATATACGCCACTTTGTCGCCTTCTACTCACCTCTTATATACACCACTTTGTCGCCTTCTATTCTCCTCTTATATACGCCACTTTGTCGCCTTCTATTCTCCTCTTATATACGCCACTTTGTCGCCTTCTATTCGCCTCTTATATACGCCACTTTATCGCCTTCTATTCGCCTCTTATATACGCCACTTTGTCGCCTTCTATTCGCCTCTTATATACGCCACTTTGTCGCCTTCTACTCACCTCTTATATACACCACTTTGTCGCCTTCTACTCACCTCTTATATACACCACTTTGTCGCCTTCTATTCTCCTCTTATATACGCCACTTTGTCGCCTTCTATTCGCCTCTTATATACGCCACTTTGTCGCCTTCTATTCGCCTCTTATATACACCACTTTGTCGCCTTCTATTCGCCTCTTATATACGCCACTTTGTCGCCTTCTATTCGCCTCTTATATACACCACTTTGTCGCCTTCTATTCGCCTCTTATATACACCACTTTGTCGCCTTCTATTCGCCTCTTATATACGCCACTTTGTCGCCTTCTACTCACCTCTTATATACACCACTTTGTCGCCTTCTACTCACCTCTTATATACACCACTTTGTCGCCTTCTATTCTCCTCTTATATACTCCACTTTGTCGCCTTCTATTCGCCTCTTATATACGCCACTTTGTCGCCTTCTACTCACCTCTTATATACGCCACTTTGTCGCCTTCTATTCGCCTCTTATATACGCCACTTTGTCGTCTTCTATTCTCCTCTTATATGCGCCACGCGCCACGTTGTCGCCTTCTATTCTCCTCTTATATACGTCACTTTGTCACCTTCTATTCGCCTCTTATATACGCCACTTTATCGCCTTCTATTCTCCTCTTATATACGCCACTTTATCGCCTTCTATTCACCTCTTATATACGCCACTTTATCGCCTTCTATTCTCCTCTTATATACGCCACTTTATCGTCTTCTATTCTCCTCTTATATACGCCACTTTATCGTCTTCTATTCTACTCTTATATGCGCCACACGCCACGTTGTCGCCTTCTTTTCGCCTCTTATATACGCCACTTTATCGCCTTCTATTCTCCTCTTATATACGCCACTTTATCGCCTTCTATTCTCCTCTTATATACGCCACTTTATCGCCTTCTATTCTCCTCTTATATACACCACTTTATCGCCTTCTATTCTCCTCTTATATACGCCACTTTATCGCCTTCTACTCTCCTCTTATATACACCACTTTATCGCCTTCTATTCTCCTCCTATATACGCCACTTTATCGCCTTCTATTCACCTCTTATATACGCCACTTTATCGCCTTCTACTCTCCTCTTATATACGCCACTTTATCGCCTTCTACTCTCCTCTTATATACGCCACTTTATCGCCTTCTATTCACCTCTTATATACGCTACTTTATCGCCTTCTATTCTCCTCTTATATACGCCACTATCGCCTTCTATTCACCTCTTATATACGCTACTTTATCGCCTTCTATTCACCTCTTATATACGCCACTTTATCGCCTTCTATTCTCCTCTTATATACGCCACTTTATCGCCTTCTATTCACCTCTTATATACACCACTTTATCGCCTTCTACTCTCCTCTTATATACACCACTTTATCGCCTTCTATTCTCCTCTTATATACGCCACTTTATCGCCTTCTTTTCACCTCTTATATACGCCACTTTATCGCCTTCTACTCTCCTCTTATATACGCCACTTTATCGCCTTCTATTCACCTCTTATATACGCCACTTTATCGCCTTCTATTCACTTCTTATATACGCCACTTTATCGCCTTCTACTCTCCTCTTATATACACCACTTTATCGCCTTCTATTCTCCTCTTATATACGCCACTTTATCGCCTTCTATTCACCTCTTATATACGCAATTTATCGATTCTACTCTCCTCTTATATACGCCACTTTATCGCCTTCTACTCTCCTCTTATATACACCACTTTATCGCCTTCTATTCTCCTCCTATATACGCCACTTTATCGCCTTCTATTCACCTCTTATATACGCCACTTTATCGCCTTCTACTCTCCTCTTATATACGCCACTTTATCGCCTTCTACTCTCCTCTTATATACGCCACTTTATCGCCTTCTACTCTCCTCTTATATACGCCACTTTATCGCCTTCTATTCACCTCTTATATACGCCACTTTATCGCCTTCTACTCTCCTCTTATATACACCACTTTATCGCCTTCTATTCACCTCTTATATACACCACTTTATCGCCTTCTATTCTCCTCTTATATACGCCACTTTATCGCCTTCTATTCACCTCTTATATACGCCACTTTATCGCCTTCTACTCTCCTCTTATATACGCCACTTTATCGCCTTCTATTCACCTCTTATATACGCCACTTTATCGCCTTCTATTCACCTCTTATATACGCCACTTTATCGTCTTCTACTCTCCTCTTATATACGCCACTTTATCGCCTTCTACTCTCCTCTTATATACGCCACTTTATCGCCTTCTACTCTCCTCTTATATACGCCACTTTATCGCCTTCTACTCTCCTCTTATATACACCACTTTATCGCCTTCTATTCTCCTCCTATATACGCCACTTTATCGCCTTCTATTCACCTCTTATATACGCCACTTTTTCGCCTTCTACTCTCCTCTTATATACGCCACTTTATCGCCTTCTATTCACCTCTTATATACGCCACTTTATCGCCTTCTACTCTCCTCTTATATACGCCACTTTATCGCCTTCTACTCTCCTCTTATATACGCCACTTTATCGCCTTCTACTCTCCTCTTATATACGCCACTTTATCGCCTTCTACTCACCTCTTATATACGCCACTTTATCGCCTTCTACTCTCCTCTTATATACACCACTTTATCGCCTTCTATTCACCTCTTATATACACCACTTTATCGCCTTCTATTCACCTCTTATATACACCACTTTATCGCCTTCTATCCACCTCTTATATACGCCACTTTATCGCCTTCTATTCACCTCTTATATACGCCACTTTATCGCCTTCTACTCACCTCTTATATACACCACTTTATCGCCTTCTACTCTCCACTTATATACACCACTTTATCGCCTTCTACTCTCCTCTTATATGCACCACTTTATCGCCTTCTACTCCCCTCTTATATGCACCACTTTATCGCCTTCTACTCTCCTCTTATATACACCACTTTATCGCCTTCTACTCTCCTCTTATATACGCCACTTTATCGCCTTCTATTCACCTCTTATATACGCCACTTTATCGCCTTCTACTCTCCTCTTATATACGCCACTTTATCGCCTTCTACTCTCCTCTTATATACGCCACTTTATCGCCTTCTACTCTCCTCTTATATACGCCACTTTATCGCCTTCTACTCTCCACTTATATACGCCACTTTATCGCCTTCTACTCTCCTCTTATATACACCACTTTATCGCCTTCTACTCTCCTCTTATATACACCACTTTATCGCCTTCTACTCTCCTCTTATATACACCACTTTATCGCCTTCTACTCTCCTCTTATATACACCACTTTATCGCCTTCTACTCTCCTCTTATATACACCACTTTATCGCCTTCTACTCTCCTCTTATATACGCCACTTTATCGCCTTCTACTCTCCACTTATATACACCACTTTATCGCCTTCTATTCACCTCTTATATACGCCACTTTATCGCCTTCTACTCTCCACTTATATACGCCACTTTATCGCCTTCTACTCTCCACTTATATACGCCACTTTATCGCCTTCTACTCTCCACTTATATACACCACTTTATCGCCTTCTACTCTCCACTTATATACGCCACTTTATCGCCTTCTACTCTCCACTTATATACGCCACCTTATCGTCTTTTATTCTCCTCTTATATGCGCCACACGCCACTTTGTCACCTTCTATTCGCCTCTTATATACGCCACTTTGTCGCCTTCTATTCGCCTCTTATATACGCCACTTTGTCGCCTTCTATTCGCCTCTTATATACGCCACTTTGTCGCCTTCTATTCGCCTCTTATATACGCCACTTTGTCGCCTTCTACTCACCTCTTATATACACCACTTTGTCGCCTTCTATTCTCCTCTTATATACGCCACTTTATCGCCTTCTATTCTCCTCTTATATACGCCACTTTGTCGCCTTCTATTCGCCTCTTATATACGCCACTTTATCGCCTTCTATTCGCCTCTTATATACGCCACTTTGTTGCCTTCTATTCGCCTCTTATATACGCCACTTTGTCGCCTTCTACTCACCTCTTATATACACCACTTTGTCGCCTTCTACTCACCTCTTATATACACCACTTTGTCGCCTTCTATTCTCCTCTTATATACGCCACTTTGTCGCCTTCTATTCGCCTCTTATATACGCCACTTTGTCGCCTTCTATTCGCCTCTTATATACACCACTTTGTCGCCTTCTATTCGCCTCTTATATACGCCACTTTGTCGCCTTCTATTCGCCTCTTATATACACCACTTTGTCGCCTTCTATTCGCCTCTTATATACACCACTTTGTCGCCTTCTATTCGCCTCTTATATACGCCACTTTGTCGCCTTCTACTCACCTCTTATATACACCACTTTGTCGCCTTCTATTCTCCTCTTATATACTCCACTTTGTCGCCTTCTATTCGCCTCTTATATACGCCACTTTGTCGCCTTCTACTCACCTCTTATATACGCCACTTTGTCGCCTTCTATTCGCCTCTTATATACGCCACTTTGTCGCCTTCTATTCGCCTCTTATATACACCACTTTGTCGCCTTCTATTCGCCTCTTATATACGCCACTTTGTCGCCTTCTATTCGCCTCTTATATACGCCACTTTGTCGCCTTCTATTCACCTCTTATATACACCACTTTGTCGCCTTCTATTCTCCTCTTATATACGCCACTTTATCGCCTTCTACTCTCCACTTATATACGCCACTTTATCGTCTTTTATTCTCCTCTTATATGCGCCACACGCCACTTTGTCACCTTCTATTCGCCTCTTATATACGCCACTTTGTCGCCTTCTATTCACCTCTTATGTACACCACGTTGTCGCCTTCTATTCTCCTCTTATATACGCCACTTTATCGCCTTCTACTCTCCACTTATATACGCCACTTTATCGTCTTTTATTCTCCTCTTATATGCGCCACACGCCACTTTGTCGCCTTCTATTCGCCTCTTATATACACCACTTTGTCGCCTTCTATTCGCCTCTTATATACACCACTTTGTCGCCTTCTATTCGCCTCTTATATACGCCACTTTGTCGCCTTCTATTCGCCTCTTATATACGCCACTTTGTCGCCTTCTATTCACCTCTTATATACACCACTTTGTCGCCTTCTATTCTCCTCTTATATACGCCACTTTGTTGCCTTCCGTTGCCCAAGAGTTAACATAGCGTTAATAATGATGCGATTATCTTCGACTGACACCGCCAGTTTCTCTAGACAGATCACCAATGACAGCCACTGATATTCGCGTAAATAACGTTTAATAAAGCTGTTCTAACGATACCCTCTCGCTATACATCTTACCCCAGCCATAATAACAGCCCGTGGAACATGAATGTATAGAAGCAGTCTCGCTGGAAACCATTTGACGGCGATCGTAAATCTGATTTGTTCCACTTGGCTACCAGCGCTAAAAACATGACATTGTCCATGAGACCAGCGCATCCCGGCAGAAATGATTGGCGTCGCTGTTTAATGAGAACCGTAGAGATAGATGTAGGGGGCATAATTTGGTTCCGACATTAGAAGAATAAAAAAAACATAATCACCAAGTTTAGAATAACTCAAATGAAGTTGACTTTTATTTCACAATTTAATACCGGTATTTTTTTTCCCTAGAAAAAAAAATGAAAAGTATTTCTGGAGTATTTGAGAACAACGAAAAATCTAGTTTGTGATAATAATGCTGTGAATTAAAAATACCCAGTGTTTTTTTTTCTTTAATAATGGAGGTAAAGATACATACATTTTTACTATGAGGCGTATGATGAATATTGCGTTGGTGTCCCATTTTGATATATTCATTGGCTTCATTAAGGTCTCACTTCAGTCAGCCCTAGATATTACTGTACCCATTTTCAAGGCTTGCTGAAACTTGAGTGTAAAGTCAATGAAGCACAAATATTTTTTAAATAGTATTTTGGGAACTGAACCCACACCCAATTTACCAGCAGGTGAATGCACTAGCCACATCGTTACTTCTTGTCGTGAGAGATGAGACCAGGCTATTGTCGGTCTATCCTGTAGTCAGAGATTAGACCAGGCTATTGTCGGTCCACCCTGTAGTCAGAGATTAGACCAGGCTATTGTCGGTCTATCCTGTAGTCAGAGATTAGACCAGGCTATTGTCGGTCTATCCTGTAGTCAGAGATTAGACCAGGCTATTGTCGGTCTATCCTGTAGTCAGAGATTAGACCAGGCTATTGTCGGTCTATCCTGTAGTCAGAGATTAGACCAGGCTATTGTCGGTCTATCCTGTAGTCAGAGATTAGACCAGGCTATTGTCGGTCCACCCTGTAGTCAGAGATTAGACCAGGCTATTGTCGGTCTATCCTGTAGTCACAGATTAGACCAGGCTATTGTCGGTCTATCCTGTAGTCAGAGATTAGACCAGGCTATTGTCGGTCCACCCTGTAGTCAGAGATTAGACCAGGCTATTGTCGGTCCACCCTGTAGTCAGAGATTAGACCAGGCTATTGTCGGTCTATCCTGTAGTCAGAGATTAGACCAGACTATTGTCTCATTTAAATCTATTTATTCTATCAATGGAAACAGTTTTATTGCCGTCAGGATTTTCCATATCCGCTCCACTGCTTGTCACAGTATGTTCCAACATCGGGAAATTCTGTTCACAAGCTCGCCCCGTGCACGTCCTACTCAACAGCACATGCGACAATTTCAAACCTCCTAAGTCGTCTCTTCCGACATGCGCGGCAGGTAACAGTGGCTCTGTTCTTTTCTTCCCTCACGGTGGAGGTCCCATGGGATGGACCATATATGAAACTATCTTCATGTAGCTTCTCATGGACTCTTCATAATTGTTACTCCTCTTCAATAACACAAATAGGGCAGGCGAGAGTCGTGTCCAGTATACACTGAATGTAACATGAGGGTTAGGCTCAACACAACAGGGGGTCGTGAAATAAGAAGGGAATAGTTGGTACTATACAGTGACAAAAGCAAAGTAAACGAGAGAGGAAGTGGGAAATATTTAGTAAGGATAGATGAGAGTTCAAGAGAATAATTTGGTTTGTAATCAACATGAAAGTTGATAAATAGTTATTGAGAAATGCGGTTGTGGAGTGATGTGATCATCTACGTCTGTTGGTACGATACTTCATGTGATACCATAATTATCTCCATTTGTTGACAGTGTGATATGTGTGTCTCAATTATCGCTACTGTATTACAATAGTCTCCATTTGTTGACAGAGTGATATGTATGTCTCAGTTACTGTTACTGTATTACAATAGTCTCCATTTGTTGACAGAGTGATATGTGTGTCTCAGTTACTGTTACTGTATTACAATAGTCTCCATTTGTTGACAGAGTGATATGTGTGTCTCAGTTATCGCTACTGTATTACAATAGTCTCCATTTATTGACAGAGTGATATGTGTGTCTCAGTTACTGTTACTGTATTACAATAGTCTCTATTTGTTGACAGAGTGATATGTGTGTCTCAGTTACTGTTACTGTATTACAATAGTCTCCATTTGTTGACAGAGTGATATGTATGTCTCAGTTACTGTTACTGTATTACAATAGTCTCCATTTGTTGACAGAGTGATATGTGTGTCTCAGTTACTGTTACTGTATTACAATAGTCTCCATTTATTGACAGAGTGATATGTGTGTCTCAGTTACTGTTACTGTATTACAATAGTCTCTATTTGTTGACAGAGTGATATGTGTGTCTCAGTTACTGTTACTGTATTACAATAGTCTCCATTTATTGACAGAGTGATATGTGTGTCTCAGTTACTGTTACTGTATTACAATAGTCTCCATTTGTTGACAGAGTGATATGTGTGTCTCAGTTATCGTTACTGTATTACAATAGTCTCCATTTGTTGACAGAGTGATATGTGTGTCTCAGTTACTGTTACTGTATTACAATAGTCTCCATTTGTTGACAGAGTGATATGTGTGTCTCAGTTATCGTTACTGTATTACAATAGTCTCCATTTGTTGACAGAGTGATATGTATCTAAATAAACAGGAAACAGGCAAAACAAACAGGGAACAATAAAACAAACAGGGAACAGTTAAAACAAACAAGGAAAAGGCAAAACAAACAGGGAGCAGGCAAAACAAACAGGGAACAGGCAAAACAAACAGGGAACAAGCAAAACAAATTTTTTAAAATAGTTTTCGAGTCTCACCTCTGAATCAAGACAAAATCATAAAAAACAGAGCCCCAGCAACATAAAACATGTTGGTTATCATATCAGCCGCCTGGAACAGCAACCGTTATCATCCCACAGCATAACGCTGTCAGTACATACTCGCTGGAAGCCAACCACCCGTTACATTTCACCACTCGGGAACCAAACTCTCTGTTGATTAATTTTAAGTACTGCACCAAACAGCAACCAAACTCCACTTGCACTCATCCACTCTTATCATTGCGACTTGATCTGATGTGTCCCTTCAGTTGATTTCTTCCTTCCTTCTCACAAATATCAATCTAACATCTCAACTTGTCTCCCAATGAGAGGAGTCAGGCAGAAAAACAATTAAAACACAGTCACAGCTCGTGCCCGTCCACACACCGGAAGTGGATGTTTTCTTTTGCCCCTGGTCCCGCATTCCCAGAAACCTCCGGGACCAGAAATCAATGTAATCCGCCATCTCGAAGCAATCTCGTGTGTTCTCTGGAGATCTCGAAACAATACACCTGTTCCACTTTACTTCGATTTAAAAAGTATCGGATCTGTGGAGCCGAGTCGAGGGCAGTAGTTCCGAGGCGGATTTGTTTGCTTACTCACGAGAAAACTACAGTCTTCTCATGGAGACAGACCAGAAGTCAACTGACCAGATGATGGGGTCAACAGACCGGAGGGAGGTCACAGTCGATGTGGCTGTTAAGATCACTTTATCTTGTGGTGTTACATTCAAATGCTTCTCTCCCTTGACGTATCACCTCGGTTAGTATGTGCGCTTGACATTTGTCAAGTAATTGCTGCTGATGTCACAATAACAGTAAATAAACATACAATATGTGTGCTTGACATGGTCCAGTAATTCCTGCTGATGTCACAATAACAGTAAATAAACATACAATATGTGAGCTTGACATGGTCCAGTAATTGCTGCTGATGTCACAATAACAGTAAATAAACATACAATATGTGAGCTTGACATGGTCCAGTAATTGCTGCTGATGTCACAATAACAGTAAATAAACATACAATATGTGTGCTTGACATGGTCCAGTAATTCCTGCTGATGTCACAATAACAGTAAATAAACATACAATATGTGTGCTTTTTCTCCTGTTTACTATACGATTAGGATAAACAATCATAGAACATTTTCTTTCTGCCCCGATTTCTACATTGAGAACGATGGACAGTCACAGAACATTTCTTTTCTGTCTCTAGTTTGTATGTAGTTTAGAAGTCCGTAGTTTAAAAGTGTATAGTTTAGAAGTCCGTAGTTTAGAAGTGTATAGTTTAGAAGGCTGTAGTTTAGAAGTGTATAGTTTAGAAGTCTGTAGTTTAGAAGTGTATAGTTTAGAAGTCCGTAGTTTAGAAGTGTATAGTTTAGAAGTGCGTAGTTTAGAAGTGTATAGTTTAGAAGGCTGTAGTTTAGAAGTGTATAGTTTAGAAGTCTGTAGTTTAGAAGTGTATAGTTTAGAAGGCTGTAGTTTAGAAGTGTATAGTTTAGAAGTCCGTAGTTTAGAAGTGTATAGTTTAGAAGTCTGTAGTTTAGAAGTGTATAGTTTAGAAGTCTGTAGTTTAGAAGTGTATAGTTTAGAAGTCTGTAGTTTAGAAGTTTGTAGGTTATAAGTATGTAGTTTAGAATTCCGTACTATAGAAGTCTGTAGTTTATATGTTTGTAGTTTTAGAAGTCTGTAGTTTAGAAGTTTGTAGTTTAGAAGTCTGTAGTTTAGAAGTCTGTAGTTTAGAAATGTGTAGTTTAGAAGTTTGTAGTTTAGAAGTTTATAGTTTAGAAGTGTATAGTTTAGAAGTCTGTAGTTTAGAAATGTGTAGTTTAGAAGTGTATAGTTTAGAAGTCTGTAGATTAGAAGTCTGTAGTTTAAAAGTTTGTAGCTTAGAATTGTATAGTTTTGAAGTCAGTAGTTTAGAAGTGTATAGTTTAGAAGTCTGTAGTTTAGAAGTGTATAGTTTAGAAGTCTGCAGTTTATAAATTTATAGTTTAGAAGTCTGTAGTTTAAAAGTTTGTAGTTTAGAATTGTATAATTTTGAAATCCGTAGTTTAGAAGTGTATAGTTTAGAAGTCTGTAGTTTAGAAGTGTATAGTTTAGAAGTCTGTAGTTTAGAAGTGTATAGTTTAGAAGTCTGTAGTTTAGAAGTGTATAGTTTAGAAGTGTATAGTTTAGAAGTGTATAGTTTAAAAGTCTGTAGTTTAGAAGTCCATAGTTTAGAAGTGTATAGTTTAGAAGTCTGTAGTTTAGAAGTGTATAGTTTAGAAGTCTGTAGTTTAGAAGTTTGTAGTTTAGAATTGTATAGTTTAGAAGTCTGCAGTTTAGAAGTGTATAGTTTAGAAGTCTGTAGTTTAGAAGTGTATAGTTTAGAAGTCTGTAGTTTAGAAGTTTGTAGTTTAGAATTGTATAGTTTTGAAGTCCGTAGTTTAGAAGTGTATAGTTTAGAAGTCCGTAGTTTAGAAGTCTGTAGTTTAGAAGTCTGTAGTTTTGAAGTCTGTAGTTTAAACGTTTGTAGTTTAGAATTGTATAGTTTAGAAGTCCGCAGTTTAGAAGTGTATAGTTTAGAAGTCCGTAGTTTAGAAGTGTATAGTTTAGAAGTCTGTAGTTTAGATGTTTGTAGTTTAGAAGTCTGCAGTTTAGATGTTTGTAGTTTAGAAGTCTGCAGTTTACATGTTTGTAGTTTAGAAGTATGTAGTTAGAATTCCGTAGTATAGAAGTCTGTAGTTTAGAAGTCTGCAGTTTAGAAGTTTGTAGTATAGAAGTCTATAGTTTAGAAGTATGTAGTTTAGAATTCCGTAGTATAGAAGTCTGTAGTTTAGAAGTTTGTTGTTTCCAAATATGTAGTTTAGAATTCTGTAGTTTAGAAGTCTGTAGTTTAAAAGTTTCTCGCTTAGAAGTCTGTAGTTTAGAAAGATGTAGTTTAGAAGTTTGCAATTTAGAAGAGCTGTAATTTAGAAGTCTGTAGTTTACAATTCCATAGATTAGAAGTCTGTAGTTTAGAAGTGTTTATTTTAGAAATCTATAGTTTAGAAGTTTGTAGTTTAGAAGTCTGTAGTTTTAAAAATCTGACCTGTAGTTTAGTGTTCTTGTTCCTCTCTTGGTGGGTCTCTTTTCCGATGTGTGCCACATAAAGTTAGCTTGATGAATGGGTCAGGAATGGAGGTTCTCATAACGATCTCTTGTCTGACACGAGACCTGGCAGATGTGCTGGTCGTAGAGTGGTTGAGCGGTAAAGAGAGGGGAGTGGGGGTCTACTGGATCTTACTAGTAAGGATAATTTGTTGGATATTCATTTTGTTTAAAGGATAGGTTTATATAATCAACATAAAGCTAGGATATATTTATATAGTCAACATGTGGCTAGGATAGATTTATATAATCAACATGTTGCTAGGGTAGATTTATATAATCAACATGTCACTAGGATAGATTTATATAATCAACATGTCACTAGGATAGATTTATATAGTCAACGTGTCGCTAGGATAGATTTATGTAATTAACATGTCACTAGGATAGATTTATATAATCAACATGTATCGAGGATAGATTTATATAGTCAACGTGTCGCTAGGATAGATTTATATAGTCAACATGTCGCTAGGATAGACTTATATAATCAACGTGTCGCTAGGATAGATTTATATAATCAACGTGTCGCTGTGGCAGTGTTCCCTAGCGGTTGGCTTTTCGTGGCAAGGCGCTGTGCCACTGAGTACGGGTTCGATCCTGCCTTGGTCCATATTTTTTTCTGTTGTTGATTATTTACCATTTTTTCCGAGTGCTGTAAACATACCTCTTCCTCTGAATTGATTCGCTGATTATCGCCTCGGATGTTTCCCTCTATAATAATATTCATTTATTATTATTTGTCTCTAGATTTATATAATCAACGTGTCGCTAGGATAGAATGATAGATTTATATAATCAACGTGTCGCTAGGATAGAATGATAGATTTATATAATCAACATGTCGCTAGGATAGATTTATATAATCAACATGTCGCTAGGATAGATTTATATAATCAACATGTCGCTAGGATAGATTTATATAATCAACGTGTCGCTAGGATAGATTTATATAATCATCGTGTCGCTAAGATAGATTTATATAATCAACATGTCGCTAGGATAGATTTATATAATCAACGTGTCGCTAGGATAGATTTATATAATCAACGTGTCGCTAAGATAGATTTATATAATCAACATGTCGCTAGGATAGATTTATATAATCAACGTGTCGCTAGGATAGATTTATATAATCAACGTGTCGCTAGGATAGATTTATATAATCAACATGTCGCTAGGATAGATTTATATAATCAACGTGTCGCTAGGATAGATTTATATAATCAACGTGTCGCTAGGATAGATTTATTTAATCAACAAGTTATTTAGGTCGTGATGGATCTTCCACTTCTTTTCTTCCTCATTTGCCTTGCGGTGAGCAGCGGAAATAACATTTGCGGTCCTTTGCTATTGTGATCCTGCTGTTATGTTTCCTAGTGTTTCTAATATTACATCAATCCATCTTGTGTTTTTTAGTTGCCTCTCCTGCTGTTATGTTTCCTAGTGTTTCTAATATTACATCAATCCATCTTGTGTTCTTTAGTTGCCTCTCCTGCTGTTATGTTTCCTAGTGTTTCTAATATTACATCAATCCATCTTGTGTTCTTTAGTTGCCTCTCCTGCTGTTATGTTTCCTAGTGTTTCTAATATTACATCAATCCATCTTGTGTTCTTTAGTGGCCTCTCCTGCTGTTATGTTTCCTAGTGTTTCTAATATTACATCAATACATCTTTTTCGTGGTCGGCCCTTGAGTCTGGTGTTCTCATAAGGTTTATTAAAAATTCGTTGTGTTGTGTTTTGGTTCTTCTGTCTTATCACGTCGCCAAACAATTTTATATGTTGCATTTTTATATATTCTACAGCGGGGATTATTCCTAACTTTTTTCTCAGTTCTTCATTTGTGATATTATCTCTCATGTTGCTTCCTGTCACTCGTCTAACCTATTTCCTCGCTTAAGTGGTTATTTTTTAAAATTGTTCTTTCATCTAATGTCCAGGTCTGGCATTGGTAGCACAACGTTGGGATGAAGATTGTATTGTAGTGTGCCCTCTTTGCCTCTAGAGTTATTTCCTTGTTGGATAATAATACAGCTGATAGCTGTCCGATGATTTGACAAGCTTTATTGCATCTTGAGTCTATTTCTGCTGTTTGTGAATTGTCGTTTGTCACCAAACTTCCTAGGTATTTAAAATCCTCTACTTGTTTGAGTTGTCTGTAAGGAAATGTTTATATTTTCAAGATGTTGTTAAGGAAATGTTTATATTTTCAAGATGTTGTTAAGGAAATGTTTATATTTTCAAGATGTCTAGAATCCTACTCTAATTGAGTCTTGATCGCAGAGAGAGAGAGAGAGAGAGAGAGAGAGAGAGAGAGAGAGAGATTTTCAAGATGTTCATGATATATTTATGTAATGGATATGTTGTTAAGGAGAATGTTATGTAACAAAGAGATAGAGAGAGCTATAATCTAGAGTTATATAATCAAGAGACACTTAAAGATAGGTTTTATCTTCAGCGACTTATTGTATGGCCAATAGGTTAGCAGATACATCGTGTGGGGTGGGGTGCTAGCGCACGCATAAAACTGTGGGCAATAGATGTTTGGGATTAGGGACGGGCTGAGATGATTTCTGTGTTCGTGTGAAGATGAGGCCCCGAGATGAACACAGAGCAGCAGGATTGATGGTTCAGCCAAAGCTTATGTCGCTCATGGCGGTCTGTGTCTAAATCAATGAGTTGTTTCGCGTGTTATTCGTGTCGTTTACATATCCTCTATTCCTTCTTGAACTTATTTTACAACTAATCTCAACCTCCACTTCACTCTCTACTCTCTCCCTCTTTCCCTCTGTCTCTCTCTATCAATTGTTTCTTATTCTATCCTTAATCGTTTCTGTCCTGTTTTTCTATTCTTCTATTTTGTCATTTTCACTATCATTCCACGTTACTGTATCCTTCAATTTTCTTTCTTTTTTTATTTTCATTAAGTCTTAACATTCATTCTCTTTCACACACACAAACACACGCACACATAAACACTCACATTTCCTCTTAATCTCTCACAGTCTCATTTGCGCTATTCTCTCTCATATCTCTCATATATATATTTAACTTCCTACCATTTCCTGTTATATACATTATCCTGCCATGAGTCACCCTCGTCTAGCCCATCGTTGCAGTTTCTCTCGTTTCCAACAACCATAAATGAGGTTTCCCCAGCTCTGTATCAACCCAACCACCAGATCCGATCTCATCTCTCCCTTTGTTTTGTGAGCTTTTATTAACTTGCTCTAACTCTACCTATGTTTATTGTTACCAGCTCGGTCTATCTCATTGTTCTACCTATGTTTATTGTTACCAGCTCGGTCTATCTCATTGTTCTATTCCACCATCGACATGCTTTTCTCAAAACCTCAGAAACAAGAATAAAGACCCGAAGAACAGAAGCCCCTATATCTAAATCATTTATTTACTTGGCATTTGCTGTGGCCAGATGGATTTTCACTTTACAGTTCTTGAGAACGTCAGACATACAGACAACTATCTAAGTATCGTCACCAACATCTCATCTCAATACGAAATGTACAAGTCAATAGGAGTATCGGTAATGAATTTCCTGCCCAGAATGGCACGAATCATTCATGTATTCTAGCGCCAACACTTTTTGAAACGTTATTTTTGACATCACTATCTTATGCATTCAATCCATCAGAGAAGGACATTTTTCTTTATCCGAGATCAGATTATTTAGACTGGCTCTGATCAGAGCAAGGACGAAAACAAACAAAAAGTGAAGTGTTTGTGAGAACCTCTTCGATGATTATGATGGATTGGGGTTCATTACGAAGAACAGTTACAAACGCACATCGACAAGTTCACTTACAAGTACACATCGATAAGTTCACTTACAATACACATCGATAAGTTCACTTACAATACACATCAATAAGTTCACTTACAATACACATCAATAAGTTCACTTACAATACACATCGATAAGTTCACTTACAAACGCACATCGATAAGTTCACTTACAATACACATCGATACGTTCACTTACAATACACATCAATAAGTTCACTTACAATACACATCGATAAGTTCACTTACAATACACATCGATAAGTTCACTTACAATACACATCGATAAGTTCACTTACAATACACATCAATAAGTTCACTTACAATACACATCGATAAGTTCACTTACAATACACATCGATAAGTTCACTTACAAACGCACATCGATAAGTTCACTTACAAACACACATCGATAAGTTCACTTACAACACACACATCGATAAGTTCACTTACAAACACACATCGATAAGTTCACTTACAACACACACATCGATAAGTTCACTTACAAGCACACATCGATAAGTTCACTTACAACACACATCGATAAGTTCACTTACAACACACATCGATAAGTTCACTTACAAACACACATCGTTAAGTTCACTTACAAGCATACATCAATAAGTTCACTTACAAGCACACATTGATAAGTTCACTTACAAGCACACATCGATAAGTTCACTTACAACACACATCGATAAGTTCACTTACAAACACACATCGATAAGTTCACTTACAAACACACATCGATAAGTTCACTTACAACACACACATCGATAAGTTCACTTACAAGCACACATCGATAAGTTCACTTACAACACACATCGATAAGTTCACTTACAACACACATCGATAAGTTCACTTACAAACACACATCGATAAGTTCACTTACAACACACACATCGATAAGTTCACTTACAAACACACACATCGATAAGTTCACTTACAAACACACATCGATAAGTTCACTTACAAGCACACATCGATAAGTTCACTTACAAGCACACATCAATAAGTTCACTTACAAGCACACATTGATAAGTTCACTTACAAGCACACATCGATAAGTTCACTTACAAAGCGCACATCGACAAGATCACTTACAAGCGCACATCGATAAGTTCACTTACAAAGCGCACATTGACAAGATCACTTACAAGCACACATCGATAAGTTCACTTATAAGCATACATCGATAAGTTCACTTATAAGCACACATCGATAAGTTCACTTACAAGCGCACATCGATAAGTTCACTTACAAGCACACATTGCTAAGTTCACTTACAAGCACACATCGATAAGTTCATTTGCAAGCACACATCGATAAGTTCACTTACAAGCGCACATCGATAAGTTCACTTATAAGCACACATCGATAAGTTCACTTACAAGCGCACATCGATAAGTTCACTTATAAGCGCACATCGATAAGTTCACTTATAAGCACACATCGATAAGTTCACTTACAAGCGCACATCGATAAGTTCACTTACAAGCACACATTGCTAAGATAACTTACAAGCGCACATCGATAAGTTCATTTACAAGCAGACATCGATAAGTTCACTTACAAGCGCACATCGATAAGTTCATTTACAAGCACACATCGATAAGTTCACTTACAAGCGCACATCGATAAGTTCATTTACAAGCACACATCGATAAGTTCACTTACAAGCGCACATCGATAAGTTCACTTACAATCACACATTGGTAAGATCATTTAGAAGCGCACATTGATAAGTTTACTTACAAGCACACATTGATAAGTTCACTTACAATTACACATCGGTAAGATCACTTACAAGCACACATTGATAAGTTCACTTACAATTACACATCGGTAAGATCACTTACAAGCGCACATCGACAAGATCACAAATCTACGCAGGTAATCCCGTTCATCCTTCAGCACACACCCTTTTATTAAAAAAATGAAATCACGAGAGATTAGCAAAGTATTCACTTTTATAATGAATGACCACAATCAGACAGTGGTGACCAGTGTCGTGTCGTGGTTATTACATCAGCCGATGGATGTCGGAAAATAAGTGGACAGAGCATCCTCTGAGATCGTGAGCAGACTATGGGAACACAATGTCCTCATCACCGTGTCACCACCAGGAAACATTTAATATCTGCATTCCAATATTGTGCTACCAATGTCAAATATTGGCACTTACGTCTAAACATAAAAGAAAACTAGTCACCACAGAGATATGATGTTAGAGAAAAGCGCCTGGAGTAACCACAAAAGACAGAATCAGAAGGGATACTATAAGAGAAAGAGTAGGCAATGAGCCAATCATAAGCTACATACAGAAACAAGAAATAAATCGGTTTGTCCAACAAGAGAGAATTATGTGTGATTCCTTACCATTGAGTTATTGGGTTATTTGCGGGTCATCATTATTGCTCTCCCAACATGTCTATAGGTGCTCAGATCCCCTACTCAGCAAGTCCCGCACTGTCCAGCCACTGACGACTCCAGTTCTGTGTTGGTTGATAAGTCTTCTTACTCGCCCACTAAGTTTCTCGTTTCTGGCTGTGCCCATCTTAACTTCTATCTCTTTCATCCAAAGGAGTAACATGGATTCATGGTTGTAGAAGTCCTATGCTTACAATAAAAGGCATATATTGAAAGAGGAGACGGAATAAGTGCAATAGGCAGACCCAGAGTAAGATGGACAGATAACATCAAAGAAACGTTACAACAACATCAATTAACAATGAGTGAATCCGACAGAAGGGAGAAAACCAGAACTTTGTATCTCTCAACACACGAACGGTTACAAGAGGATGTGAAGAAAAAAGATAAAGAGGAAGATTGCCCTTACCACAGACCAAAACGAAACTCCCAGATATCAGGCCAAGTTATTAACCCAAATTATCAATCCAAATTATCAACTCAAATTATCAGTCCAAGTTATCAAGCTCAGATATCAAAGTTATACATTAGTATGCAGCAGTGATATGTCCACAACATAAGCTTATCAAAGTGAGCATCCCACCGGCGCTGCCTGGACATCACATGACTTGATCACGTGTCCAACATTGCGGTTCTTGCAAACATAAGCAGCATCTATTCCCTGCTCAGCCAAAGTCGTGCGTGATGGCTGTCACACGTAACCCGTATACAAGATGACACAATTCTAAAAGACATTCCGTAGAGTGAGATGGAGACAATCACGCGACTTATCGTGCAACCAGGCTCTTCCAAAATTACCTCCCTCCGCTACTTGAATTAGTTCAATGTCAACAGAGAAAGGAAGAAAAAGTGAGCCACATTTGTAGAGAAATAGCGCTCCAAATGTTCCAGGAAGTTTCTAAAACTGAGTAATCCGAGAACGAAATAAGAGCCCTCTTGCCCAATATGCTCCAGGAAAAATACCTCAGAGATTCATGGATACTGGTTTTCATAGATGGAACCACAACTGAAGTCTTAAACAAGGGAGGTAGTGGTATCTATATAACCTACCAGAGAGTGGTATCTATATAACCTACCAGAGAGTGGTATCTATATAACCTACAAGAGAGTGGTATCCATATAACCTACCAGAGAGTGGTATCTATATAACCTACAAGAGAGTGGTATCCATATAACCTACCAGAGAGTGGTATCTATATAACCTACCCAGACAGTGACTTCTATATAACCTACCCAGACAGTGAGATCTATATAACCTACCAGAGAGTGGTATCTATATAACCTACAAGAGAGTGGTATCCATATAACCTACCAGAGAGTGGTATCTATATAACCTACCCAGACAGTGACATCTATATAACCTACAAGACAGTGAGATCTATATAACCTACAAGAAAGTGACATCTATATAACCTACAAGACAGTGACATCTATATAACCTACCAGACAGTGGCATCTATATAACCTACCAGACAGTGGCATCTATATAACCTACCAGACAGTGGTTTCTATATAACCTACCCAGACAGTGACATCTATATAACCTACCAGACAGTGGTTTCTATATAACCTACCCAGACAGTGACATCTATATAACCTACCAAACAGTGGCATCTATATAACCTACCCTGACAATGGCATCCATATAACCTACCCAGACAATGGCATCCATATAACCTACCAGAGGGTGACATCTATAAAAATTACCAGAGAGGGGTTTCTATATAACCTACCCAGACAGTGACATCTATATAACCTACAAGACAGTGACATCTATATAACCTACCAGACAGTGACATCTATATAACCTACAAGACAGTGACATCTATATAACCTACAAGACAGTGACATCTATATAACCTACCAGACAGTGGCATCTATATAACCTACCAGACAGTGGCATCTATATAACCTACCAGACAGTGGTTTCTATATAACCTACCCAGACAGTGACATCTATATAACCTACCAGACAGTGGTTTCTATATAACCTACCAGACAATGACATCTATATAATCTACCCAGACAGTGACATCTATATAACCTACCAGACAGTGACATCTAATTAACCTACCTAGACAGTAGTATCTATATAACCTACCAGACAGTGACATCTAAACAACCTACCCAGACAATGACATCTATATAACCTACCTAGACAGTGACATCTATATAACCTACCAGACAGTGACATCTATATAACATACCAGACAGTAGTATCTATATATTCTACCCAGACAGTGACATCTATATAACCTACCCAGACAGTGACATCTATATAACCTACCAGACAGTGACATATATATAACCTACCCAGACAGTGACATCTATATAACCTACCAGACAGTGACATATATATAACCTACCAGACAGTGACATCTATATACCCTACCAGACAGTGACATATATATAACCTACCCAGACAGTGACATCTATATAACCTACCCAGACAGTGACATCTATATAACCTACCAGACAGTGACATCTATATAACCTACCCAGACAGTGACATCTATATAACCTACCAGACAGTGACAACTATATAACCTGCCAGACAGTGACATCTATATAACCTGCCAGACAGTGACATCTATATAACCTACCCAGACAGTGACATCTATATAACCTACCAGACAGTGACATCTATATAACCTACCCAGACAGTGACATCTATATAACCTACCAGACAGTGACATCTATATAACCTACCAGACAGTGACATCTATATAACCTACCAGACAGTGACATCTATATAACCTACCCAGACAGTGACAACTATATAACCTGCCAGACAGTGACATCTATATAACCTACCAGACAGTGACATCTATATAACCTACCAGACAGTGACATCTATATAACCTACCAGACAGTGACATCTATATAACCTACCCAGACAGTGACATCTATATAACCTACCAGACAGTGACATCTATATAACCTACCAGACAGTAGTATCTATATAACCTACCAGACAGTGACATCTATATAACCTACCAGACAGTAGTATCTATATAACCTACCAGACAGTGACATCTATATAACCTACCAGACAGTAGTATCTATATAACCTACCAGACAGTGACATCTATATAACCTACCAGACAGTAGTATCTATATAACCTACCCAGACAGTGACATCTATATAACCTACCAGACAGTGACATCTATATAACCTACCAGACAGTAGTATCTATATAACCTACCAGACAGTGACATCTATATAACCTACCAGACAGTAGTATCTATATAACCTACCCAGACAGTGACATCTATATAACCTACCAGACAGTGACATCTATATAACCTACAAGACAGTAGTATCTATATAACCTACCAGACAGTGACATCTATATAACCTACCAGACAGTGACATCTATATAACCTACCAGACAGTGACATCTATATAACCTACCAGACAGTAGTATCTATATAACCTACCCAGACAGTGACATCTATATAACCTACCAGACAGTGACATCTATATAACCTACCAGACAGTAGTATCTATATAACCTGCCAGACAGTGACATCTATATAACCTACCAGACAGTAGTATCTATATAACCTACCAGACAGTAGTATCTATATAACCTACCAGACAGTGACATCTATATAACCTACCAGACAGTAGTATCTATATAACCTACCAGACAGTAGTATCTATATAACCTACCAGACAGTAGTATCTATATAACCTACCAGACAGTAGTATCTATATAACCTACCAGACAGTAGTATCTATATAACCTACCAGACAGTAGTATCTATATAACCTACCAGACAGTGACATCTATATAACCTACCAGACAGTAGTATCTATATAACCTACCAGACAGTAGTATCTATATAACCTACCAGACAGTGACATCTATATAACCTACCAGACAGTAGTATCTATATAACCTACCAGACAGTAGTATCTATATAACCTACCAGACAGTAGTATCTATATAACCTACCAGACAGTAGTATCTATATAACCTACCAGACAGTAGTATCTATATAACCTACCAGACAGTAGTATCTATATAACCTACCAGACAGTGACATCTATATAACCTACCAGACAGTGACATCTATATAACCTACCAGACAGTGACATCTATATAACCTACCAGACAGTGACATCTATATAACCTACCAGACAGTGACATCTATATAACCTACCAGACAGTAGTATCTATATAACCTACCAGACAGTGACATCTATATAACCTACCAGACAGTGACATCTATATAACCTACCCAGACAGTGACATCTATATAACCTACCAGACAGTGACATCTATATAACCTACCAGACAGTGACATCTATATAACCTACCAGACAGTGACATCTATATAACCTACCAGACAGTGACATCTATATAACCTACCAGACAGTGACATCTATATAACCTACCCAGACAGTGACATCTATATAACCTACCAGACAGTGACATCTATATAACCTACCAGACAGTGACATCTATATAACCTACCCAGACAGTGACATCTATATAACCTACCCAGACAGTGACATCTATATAACCTACCCAGACAGTGACATCTATATAACCTGCCAGACAGTGACATCTATATAACCTGCCAGACAGTGACATCTATATAACCTACCCAGACAGTGACATCTATATAACCTGCCAGACAGTGACATCTATATAACCTACCCAGACAGTGACATCTATATAACCTACCAGACAGTGACATCTATATAACCTACCAGACAGTGACATCTATATAACCTGCCAGACAGTGACATCTATATAACCTACCAGACAGTGACATCTATATAACCTGCCAGACAGTGACATCTATATAACCTACCCAGACAGTGACATCTATATAACCTACCCAGACAGTGACATCTATATAACCTACCCAGACAGTGACATCTATATAACCTACCCAGACAGTGACATCTATATAACCTACCCAGACAGTGACATCTATATAACCTACCAGACAGTGACATCTATATAACCTACCCAGACAGTGACATCTATATAACCTACCCAGACAGTGACATCTATATAACCTACCAGACAGTGACATCTATATAACCTACCAGACAGTGACATCTATATAACCTACCAGACAGTAGTATCTATATAACCTACCCAGACAGTGACATCTATATAACCTACCAGACAGTGACATCTATATAACCTACCAGACAGTAGTATCTATATAACCTACCAGACAGTGACATCTATATAACCTACCAGACAGTAGTATCTATATAACCTACCCAGACAGTGACATCTATATAACCTACCAGACAGTGACATCTATATAACCTACAAGACAGTAGTATCTATATAACCTACCAGACAGTGACATCTATATAACCTACCAGACAGTGACATCTATATAACCTACCAGACAGTGACATCTATATAACCTACCAGACAGTAGTATCTATATAACCTACCCAGACAGTGACATCTATATAACCTACCAGACAGTGACATCTATATAACCTACCAGACAGTAGTATCTATATAACCTACCAGACAGTGACATCTATATAACCTACCAGACAGTAGTATCTATATAACCTACCAGACAGTAGTATCTATATAACCTACCAGACAGTGACATCTATATAACCTACCAGACAGTAGTATCTATATAACCTACCAGACAGTAGTATCTATATAACCTACCAGACAGTAGTATCTATATAACCTACCAGACAGTAGTATCTATATAACCTACCAGACAGTAGTATCTATATAACCTACCAGACAGTAGTATCTATATAACCTACCAGACAGTGACATCTATATAACCTACCAGACAGTAGTATCTATATAACCTACCAGACAGTAGTATCTATATAACCTACCAGACAGTGACATCTATATAACCTACCAGACAGTAGTATCTATATAACCTACCAGACAGTAGTATCTATATAACCTACCAGACAGTAGTATCTATATAACCTACCAGACAGTAGTATCTATATAACCTACCAGACAGTAGTATCTATATAACCTACCAGACAGTAGTATCTATATAACCTACCAGACAGTGACATCTATATAACCTACCAGACAGTGACATCTATATAACCTACCAGACAGTGACATCTATATAACCTACCAGACAGTGACATCTATATAACCTACCAGACAGTGACATCTATATAACCTACCAGACAGTAGTATCTATATAACCTACCAGACAGTGACATCTATATAACCTACCAGACAGTGACATCTATATAACCTACCCAGACAGTGACATCTATATAACCTACCAGACAGTGACATCTATATAACCTACCAGACAGTGACATCTATATAACCTACCAGACAGTGACATCTATATAACCTACCAGACAGTGACATCTATATAACCTACCAGACAGTGACATCTATATAACCTACCCAGACAGTGACATCTATATAACCTACCAGACAGTGACATCTATATAACCTACCAGACAGTGACATCTATATAACCTACCCAGACAGTGACATCTATATAACCTACCCAGACAGTGACATCTATATAACCTACCCAGACAGTGACATCTATATAACCTGCCAGACAGTGACATCTATATAACCTGCCAGACAGTGACATCTATATAACCTACCCAGACAGTGACATCTATATAACCTGCCAGACAGTGACATCTATATAACCTACCCAGACAGTGACATCTATATAACCTACCAGACAGTGACATCTATATAACCTACCAGACAGTGACATCTATATAACCTGCCAGACAGTGACATCTATATAACCTACCAGACAGTGACATCTATATAACCTGCCAGACAGTGACATCTATATAACCTACCCAGACAGTGACATCTATATAACCTACCCAGACAGTGACATCTATATAACCTACCCAGACAGTGACATCTATATAACCTACCCAGACAGTGACATCTATATAACCTACCCAGACAGTGACATCTATATAACCTACCAGACAGTGACATCTATATAACCTACCCAGACAGTGACATCTATATAACCTACCCAGACAGTGACATCTATATAACCTACCAGACAGTGACATCTATATAACCTACCAGACAGTGACATCTATATAACCTACCAGACAGTGACATCTATATAACCTACCAGACAGTGACATCTATATAACCTACCAGACAGTGACATCTATATAACCTACCAGACAGTGACATCTATATAACCTACCAGACAGTGACATCTATATAACCTACCAGACAGTGACATCTATATAACCTACCAGACAGTGACATCTATATAACCTACCCAGACAGTGACATCTATATAACCTACCCAGACAGTGACATCTATATAACCTACCCAGACAGTGACATCTATATAACCTACCAGACAGTGACATCTATATAACCTACCAGACAGTGACATCTATATAACCTACCAGACAGTGACATCTATATAACCTACCCAGACAGTGACATCTATATAACCTACCCAGACAGTGACATCTATATAACCTACCCAGACAGTGACATCTATATAACCTACCCAGACAGTGACATCTATATAACCTACCCAGACAGTGACATCTATATAACCTACCAGACAGTGACATCTATATAACCTACCCAGACAGTGACATCTATATAACCTACCCAGACAGTGACATCTATATAACCTACCAGACAGTGACATCTATATAACCTACCAGACAGTGACATCTATATAACCTACCAGACAGTGACATCTATATAACCTACCAGACAGTGACATCTATATAACCTACCCAGACAGTGACATCTATATAACCTGCCAGACAGTGACATCTATATAACCTACCCAGACAGTGACATCTATATAACCTACCCAGACAGTGACATCTATATAACCTACCAGACAGTAGTATCTATATAACCTACCCAGACAGTGACATCTATATAACCTACCCAGACAGTGACATCTATATAACCTACCCAGACAGTGATATCTATATAACCTACCCAGACAGTGACATCTATATAACCTACCGGACAATGGTATCTATATAACCTACCAGACAGTGACATCTATATAACCTACCCAGACAGTGACATCTATATAACCTACCAGACAGTGACATCTATATAACCTACAAGACAGTGACATCTATATAACCTACCAGACAGTGACATCTATATAACCTACCAGACAGTGACATCTATATAACCTACCAGACAGTGACATCTATATAACCTACCCAGGCAGTGACATCTATATAACCTACCAGACAGTAGTATCTATATAACCTACCGGACAGTGGTATCTATATAACCTACCCAGACAGTGACATCTATATAACCTACCAGACAGTGACATCTATATAACCTACCAGACAGTGACATCTATATAACCTACCAGACAGTGACATCTATATAACCTACCAGACAGTGACATCTATATAACCTACCAGACAGTGACATCTATATAACCTGCCAGACAGTGACATCTATATAACCTACCAGACAGTGACATCTATATAACCTACCAGACAGTGACATCTATATAACCTACCCAGGCAGTGACATATAAATAACCTACCTGACAGTGACATCTATATAACCTACCAGACAGTGACATCTATATAACCTACCAGACAGTGACATCTATATAACCTACCTGACAGTGACATCTATATAACCTACCAGACAGTGACATCTATATAACCTACCAGACAGTGACATCTATATAACCTACCAGACAGTGACATCTATATAACCTACCCAGACAGTGACATCTATATAACCTACCAGACAGTGACATCTATATAACCTACCAGACAGTAGTATCTATATAACCTACCAGACAGTAGTATCTATATAACCTACCAGACAGTAACATCTATATAACCTACCCAGACAGTGACATCTATATAACCTACCCAGACAGTGGTATCTATATAACCTACCCAGACAGTGATATCTATATAACCTACCCAGACAGTGACATCTATATAACCTACCCAGACAGTGATATCTATATAACCTACCCAGACAGTGATATCTATATAACCTACCCAGACAGTAACATCTATATAACCTACCCAGACAGTGACATCTATATAACCTACCCAGACAGTGGTATCTATATAACCTACCCAGACAGTGATATCTATATAACCTACCAGGCAGTGGCATCTATATAACCTACCCAGACAGTGGTATCTATAAAACCTACCCAGACAGTGACATCTATATTACCTACCAGACAGTGACATCTATATAACCTACCCAGACAGTGACATCTATATAACCTACCAGACAGTGACATCTATATAACCTACCAGACAGTAGTATCTATATAACCTACCAGACAGTAGTATCTATATAACCTACCAGACAGTAACATCTATATAACCTACCCAGACAGTGACATCTATATAACCTACCCAGACAGTGGTATCTATATAACCTACCCAGACAGTGATATCTATATAACCTACCCAGACAGTGACATCTATATAACCTACCCAGACAGTGATATCTATATAACCTACCCAGACAGTAACATCTATATAACCTACCCAGACAGTGACATCTATATAACCTACCCAGACAGTGGTATCTATATAACCTACCCAGACAGTGATATCTATATAACCTACCAGGCAGTGGCATCTATATAACCTACCCAGACAGTGACATCTATATAACCTACCCAAGCGGACAGACATTCTCTTCCAGCTGGAGAAAGCGGTTTACATCTTAGAGCAGTGGCACTCCACGCAGCCATAAAGACTTTCTAAATACAAGAGGTCCCAAATCTTAAAATTGTCATTCTCTTCGATGCAAAGTCGGCTATACAAGGAATGTAAAGCCCCAAACCGGACAGACTCATCGAAGAGAGGTTGGGGACTGCTTGGTCTCGGGGCAAGACGCCGGTCTGGAGACAGATAGATTTGGAGTTCAAATCCCGGCTGCGCCAGTTGCAATTTTTATTTATGATTTCTCTCTGTGGCAACCTCCCCTGGTCTCAGCAGCGGGGCCCGGCTTGAAACGTCAATTACTCATCGACTGAAAAAAATATGAAAACCTCCGAAGACGGAGTTATCTGCTAGTGCTGCGAGGGACCCTGTGCACACCGCTACCAGGGAAAAACCTATAAACACGCACAATTCAGTTCCTAGTCTTTAGGAACTTCGCCAGAGGTGAATGTTGGCGAACGGAGCAAAAAATAAAGAACAACATATGATCGCTGTCAGAAAAGACAGAACTAGTCCTGCTATACCAGCACATTGTGGCATCCCTGGAAATGAGAAAGCAGGTGGGTGCCTTCAACAGTCCAGTCAATCCCAGAGCCTCAAAGAAATTTTTTCTCAATCCTCAAGGAAATTAGGAAAACAGAATGGAGGGAGCTGCATGGAAAATATGAGCCAGAACATGACAGCTTAAACAAACTTAGAAGAATTGAGATTCAGAACAGGTCATTGTGACCTCAGAGCACATCTATCCAAGATAGGACACAGAGAGATTGTAACTTGTTACTACGGAACAGCCAAACAAACTCTATATACTCTAATAAACTACAGGACTGCAGCACTATCAACACTCTAACTACAGGACTGCAGCACTATCAACACTCTAACTACAGGACTGCAGCACTATCAACACTCTAACTACAGGACTGCAGCACTATCAACACTCTAACTACAGAACTGCAGCACTATCAACACTCTAACTACAGAACTGCAGCACTATCAACACTCTAACTACAGGACTGCAGCACTATCAACACTCTAACTACAGGACTGCAGCACTATGAACACTCTAACTACAGAAATATGGCCCCAGAAACAATCCTACAAGACAAGTTCATTGGAACCGGTGACGGCCTCAAACACTCCGCCATGTTCGTGACTAAAGCTGGTCGAAATGTCCAAACACAGCAGTAACTGGTCGAAATGTCCAAACACAGCAGTAGCTGGTCGAAATATCCAAACACAGCAGTAGCTGGCCGCTAAAGAAGGCGAAAGTGGCATTATTGTTTTACAATAAAGGATATATGTCCTACTGTACTGCTAGAACACCAGTCTATATATGTCCCACTGTACTGCTAGAACACCAGTCTATATATGTCCCAGTGTACTGCTAGAACACCAGTCTATATATGTCCCAGTGTACTGCTAGAACACCAGTCTATATATGTCCCAGTGTACTGCTAGAACACCAGTCTATATATGTCCCAGTGTACTGCTAGAACACCAGTCTATATATGTCCCAGTGTACTGCTAGAACACCAGTCTATATATGTCCCAGTGTACTGCTAGAACACCAGTCTATATATGTCCCAGTGTACTGCTAGAACACCAGTCTATATATGTCCCAGTGTACTGCTAGAACACCAGTCTATATATGTCCCAGTGTACTGCTAGAACACCAGTCTATATATGTCCCAGTGTACTGCTAGAGCACCAGTCTATATATGTCCCAGTGTACTGCTAGAACACCAGTCTATATATGTCCCAGTGTACTGCTAGAACACCAGTCTATATATGTCCCAGTGTACTGCTAGAACACCAGTCTATATATGTCCCAGTGTACTGCTAGAACACCAGTCTATATATGTCCCAGTGTACTGCTAGAACACCAGTCTATATATGTCCCAGTGTACTGCTAGAACACCAGTCTATATATGTCCCAGTGTACTGCTAGAACACCAGTCTATATATGTCCCAGTGTACTGCTAGAACACCAGTCTATATATGTCCCAGTGTACTGCTAGAACACCAGTCTATATATGTCCCAGTGTACTGCTAGAACACCAGTCTATATATGTCCCAGTGTACTGCTAGAACACCAGTCTATATATGTCCCAGTGTACTGCTAGAACACCAGTCTATATATGTCCCAGTGTACTGCTAGAACACCAGTCTATATATGTCCCAGTGTATTGCAAGAACACGAGTAAGAATAGGCTAAGTTTAGACAAGTCACAGACAAAAAACGAGGACAACGCGAGCGCTAGAATGAGACTTTTCTTGAATTTAATTTAACATCTGAAGGGGAAGTAATCATTGGTTATATCGATCTTAAAATAAGCTAAGAATGTTCATGTGGTCTCCTTAACCGGCCACATCAATGTTGCACAGCGGCAGGAACGTACTATTATTGAACACAGCGTTTACAATATCTTGACAATCGGCACATAGAACGAAGAGCTTGAGCAATCTGTCTATCTGGTACTGTCTGTCTGTCTGGTATTGTCTGTATTCCTTCTAAATCCAGTCTGTCTCAAGCTGGTCTTCCTCTTCTCGCTAGTTTACGGCTATGCCTCGATATCTATGCCTTTCGGCCCGACACATCCATCCTCGGTTTTGATTAATAGAGTTTTCCTTAACAGTATTTGCCCGGATAATGGCCTTGTTTTGCCAAATCTTTTCGATTTGTAACTGCCAAGGGTTTTTTAACGTGCGCGGCGGCACACGGGACCTCTTGTCTTTTGTCGTTTTCTGAGGAGGCTTGAGATCTAATCTCATTAGCCAGAGGTCGGGGGAGGACAAGAAACTATAGATTTGGTTCTTGAGAAGCTCCCATCGCCTGGCTGGGTTCGAACCCATGACCTTCTTGTCCAGGATGGACGTCTCACCTCTAGAAGTCCCCAAGCTGGTCAGGGGTCGACGTCTCACCTCTAGAAGTCCCCAAGCTGGTCTAGGGGTCGACGTCTCACCTCTAGAAGTCCCCAAGCTGGTCTAGGGGTCGACGTCTCACCTCTAGAAGTCCCCAAGCTGGTCTAGGGGTCGACGTCTCACCTCTAGAAGTCCCCATTCTGGTCTAGGGGTCGACGTCTTACATCTAGAAGTCCCCAAGCTGGTCTAGGGGTCGACGTTTTACCTCTAGATGTACCCAAGCTGGTCTAGGGGTCGACGTCTCACCTCTAGAAGTCCCCAAGCTGGTCAGGGATCGTCGTCTCACCTCTAGAAGTCCCCAAACTGCTCTAAGGGTCGACGTTTTACCTCTAGAAGTCCCCAAGCTGGTCTAGGGGTCGACGTCTCACCTCTAGAAGTCCCCAAGCTGGTCTAGGGGTCGACGTCTCACCTCTAGAAGTCCCCAAGCTGGTCTAGGGGTCGACGTCTTACATCTAAAAGTACCAAAGCTGGTCTAGGGGTCAACGTCTTACATCTATAAGTCCCCAAGCTGGTCTAGGGGTCGACGTCTCACCTCTAGAAGTCCCCAAGCTGGTCTAGGGGTCGACGCTCACCTCTAGAAGTCCCCAAGCTGGTCTAGGGGTCGACGTCTTACCTCTAGAAGTCCCCAAGCTGGTCTAGGGGTCGACGCTCACCTCTAGAAGTCCCCAAGCTGGTCTAGGGGTCGACGCTCACCTCTAGAAGTCCCCAAGCTGGTCTAGGGGTCGACGCTCACCTCTAGAAGTCCCCAAGCTGGTCTAGGGGTCGACGTCTTACATCTAGAAGTCCCCAAGCTGGTCTAGGGGTCGACGTCTTACATCTAGAAGTCCCCAAGCTGGTCTAGGGGTCGACGTCTTACATCTAGAAGTCCCCAAGCTGGTCTAGGGGTCAACGTCTCACCTCTAGAAGTCCCCAAGCTGGTCTAGGGGTCGACGTCTCACCTCTAGAAGTCCCCAAGCTGGTCTAGGGGTCGACGTCTTACATCTAGAAGTCCCCAAGCTGGTCTAGGGGCCGACGTCTCACCTCTAGAAGTCCCCAAGCTGGTCTAGGGGTCGACGTTTTATATCTAGAAGTCCCCAAGCTGGTCTAGGGGCCGACGTCTCACCTCTAGAAGTCCCCAAGCTGGTCTAGGGGCCGACGTCTCACCTCTAGAAGTCCCCAAGCTGGTCTAGGGGTCGACGTCTTACATCTAGAAGTCCCCAAGCTGGTCTAGGGGTCGACGTCTTACATCTAGAAGTCCCAAGCTTGTCTAAATGGACGTTGGAAGGTAATGGTCTAAGATTCGTGCGTGCCAGCTCATCGATGTCATCTCCACAAACTTTGCTATAAAAAAAAAATATCTGTAAATGGTTTTTGATTTGACCGCATTGACGGTATCCCAGTTGAATGAAAGATGCTAGCTTTTGTGATACTGGAGCAGGCCACGTGGTTTTGTTGCAAGTCTTGTTGATGTTGTAGATTGTGATTGAAATCTCAGGGCGAGGAAGGAATGTACCAGTGTTCGTATTAATGTCTCTAAGATTCCTCGCTCTGTTAATTCGTTGTCTTAGACATTGAGTTATCACATGAGATGATTACTCTTACATCACATTACGATTAGCATATTCAATGGAATTGATAACTCACAATGTTGGGAACAACCTCGGTCTTTATTCTTTTGTCTACGAGCCTGGACGTAACAAATCTCACAGCAGTGGAATCATATCCCTGCTGTACTACATTAGAATTGTGTGGGTCTGCTTAGTGAATCGACGGTGTATGTGCGGCCACGCAGTGGACATGTCTAACTTATCTAACATCTCTGAATTTCCTTATGTTTTACCATACCTAACTTGAAACTTGCACAACTCAATTATCAATATCCTTAGGAATTCTGTAGACAACTCATCACTGGCTTATAATAACTCCATGGTTCTGGAATTCACTGATAGCTTCTATATCTCTTTCTGATTATATTACAATTCTAATGGTGCTGCAAATTTGTTGATAACTTTTAATACTTCTTAATTCTCTAACTATTCTATCCAACCTCTCTACCTTGAGGCAGGTTCCAATATCACCCTTAACTTGACATCTTCCTGGTATCTCCTACACGCTTCGAAGGAGTAACTCCAAAATCTCCATAGAAAGTCTCCGATTACTATTTTGGTTGCCAGTTAGGCTCTTCATATTTCTTGGGCATTCCGGGTATCTGACGTGGGCAGTCCTGGGAACTCCGCCTTACTATCCTAGAACACACATTTCACTTATTGATTGCTTGTCAATCGCCTATCATTTAATGATAAGTCTTGACCAACATCTGTCAATCACTCCTCCCAGTTGACTCCTTAAAACAAAGCTGTCCTTGACCTTTCCTGACTACTGGTTCTATCATAGAAGTCTTTTGATCTTGTGTCTACTACCACTGGACATCAGAGAAATCTTAGTGTCTACTACAACTGGACATCAGAGAAATCTTCGTGTCTACTACAACTGGACATCAGAGAAATCTTAGTGTCTACTACAACTGGACATCAGAGAAATCTTCGTGTCTACTACCACTGCATATCAGAGAAATCTTCGTGTCTACTACCACTGGACATCAGAGAAATCTTCGTGTCTACTACCACTGGATATCAGAGAAATCTTGTGTCTACTACCACTGGACATCAGAGAAATCTTGTGTCTACTACCACTGGACATCAGAGAAATCTTAGTGTCTACTATCACTGGACATCAGAGAAATCTTCGTGTCTACTACCACTGGACATCAGAGAAATCTTCGTGTCTACTACCACTGGACATCAGAGAAATCTTCGTGTCTACTACCACTGGACATCAGAGAAATCTTGTGTCTACTACCACTGGACATCAGAGAAATGTTCGTGTCTACTACCACTGGACATCAGAGAAATCTTTGTGTCTACTACCACTGGACATCAGAGAAATCTTTGTGTCTACTACCACTGGACATCAGAGAAATCTTTGTGTCTACTACCACTGGACATCAGAGAAATCTTTGTGTCTACTACCACTGGACATCAGAGAACTCTTCGTGTCTACTACCACTGGACATCAGAGAACTCTTCGTGTCTACTACCACTGGACATCAGAGAAATCTTATGTCTACTACCACTGGACATCAGAGAAATCTTTGTGTCTACTACCACTGGATATCAGAGAAATCTTATGTCTACTACCACTGGACATCAGAGAACTCTTTGTGTCTACTACCTGGGCATCATAGCAAATCTTCGGTCCTTGGAACCTTCCGTTCAGTCCTTTACATCAAATCGGCCGATCTCTCTGAGAAATCTACTCTTCTTACTGTTATTTACGTCCTCTACCTGTGTCCGTGGAAGGCTAGCCAGACCTCCGTCTCCCTTCTTACTGTTATTTACGTCCTCTACCTGTGTCCGTGGAAGGCTAGCCAGACCTCCGTCTCCCTTCTTACTGTTATTTACGTCCTCTACCTGTGTCCGTGGAAGGCTAGCCAGACCTCCGTCTCCCTTCTTACTGTTATTTACGTCCTCTACCTGTGTCCGTGGAAGGCTAGCCAGACCTCCGTCTCCCTTCTTACTGTTATTTACGTCCTCTACCTGTGTCCGTGGAAGGCTAGCCAGACCTCCGTCTCCCTTCTTACTGTTATTTACGTCCTCTACCTGTGTCCGTGGAAGGCTAGCCAGACCTCCGTCTCCCTTCTTACTGTTATTTACGTCCTCTACCTGTGTCCGTGGAAGGCTAGCCAGACCTCCGTCTCCCTTCTTACTGTTATTTACGTCCTCTACCTGTGTCCGTGGAAGGCTAGCCAGACCTCCGTCTCCCTTCTTACTGTTAGTTACGTCCTCTACCTGTGTCCGTGGAAGGCTAGCCAGACCTCCGTCTCCCTTCTTACTGTTAGTTACGTCCTCTACCTGTGTCCGTGGAAGGCTAGCCAGACCTCCGTCTCCCTTCTTACTGTTAGTTACGTCCTCTACCTGTGTCCGTGGAAGGCTAGCCAGGCCTCCGTCTCCCTTCTTACTGTTATTTACGTCCTCTACCTGTGTCCGTGGAAGGCTAGCCAGACCTCCGTCTCCCTTCTTACTGTTAGTTACGTCCTCTACCTGTGTCCGTGGAAGGCTAGCCAGACCTCCGTCTCCCTTCTTACTGTTATTTACGTCCTCTACCTGTGTCCGTGGAAGGCTAGCCAGACCTCCGTCTCCCTTCTTACTGTTAGTTACGTCCTCTACCTGTGTCCGTGGAAGGCTAGCCAGACCTCCGTCTCCCTTCTTACTGTTAGTTACGTCCTCTACCTGTGTCCGTGGAAGGCTAGCCAGACCTCCGTCTCCCTTCTTACTGTTAGTTACGTCCTCTACCTGTGTCCGTGGAAGGCTAGCCAGGCCTCCGTCTCCCTTCTTCAGCTGTTTTTTTCGTTAACTACCTAGGCTGGTTATCTCCAAATATTTCAGTCCAGTCCGAGTCCGCGAAGCGACCTCTCTGTGCCCACATACGAGGAATGACCGTCCTAGATCGTGCATTTCTTGATCTCTTGTTTCTTGTTTTATTCAACTTCCTGTTTTATCCCTTCGAAATGCTCACATTATTACATGAGAAGAGGACGCGACTCATACATTGGCACAAACGTGCGATATACTCATGGGCATACATATAATACGTATCTATCACTAAAAATGTCAAAATTATGATTTAGTAGAGATGTATATATGGACATGTAGATAAGACTTAACCATACAATATATGTAATTTCCCCGTTAATATCACACATATAAGATGTTTCCAATTAACACATACAAGATATGTATCTTATCAACACACGCAAGCTACCTTTCTATTAATTCACATCATCATCATCATCATTGACCCTGTCTGCTGGCGTGATAATTTTTTCCCCTACAGTGTTATATATATACGCCTATTTATCGTCTTGTTTCTTTTCTCTCTCTCTGTTTTGCTCTTCCTTTTCTTCCCTCGATTTTTCCTGTTGTCACAATATACTCCAGCGGAACCCTTCATACGACCAGAAAATTATCTCTCCTAATGTTGATAATTACTTCCTTTTTTATTCCTCTTTCCTCTTCTAGACCACCCATTACTCTGTTTACCTGTCCAAGGTATTCTCATCATTCTTCTGTAAAATCACACTTCTGTAGCCTCAACGATTTTCTTGTTTGTTATTCTACTGCCCAGGCTAGACATCCTTATGCCAAGATTATTGTTAACACACAAGACTGAGTAGCAGTTACCTACATGGGAAGATAGATAGGGCATATAGAAGAATTACATCAACAGACAACGGTGGTAAAGATCCCTGTTTTAAAAGATCATGAGCCCTCGCCATACAATCCTAGGATACACGTAGTGGTGACAGATTGTTAACACACGTGAACTGCAACAGCTTGACAGATTGTTAACATATGTGAACTCCAACAGCTTGACAGATTGTTAACAAATGTGAACTCCAACAGCTTGACAGATTGTTAACATATGTGAACTCCAACAGCTTGACAGATTGTTAACATATGTGAACTCCAACAGCTTGACAGTATTGTTGACATATGTGAACTCCAACAGCTTGACAGTATTGTTGACATATGTCAACTCCAACAGCTTGACAGTATTGTTGACATATGTCAACTCCAACAGCTTGACAGTATTGTTGACATATGTCAACTCCAACAGCTTGACAGTATTGTTCACGACGACATCAGCAACAAGATGACACAATTGTTCACCAAAAAAATCGTATAATAACAGTGTAAAAATCAAGATAACAAGAGTGCTCACAACAACACAATAGCAACAGTGTTGACAACAACAAGATAGTAACAGTGTTGACAACAACAACAAACTAACAACAGTGTTCACAGGCCGAAACATTGTTCAACTTTGTGTCTTCTATCAATCACTTCAAGCTTTTACCAAACCATTTTTTCTAATTTTTAAAAAAATTATCATTTACAATACAACAAGATTACAACAATTTTCACAACAACAATATAGCAACAGTGTTTACAGCAACAACAACAAGCTAACAAGAGTGTTTACAGCAACAACAACAAGCTAACAAGAGTGTTTACAGCAACAACAAGCTAACAAGAATGTTTACATCAACAACAACAAGCTAACAAAAGTGTTTACAGCAACAACTTCAAGCTAACAAAAGTGTTTACAGCAGCAACATGTTAGCAAGAGTGTTTACAGCAACAACAACAAGCTACCAAGAGTGTTTACAGCAACAACAACAAGCTAACAAAAGTGTTTACAGCAACAACAACAAGCTAACAAGAGTGTTTACAGCAACAACAACAAACTACCAAGAGTGTTTACAGCAACAACAACAAGCTACCAAGAGTGTTTACAGCAACAACAACAAGCTAACAAGAGTGTTTACAGCAACAACAACAAGCTAACAAGAGTGTTTACAGCAACAACAACAAGCTAACAAGAGTGTTTACAGCAACAACAAGCTAACAAGAATGTTTACATCAACAACAACAAGCTAACAAGAATGTTTACATCAACAACAACAAGCTAACAAAAGTGTTTACAGCAACAACAACAAGCTACCAAGAGTGTTTACAGCAACAACAACAAGCTAACAAGAGTGTTTACAGCAACAACAACAAGCTACCAAGAGTGTTTACAGCAACAACAACAAGCTAACAAAAGTGTTTACAGCAACAACAACAAGCTACCAAGAGTGTTTACAACAACAACAAGCTAACAAGAGTGTTTACAGCAACAACAAGCTAACAAGAATGTTTACATCAACAACAACAAGCTAACAAAAGTGTTTACATCAAAAACAACAAGCTACCAAGAGTGTTTACAGCAACAACAACAAGCTAACAAGAGTGTTTACAGCAACAACAACAAGCTACCAAGAGTATTTACAGCAACAACAACAAGCTACCAAGAGTATTTACAGCAACAACAACAAGCTACCAAGAGTGTTTACAGCAACAACAACAAGCTAACAAGAGTATTTACAGCAACAACAACAAGCTAACAAGAGTGTTTACAGCAACAGCAACAAACTAACAAGAGTGTTTACAGCAACAACAGCAAGCTAACAGGGGTGTTTACATCAACAACAACAAGCTAACAAGAGTGTTTACAGCAACAACAAGCTAACAAGAATGTTGACAACAACAAGAAGATAACAACATCAACGAACAGGTTTGCTGTCAGGGACATCGTCAGACAAGCTCACTCACTGTGACCGCAAGTAGAACAAACAATCGCCAAGAGCAATATCAGCGGAGGTGCAAGGCCCATAACCAGGACGTCACACTTCAATAGCCAACCAGCATTGTCCAACGCTGACGTCAGCTGTGAACACAAGCAGATTCACAATTGAGAACTACACGCGGACGTTGTGTATGTTACAGCTAGACTTTGTGAACACACATATGAAGAACAACAATGAACAAAGACATCATCACGTGACACACCAGTTCTGTCATCATCATCAAGTACCGGGCCTAGTGGCGTAGGTGATCATGTCTCTCCACAACTTTCGATCTCGGCAGCTATTTATCATTTCTGTTGTTGACCTTCTGCCAAGCCATTCTCTTAAGCTGTCTGTTATTTTTTCTCTTTGCTTCCCTCTATCTATTCGCCCCTCAATTTTCCCAGTTGTTACAATATATTCCAGTTGTTCTCTTCTCATTACATGGCCAAACAATGATGATTGTGTAGACGATCCATAATTCTCCTCCCACAGTACATCAATTCTGTTGTTGACTGTTTTCCTGCCCCCCACATCAAGCTATGTAGTGTGTTCTTTCTTTGTCGATCTTTCTCTCCCTGTATTTTACCAGTTGTAACCAAGAATTCCAACTTTTCCCTTCTTAAGATGTGACCGAAAAATATTGGTTTTTCTTTCAGATGTTTTTATGAGCTCCCTTTTTGTGCTGGCCTCCTTGAGAATTTCCTCATTAGTCTCTTTAGCTTTCCAGGAAACTTTCAACATTCTTCTGAGAAATCCCATCTCTGCGGCATGCAATTGTCTTTTCGTTTGTTTGTCTACTGTCCATGATTTTCCTCCATAGCTGATAATTTGTTCTATATAGCACCGATGAACTCTCTTTCTCACTTCTATTTACATAGATTTATTGCACACGACATTTTAAATTTTCTTAAATGCTATTTTGGCCTGAGCTATTCTACCTTTCACTTCTGTGGTGCATCTTTCATCTGATGTTATTATTGGGTCCATGTATTTAAAGTGTTGCACTTGCCTTAGATTTGTTCCGATTATTTGTGTGCTGCATGATGATGATGGTGGTGTTGATGGTGATGATAGTGATGATGGTGGTGATGGTGGTGTTGATGGTGTTGATGGTGTTGGTGGTGGTGATGATGGTGGTGATGGTGGTGATGATGGTGTTGATGGTGTTGGTGGTGATGGTGGTGATGATGATGGTGATGATGATGATAATGGTGATGATGGTGTTGATGGTGATGATAGTGATGATGGTGGTGATAGAGACGATGGTGATGGTGATGATGATGGTGGTGATGATGGTGAAGATAGTGATGATGGTGGTGATGGTGGTGATAGTGATGATGGTGGTGATAGTGGTGATAGTGGTGATAGTGATGATGGTGGTGATGGTGGTGATAGTGATGATGGCGGTAATGCTCATAATGGATCGTGTCTTCGATACAATGACATGTGACCACAAAGGAGGTCAATATCAGAAATCATAAATAACTGTCGAGATCGAAAGTTGTGAAGAGATATGATCACCTACACCAGCAGCCTGGTACCTGATGATGATGTTGTATGTATAATATTGTAAGTGTATAACATGATGCTATATTTATTGATGACATGATAAAGAAATGAAGGATAATTTGATTATGTTGATGATTTATGTAATAAACGCTCCTCGTTTCTTGATTGATTTATTTGAATACAGACACGGTTATAATAAATTAATTAAAAATGCGCTGTGCATGTGTGCGCGCGCGCTGTGTGTCAAGTATTTACTTAAATGGAATCACCCTCAAGAAATTCTGCAGTAAAATATCAGAGTAACTTGCCATGGTGACGTCGGCTGTTGAAGATAGAGACAAAATAGGGATCTGTGTCCAGGAGTGGACAAAGTAGGGATCTGTGTCCAGGAGTGGATAAAGTAGGGATCTGTGTCCAGGAGTGGACAAAGTAGGGATCTGTGTCCAGGAGTGGACAAAGTAGGGATCTGTGTCCAGGAGTGGACAAAGTAGGGATCTGTGTCCAGGAGTGGACAAAGTAGGGATCTGTGTCCAGGAGTGGACAAAGTAGGGATCTGTGTCCAGGAGTGGACAAAGTAGGGATCTGTGTCCAGGAGTGGACAAAGTAGGGTTCTGTGTCCAGGAGTGGACAAAGTAGGGATCTGTGTCCAGGAGTGGACAAAGTAGGGATCTGTGTCCAGGAGTGGACAAAGTAGGGATCTGTGTCCAGGAGTGGACAAAGTAGGGATCTGTGTCCAGGAGTGGACAAAGTAGGGATCTGTGTCCAGGAGTGGACAAAGTAGGGATCTGTGTCCAGGAGTGGACAAAGTAGGGATCTGCGTCCAGGAGTGGACAAAGTAGGGATCTGTGTCCAGGAGTGGACAAAGTGGGGATCTGTGTCCAGGAGTGGACAAAGTAGGGATCTGTATCCAGGAGTGGACAAAGTAGGGATCTGTGTCCAGGAGTGGACAAAGTAGGGATCTGTGTCCAGGAGTGGACAAAGTAGGAATCTGTGTCCAGGAGTGGACAAAGTAGGGATCTGTGTCCAGGAGTGGACAAAGTAGGGATCTGTGTCCAGGAGTGGACAAAGTAGGGATCTGTGTCCAGGAGTGGACAAAGTAGGGATCTGTGTCCAGGAGTAGATGTTGGTTTATAAATTTAAAAAAAGGGGGGGGGATTTTAATTGAAAGTGTAAACTGAAGAAGTACTGATTCTTGGTTTATATGTCGGGACCTGCAACAGGAACGCTAGAAGGGGCACTTGAAGGGGCACTAGAAGGGGCACTAAAAGGAGCACTAGAAGGGGCACTAGAAGGGGCACTAAAAGGAGCACTTGAAGGGGCACTAGAAGGGGCACTAAAAGGAGCACTAGAAGGGGCACTAGAAGGGGCACTAGAAGGGGCACTATAAGGGGCACTAGAAGGGGCACTTGAAGGGGCACTTGAAGGGGCACTAAAAGGAGCACTAGAAGGGGCACTAGAAGGGGCACTAAAAGGAGCACTTGAAGGGGCACTAGAAGGGGCACTAAAAGGAGCACTAGAAGGGGCACTAGAAGGGGCACTAGAAGGAGCACTAGAAGGAGCACTAGAAGAGGCACTAGAAGGGGCACTAGAAGACGCACTAGAAGAGGCACTAGAAGAGGCACTAGAAGGGTTACTAGAAGAGGCAATAGAAGAGGCACTAGAAGGGGCACTAGAAGGGGCACTAGAAGAGGCACTAGAAGAGGCACTAGAAGAGGCTCTAGAAGGGTTACTAGAAGAGGCACTAGAAGAGGCACTAGAAGGGGCACTAGAAGGGGCACTAGAAGAAGCACTAGAAGGGGCAATAGAAGAGGCACTAAAAGAGGCACTAGAAGAGGCACTAGAATGGGCACTAGAGGAGGCACTAGAAGAGGCACTAGAAGGGTTACTAGAAGAGGCACTAGAAGAGGCACTAGAAGGGGCACTAGAAGGGTTACTAGAAGAGGCACTAGAAGAGGCACTAGAAGGGGCACTAGAAGGGTTACTAGAAGAGGCACTAGAAGAGGCACTAGAAGGGGCACTAGAAGGGGCTCTAGAAGGGTTACTAGAAGAGGCACTAGAAGAGGCACTAGAAGAGGCACTAGAAGGGCTCTACAAGGGTTACTAGAAGAGGCACTAGAAGAGGCACTAGAAGGGGCACTAGAAGGGTTACTAGAAGAGGCACTAGAAGGGTTACTAGAAGAGGCACTAGAAGAGGCACTTGAAGAGGCACTAGAAGGGGCTCTAGAAGAGGCACTAGAAGAAGCACTAGAAGGGGCACTAGAAGAGGCACTAGAAGGGGCACTAGAAGAGGCACTAGAAGAGGCACTAGAAGGAGCACTAGAAGAGGCACTAGAAGGGTTACTAGAAGAGGCACTAGAAGAGGCACTAGCAGGGGCACTAGAAGAGGCACTAGAAGAGGCACTAGAAGGGGCTCTAGAAGGGTTACTAGAAGAGGCACTAGAAGAGGCACTAGAAGAGGCACTAGAAGAGGCACTAGAACGGTTAATAGAAGAGGCACTAGAAAAGAGGCACTAGAAGGGGCACTAGAAGAGGCACTAGAAGAGGCACTAGAAGGGGCACTAGAAGAGGCACTAGAAGAAGCACTAGAAGGGGCACTAGAAGAGGCACCAGAAGGGGCACTAGAAGAGGCACTAGAAGGGGCACTAGAAGGGGCTCTAGAAGAAGCATTAGAAGGGGCACTAGAAGAGGCACTAGAAGGGGCACTAGAAGAGGCATGGGGGGAAATAGAGCGGGGTATGGGACGGGGATATGAGATGGGGATTTGAGATGATAGTGTGAGATGTTGGGTGTGACGGAGGGTATGAGATGGTGGTTCGTGACGGGGAATAAGATGATGGTAGGTGACGGGGCATGAGATAGTGGTATGTGACGGGGCATGAGATGGTAGTACGTGACGGGGTATGAGATAGTGTTAAGTGAAGGGTCATGAGATGGTAGTACGTGACGGAGGATGAGATGTTGGTACGTGACGGGGCATAAGATGGTTATACGTGACGGGGGATGAGAGGTTGGTACGTGACGGGGCATAAGATGGTTATACGTGACGGGGCATGAAATGCTGATACGTGACGGGGGATGAGATAATGTTACGTGACGGGTCATGGGATGTTGGTACGTGACGGAGATGAGATAGTGACATAAGATAGTAGTATGTGACGGAGGGCATAAGACGGTGATATGATATGGTGACATGAGATAGTGGCATGTGACGGAGGGCATAAGATGGTTGTATGAGATGTTGGTATGTGACAGGTATGTGACAGAGGGCATGAGATGGTTATATGAGATGTTGGTATGTGACAGGTATGTGCAGAGGGCATGAGATGGTTATATGAGATGTTGGTATGTAACAGGTATGTGACAGATGGCATGAGATGGTTATATGAGATGTTGATATGTGACAGGTATGTGACAGAGGACATGAGATGGTTATCTGATATGTTGGTATGTGAAATATGGCATGAGATGGTGACATGAGATGTTGGTATGCGACAGAGGGCATGAGATGGTTATATGAGATGTTGGTATGTAACAGAGGGCATGAGATGGTTATATGAGATGTTTGTATGTAACAGAGGACATGAGATGGTTATATGAGATGTTGGTATATAAGAGAGGACATGAGATGGTTATATGAGATGCTGGTATGTGACAGAGGGCATGAGATGGTTATATCAGATGTTGGTATGTGACAAAGGGCATCAGATGGTTATATGAGATGTTGGTATGTGACAGAGGGCATGAGATCTTTATATGAGCTGTTGGTATGTAACAGAGGGCATGATATGGTTATATGAGATGTTGGTATGTGACAGAGGGCATGAGATGGTTATATGAGATGTTGGTATGTGACAGAGGGCATGAGATGGTTATATGAGATGTTGGTATGTGACAGAGGGCATGAGATTGTGACATGAGATGTTGGTATGTGACAGAGGGCATGAGATGGCGACATGAGATGTTGGTATGTGACAGAGGGCATGAGATGGTGACATGAGATGTTGGTATGTGACAGAGGGAATGAGATGGTGAAATGAGATGTTGGTATGTGACAGAGGGCATGAGATGGTGACATGAGATGTTGGTATGTGACAGAAGGCATGAGATGTTGGTATGTGACGAGGGGGCATGAGATGGTTATATGAGATGTTGGTATGTGACGGAGGGCATGAGATGGTGACATGAGACCCGGGTAAGGGTGGGGGACGTGAGTGACAAGAAAACCATTCTGTGCGTGGACACTGACGATTGTTATACGTCAATCAGTGACAGAATGGCCCCTATGATTGTTTTACGTCAATCAGTGACAGAATGGCCCCTATGATTGTTTTACGTCAATCAGTGACAGAATGGCCCCTATGTAGTTCTTGTGTTGATGACCAATCCACGATTGGACTACGTTTCAATTTAGAAACGGCAACAATTGAAAAGGCACTGCGTGTGTTCAAGTTGCTTTTAGATAGCAGACAAATAAATGTTCAGTAATAGAGCTGTTTCAACTTTCAATAACCATTTCATCTGTCAAATGTGATCGAGAACCCAGACGCTTATCAACAACACATTTTAATTCAGCCAGTAATCATCATCATCAAGTGGACGCAAGACCTTCACAGAACGTTGCATTCAACACGGGTCATCTGAAAGAATCTCTGTCTCTAGCCATATCTTCTACAGAACGTTACATTCATCACAGCCAGTCTGAAAGAATGTCTGTCTCTAGCCAGATCGGCCACATCTTCTGTTGTCATGTCCATGATCACCTTGATCTCTTAAAACCACCTTCTTCTTGGTCTGCTCCTGATGCGTCGCCCAGGAACTATGCCTCTCATGATTGTTCGTTCCCATCATTATTCTCCCTTTTACACACAGCTGCTGGCTGAAGGGGCGGCAGGATCGACTCAGTCGACAACGATCTTAAGGCAGAAGCTGGAACGGCCTGGTATTGGCCTCAGGGAACAACAGGGACCTAAGAAGTTAAAAGGTCAGAACAAATCTGAATGGGACGGTAAACTACTGATCGCAGACTGCCCAAATATGATGATTGCCACAAACAAGAGTTCCAGAGCATGGGTCGTTTTATTATTTCATCAGTAGCAGATATTACTGTTGAGCGATGAGATGACCACACGGACACAGGATGTCCAGCAGAGGTGACAGAGCAAGTTTGATTGTTGCTATAGGCATCAGTAGATTATATTGTTAGTAGTTTGGCATGAGCGAGTTGTCCGGCATACAAAAGTAGTTGGACATATAAAAGTAGTTGGACATATAAAAGTAGTTAGACATATAAAAGTAGCTGCTCATATAAAAGTAGTTGCTCATATAAAAGTAGTTGGAAATATAAAAGTAGTTGTTCATATAAAAGTAGTTGGACATATAAAAGTAGTTATTCATATAAAAGTAGTTGGACATATAAAAGTAGTTGGACATATAAAAGTAGTTGGACATATAAAAGTAGTTAGACATATAAAAGTAGTTGTTCATATAAAAGTAGTTGGACATATAAAAGTAGTTGTTCATATAAAAGTAGTTGGACATATAAAAGTAGTTGGACATATAAAAGTAGTTGGACACATAAAAGTAGTTAGACATATAAAAGTAGCTGCTCATATAAAAGTAGTTGGAAATATAAAAGTAGTTGTTCATATAAAAGTAGTTGGACATATAAAAGTAGTTGGACATATAAAAGTAGTTGGACATATAAAAGTAGTTAGACATATAAAAGTAGCTGCTCATATAAAAGTAGTTACTCATATAAAAGTAGTTGGAAATATAAAAGTAGTTGTTCATATAAAAGTAGTTGGACATATAAAAGTAGTTGCTCATATAAAAGTAGTTGGACATATAAAAGTAGTTGGACATATAAAATTAACAGGTCATATAAAAGTAGTTGGACATATAAAATTAACAGCTCATATAAAAGTAGCTGCTCATATAAAAGTAGCTGCTCATATAAAAGTAGTTGGACATATAAAATTAACAGCTCATATAAAAGTAGTTGGACATATAAAAGTAGTTGGACATATAAAAGTAGCTGCTCATATAAAAGTAGTTGGACATATAAAAGTAGCTGCTCATATAAAAGTTGTTAGGCATATAAAATTAACAGCTCATATAAAAGTATTTGGACATATAAAATTAACAGCTCATATAAAAGTAGATGCTCATATAAAAGTAGCTGCTCATATAAAAGTACTTGGACATATAAAATTAACAGCTCATATAAAAGTAGTTGCTCATATAAAAGTAGTTGGACATATAAAATTAACAGCTCATATAAAAGTATTTGGACATATAAAATTAACAGCTCATATAAAAGTATTTGGACATATAAAATTAACAGCTCATATAAAAGTAGTTGGACATATAAAATTAACAGCTCATATAAAAGTAGTTGGACATATAAAATTAACAGCTCATATAAATGTTGTTGGGCATATAAAATTAGTTGGACATATAAAAGTAGCTGCTCATATAAAAGTAGTTGCTCATATAAAAGTAGCTGATCATATAAAAGTAGTCTGGCATACAAAAGTGGCTGCTCATATAAAAGTAGTTGTTCATATAAAAGTAGTCGGACAATATAAAAGTAGCTGCTCATATAAAAGTAGTCTGGCATACAAACGTAGTTGCTTATATATCTCTCTCTCTGCGATCAGGGCTCAATCAGAGTATGATCCCAGACTCTCACATGAAGTCTGCTGTCAGGTTTAGTGTGTTGATCGCCCCCACAGACAGAACATCACAATTAGAGTCTGCCAGATCCACTTTGAATTGAACACCCGTTAAAACGTTGCACTGTTTTCTGCGCCAGTGGCCCAGTGCATCCGATTTCAGCCAGCATTATATTCAGGTTTGCATTCCTTAGCCTTTGATTGTTCCCAATCTTCCTGCAAGGCAGCAGGTGATCTTTTCTGTAGGGGGATTCTGCCCTTAGATGGTCGACCCTCGCAGGTTCACGAGCACCGTCTGCCCGAGTCACTAGAGATGACTAACACAGACATGCACACACAAAGATAGGAGATGTGACAAACACAGACTTGCACACAGCGATACGAGGCATGACTAACACTGACACACATCAAGATATATGACACATGACTGACATAGACATGCACACACAAAGATATGACACGTGCCCAACATAGACATGCACACAAAGATATGAGATATAATCAACATAGACATGCACACACAAGGACACGAGACGTGACATACACAGGTATGCACACACAAAGACATGAGACATAACTAACACAAACATGCACACAAAGATATGAGATATCTAACCCAAACATGCACACACAAAGATATGACACATGATCAACACAGATACACACCAAGACATGAGATATGACTAAACACATACACACAAAAAGATACGAGACATGATCAACAAGGACACACCAAGATACGAGACATGACTAACATAAACATACACACCAAGAAATGAGATATCTATCCCAAACATGCACACACAAAGTTATGACACATGACTAACACAGATACACACTAAGATATGAAATATGACTAAACACATACACACATAAAGATATGAGACATGATTAACAAGGAGACACCAAGATATGAGATATGACTAACATGACACACACACACACACACAAGCTAAGATATGAGACATGGCTAGCACAGAAACACATCAAGATATGAGCCATGGCTAGCACAGAAACACATCAAGATATGAGCCATGGCTTCACGGAAAAACACCAAGAAATGAACCATGTCCAGCACAGAAACACATTAAGATATCCATATGCTTGGGTTTGGTGTAGTACTCTTCTTAACGAGGGAATCATCGACATACGAGACGCAGACCCCGACTAATTGTTCACAGGTTACGTTCAAACAGCTGTCCGAAGATCCGAGAGTGCAGTCTGACCCGCAGAACGTTCCCTTACTTGTACAGTTCCCGGTTGACTGTCCACAGGTGTCGTTGAAACAGCTGTCCAGACATTCGAGAGTGCAGTCTGATCCGCATAACGCCTCCCTGCACGTACAGTCTGTACTTTCCGGGTCACATATGATGTCACAACCATCAGAACACTGCTTATATAAAAGTAGTTGCTCATATAAAAGTAGTCGGACAATATAAAAGTAGCTGCTCATATAAAAGTAGTCGGACATACAAATTAGTCAGACATACAAAAGTAGTTGGGCATATAAAAGTAGTTGCTGATATAAAAGTAGTCGTACATACAAAAGTAGTTGGACATATAAAGGTAGCTGCTGATGTAAAAGTAGTCGGACATACAAAAGTAGTTGGACATATAAAGGTAGCTGCTGATATAAAATTAGTCGGACATACAAAAGTAGTTGGACATATACAAGTAGATGCTCATATAAAAGTAGCCTGGCATACAAAAGTAGTCGGACATATAAAAGTAGATAGACATATAAAAGTAAAAAAAAATGTAAAGAGCCCACATAACGCTACGTGGCGTATAGAGAATATGGTGCTAGTGACCATAAATTTTACAGATTTTCAGCACATGATTTTTGGGGTAATGTGGTCGGTATTACGCCCGTGCCGTTTTACTTTCCCAGAAAAAAATCCGGTACCTATTAAAGGCTGGGGAACCAGGAAGCCGTCGGTTGAGATTGAGACCTACCTTGTCCTTTGTAGTCCAATTCACTAACCACTGAGCTATCGCGGCTCCCATAAAAGTAGTCGGATATATAAAAATAGTCTGGCATACAAAAGTAGTCGGACATATATAAGTAGTCTGGCATACAAAAGTAGTCGGACATATATAAGTAGTCTGGCATACAAAAGTAGTCGGACATATAAAAATAGTCTGGCATACAAAAGTAGTCGGACATATAAAAATAGTCTGGCATACAAAAGTAGTCGGACATATAAAAGGAGTCTGGCATAGGAAGAATGTCGAGTATACAAAATGAAGTATGTTGTTGAAAGTCATTGACATGGTTACAGATCACGACTAACGTCAGAAATTGTATGTGACATAACGTGATATAGTCATTGATTCTAGACAAACAAACTGATCACATAAATGGAAATGTTTACAGACACTGCTAACGAGTGATCACATAAATGGAAATGTTTACAGACACTGCTAACGAGTGATCACGGCATGTATGAAATCTTCTTACAAGTGTTCTCAAACATCAAAGATGACGACATAACTTAATACATCAATGATAAGTTGAAATATACACATAAATGCACATAAGTGTGTAAATCATCATGATTGAGTGCCGTCTCCGCATCGAAGGTTGGCTACCATGGAGCGCCATTCCACTCTGTCTCTTGCTTTGATGGTGCAGATTGTCATAGGCAGACCTGTCCATCTTTTGATATTACTAGTCCATGTTAGTCTTGGTCTGCCTCTGCCTCTTTTACCTTGTATTTTCCCTTCCAATATCATTGTTATTAGACTGTTGTGTCTTTTATCATGACCACAAAATGTCATTTGTCTTGCTCTAATTGTGTTTAGTAGTTCTTTTTTCATTTTTAGTTTGTTTAAAACTTCCTCGTTTTTTTTTCTTTTCTTTCCATCCCATTCTACCTATTCTTCTATAAATCCACATTTCAAAGACTTCAATTTTCTGTTCTGTTTTCTTGTCTAATGTCCATGTTTCTGCACCATACAGGAATATTGAGAAGATGTAACATTTTGCTATTCTTAATTTTAGCCCTGCTGTTATTTGTTTTGATGTTAGTATATTTTTCATGACATTGAAAATACTTTTTGCCATACCTATTCTTTTATTTATTTCAGTCCTACATTTTCCATCACTGGTGTAAATATACACGTGTAACTATACTGATATAAACACAGTGTATGTGTATATGGTGGGAGACGCAAGAGCTCAGTGGTTAGTGAGTTGGGACTACCAAGATCCTGATCCTGATCGACGGCTTCCGATTTCACCCAGCCTTAAATGGGTACCTGATATTTTCTGGGAAAGTAAAGCGGCACGGGTGTAATACCGACCACATTACCACGAAAATCATTTGCTGAAGGTCTGTAAAAATTATTGTCACTAACACGATGTATTCCCTATATGACACTTGGCGTGACGGGCCTCTTTCCTTTTCTATATATATAAATCATCATAATTATCATCACGTGTCATACCAGTAGGTGTACGCGATTACGTTCTTCCATAATTTAGTCCAAAGTGCATTGTATCAATTCTGTTGTTTACTTTTTTTCATGGCTTGACACAAGACTATCAAGTATCTTTTCTCTTTGTCGCCCGCGATCTCTCTTTCCTTTTATGTTGCCTGTTGTAACCACGTTTTCCAAATTTCATCTTCTCGTGATGTGTTCGAAAAATGTTGTTTGTTTCTTTCTGATCTTTTTAATGAGTTCTCTATTTATGTTGGATTCTTTGAGAATGTTCTCGTTGTGCTTGTTAGCTCTCCAGGGAACTTTCAACATGTAAGATATATACAGAGATAAAGTGTATTGTGACAACTTTACTGATCAATAAATAGAAACAAGGACGTTTCGGCCTCACATAATGCCCCTTACTCACAAACAAACAAACAAGGAAGCAAAAACGACAAAAACAGAAAGCAAAAAATAATATCTAAAAGTTAAGCACATCATAGAATGTAACCAAATAAATGATAAATTCATCATCATCGTGTGCCATACTGGTTGGCGAAGGTGATTATGTCCTTCCATAATCTTATATCTACAGTACATTGTATCAGTTCTGTTGTTAACTGTTTTCCATGCCATGACACCAAGGTATCCAGTATTTTCTCTCTTTGTCGTCCGCGATCTCTCTCTCCTTTTATTTTGCCAGTTGTAACCAAGTATTCCAACTTTCCTCTTCTCATGATGTGCCCGAAAAATTTTGATTGTTTCTTTCTGATGTTTTTTATGAGCTGCGTTTTGTGTCGGCCTCTGAGAATTTCCTCATTTGCCTTTTTAGCTGCCCAGGGAAGTTTCAACATTTTTCTGAGAAATATGTGGCCTTTTATCGTCTTTTTATCTGTTTGTCCACTGTCCAAGATTCCATAGTTCAGAATTGGTTCTATATAGCACAGATGAACTCTCTTTCTCATTTTTTATTGACATAGATTGGTTGCATGAGATATTTTTCATTTTCTGAAATGCTATTTTGGCCTGAGCTATTCTGCTTTTTATTTCTGTGGTGCCTCTTCCATCTGATGTTATTATTGTGCCCAAGTATTTGAAACGTTGCACTTGTTTCAGATTTGTACTGTATATTTTTATGCTGCATGATGGTGATGATTGTTTCTTTGATATGACCATTACTTCTGTTTTCTTACTATTCTATCTATCTATTGTCATTTCGGGCCGAAGACGGCACATAGGGCAGAACCACAATCTCAAAAACAGAAACCTTGCGTGCCAGAGTGGCACATATTGCAGATATCTCTTTACTATTCAGATAATGATAAATTAATAAATAAAAATAGAAAGATAGAAAGAAGCTTCCCTTAAGAATTCCAGTCCTTCCTTGGCAAGTGAGTGACGCTGACATAAAATGCTTGGTTATTACTGCTTGTGTCTTTGTTGCTATTTATTTTTCGCCCGTTTGATGTCTTTGTGTTGCTTGTTTGTTGTGGTTTGGTGGGCCCTAGAAACCAGCAGTAATCAATTAGCAAGGGGCAATTTATTGAAAACAAACCTGGTTAGAACCGATGCCGCCCATTTCAATCAAATCAAAGAATATCGATCTCTGTAAATAAGTTGACACGGATCCGACCCTGACGCAAACCATTATGTTGGTGACGTAACGTTTTCATTAGATTTCTCTCCCGGAAACTGTTCTAAATGTGACTTTTATATTTCTGTGGGGCTGAGATCGTCACAAGACTTGGCCGCCAGGATCGGCCGTGACCGACGAGTAAGCGAATCAATCACAGCTCACAGGAAAGGTAGACAGGCCAGGTTGGTCGGCCATCGAGATAAGTCAAGGCCTAGTCTCAGGCTCTTCCTCGCGAGTCTGATCACTTCCGAGAGGGAGTCGAGGCAACGGACGGCCATTTTGTTGATAGCCGTGTCGGGGAGAATGTTCTTTTGTTCTGAACCAATTGTTGAGATCTCGTGAGAGTACACAATAAATGATGTTGATGAAGTGGCGAGGTTATTTCAGTAGAGGATCGAGAAATGAAGAGCAATTAGGCAGGGTCTGATGTGTGCACGGCTGTTTGTTTTGACCTCAAAGTGGCAATTTAGTTCAAATCTTGGACAATTTGACATCATTGATGGAGGAAGATGTCGGGCACCTAGTACATTCCCCTCATTCTTAGAACTGATATTTGATGGGAGTGGTTTCATGACGCGGCACACACATATATACACACGCGCGCGCGCGAGCGCAGACACACACACATACATACACATACGCGCGCGAACGCACACACACACATACATACACACACACGCGCGCGCAGACACACACATACACGCACGCGCGAGCGCAGACACACACACATACATACCCACACGCGCGCGCGAGCGCAGACACATACACACATACACACACGAGCGCGCGAGCGCAGACACTCACACATACATACACACACGCGCGCGAGCGCACACACACGCGCGTGCGAGCGCAGACACACACACACACACACACACACACAAAGTAAAATATATCTTGGTCAGAGTTTGTGTGCGAATGATGTTTAAGTTAATGCTGGTAACAAAAGGAACAAAGAGAAGGCATATCTGGAAGTTTCTTCGACTCGACCTTCAAACCACACAAGTTGTGACATTCGGAGATAGAACTTCTTCTAACGACTTCTCAGTGTTTCAATAGAAGGAGCGTGTGTGTTTGACCTTCAAGGAAGTACACACATGGACTAAAGTATCAATGACACACAAGTGAGTGTCATGGTGGTTGGAGAGTTGGAGCCCTAGTCCGCATATGTGACGTCTAGCTGCAGTGACGTCATTACTTTGTTAAACAAACTGATTGGAAATATCGAACATTCCAGGCTGGATGGTGCCAATAATACATCTCTGGATGATGCTGGGGAGGTGCCAGCGCCCCGATGTGAGTGTCAGTAACTTTGAATATTGAGTCGTCAAATCCTGAAAACAGTTGATGGAGTGGCTTGAGAGTTGCCCACTTTACCGCAAGGATACGCAGATTTGTGTGCGTCACATTGGAGACACAGATTTGTGTGCGTCACATTGGAGATACAGATTTGTGTGCGTCACATTGGAGATACAGATTTGTGTGCGTCACATTGGAGATACAGATTTGTGTGCGTCACATTGGAGATGCAGATTTGTGTGCGTCACATTGGAGATACAGATTTGTGTGCGTCACATTGGAGATGCAGATTTGTGTGCGTCACATTGGAGATGCAGATTTGTGTGCGTCACATTGGAGATGCAGATTTGTGTGCGTCACATTGGAGATACAGATTTGTGTGCGTCACATTGGAGATACAGATTTGTGTGCGTCACATTGGAGACACAGATTTGTGTGCGTCACATTGGAGACACAGATTTGTGTGCGTCACATTGGAGATACAGATTTGTGTGCGTCACATTGGAGATACAGATTTGTGTGCGTCACATTGGAGATACAGATTTGTGTGCGTCACATTGGAGATACAGATTTGTGTGCGTCACATTGGAGATACAGATTTGTGTGCGTCACATTGGAGACACAGATTTGTGTGCGTCACATTGGAGACACAGATTTGTGTGCGTCACATTGGAGATGCAGATTTGTGTGCGTCACACGGAGATACAGATTTGTCAAACATGTTTTGATAATGAAGAAGAAGAAAGAGTAAACAAAGATATGAGTTAATGAGATCCGTGTTGGCGTTATATCATCAACTACAAGGTACATGCCTGCTGGCGTAGGTGATCATGTCTCTCCATTCTCGAGGAATCAATACCACTGGAAACTACTATTTGTGATGTTTCGTCCTAAAGGTTTGTCTGCAACGCAAGTATTCACCCCTACTCTATCCGGGAGATACTTGTCTTAACAGGAAAAATATTTCCGAGCCGTGATAGCAGCCTTATGGTATAGTCATGGGAACACCTGCGCGAAAAGACATTGCCTACGATAGCTATTTTTTTAGTTAGCTGAATGGCAGTGTTCCCTAGCGTTGGGCTTTTCGTGGCAAGGCGCTGTGCCACTGAGTACGGGTTCGATCCTGCTTTGGTCCATATTTTTTTCTGTTGATTATTTGTCATTTTTCCCCGAGTGCTGTAAACATACCTCTTCCTCTGAATTGATTCGCTGATTATCGCCTCGGAAGTTTCCCTCTATAATAATATTCATTTATTATTATTTGTCTCCTCTCCATTCTCGACCTCGACAGTTATCAATCATTTCTGTTGTTGACCTTCTGCCAAGCCATTCTCTCAAACTGTCTGTTATCTTTTCTCTTTGCTTCCCTCTATCTTCGTCCCACAATTTTCCCAGTTGTCACAATATATTCCAGCCGCTCGCTCCCTTCTCATTACATGGCCAAAAAATGATGATTGTTTCTTCCTAATATTATAAATTAGCTTTCTTTTTGCTTTGGCCTCTTTCAGAACCTTTACATGGTATTCTCTATATCTATGGTATTCTCAATATTCTTCTGTAAAACCACAATTCTACAGCTTACAGTACTTTCTTGTCTGTTATCCTTTTGTCCATGATTCACATTCATATGTTAAGACTGATTCTACATAACATTTAAGAACTCTTTTTCTTGTTTCTACTTCCCATTTTTTGGCAAGCTACTTTTACCAGAGTCATTCTGCATCTCACCTCTTCTGTACATCTACCATCTCACCTCTTTTGTACATCTACCATCTCACTTCTATTGTACATCTACCATATCACCTCTGTTGTACATCTACCATCTCACCTCTGTTGTACATCTACCATCTCACCTCTGTTGTAAATCTACCATCGTCAGTTACAGTATTACAATTTACAGATATGTGTAACGTGACTAAAAAAAAAGTAAAGAGCTCCCGTTAGTGACCATACACTTTGCAGACCTTCAGCACATGACTTTTAGGGTAATGTGATCTGTATTACGCCCGTGCCGCTTTACTTTCCCAGAAAAAAATCCTGTACCCATTTAAGGCTGGGTGAACCGGGAAGCCGTCGGTTGTGATCGAACCCTACCTCTAACGTGACATGAAGACTGAACATAAATCTTTCAGCCTGGGAAGACATAGCTGCAAACCTCAATCTTTGGAAGCACACTCAAAAGCACGAACTCAAACAAGAAGTAGACAGATTCATAGAAAAGAGAATACACTGGGAAATAGAAGAAAAAGTAACATTTCTTAGGGGAGCTGTAAAATCCATAGTCAGCTATGACTGACGGAGGCTACTATAGTCAACTATGACTGACGGAGGCTACTATAGTCAACTATGACTGACGGAGGCTACTATAGTCAACTATGACTGACGGAGGCTACTATAGTCAACTATGACTGACGGAGGCTACTATAGTCAACTATGACTGACGGAGGCTACTATAGTCAACTATGACTGACGGAGGCTACTATAGTCAACTATGACTGACGGAGACTACTATAGTCAAATATGACTGACGGAGGCTACTATAGTCAACTATGACTGACGGAGGCTACTATAGTCAACTATGACTGACGGAGACAACTATAGTCAACTATGACTGACAGAGGCTACTATAGTCAACTATGACTGACGGAGGCTACTATAGTAAACTAAGACTGACGGAGGCTACTATAGTCAACTATGACTGACGGAGACTACTATAGTCAAATATGACTGACGGAGGCTACTATAGTCAACTATGACTGACGGAGGCTACTATAGTCAACTATGACTGACGGAGGCTACTATAGTCAACTATGACTGACGTAGGCTACTATAGTCAACTATGACTGAAGGAGGCTACTATAGTCAACTATGACTGACGGAGGATATTATAGTGAACTATGACTGACGGAGGCTACTATAGTCAACTATGACTGACGGAGGCTACTATAGTGAACTATGACTGACGGAGGCTACTATAGTCAAATATGACTGACGGAGACTACTAGCAAACTATGACTGACGGAGGCTACTATAGTCAACTGTGACTGACGGAGGCTACTATAGTCAAATATGACTGACGGAGGCTACTATAGTCAACTATGACTGACGGAGGCTACTATAGTCAACTATGACTGACGGAGGCGACTATAGTCAAATATGACTGACGGAGGCTAATATAGTCAACTATGAATGACGGAGGCTACTATAGTCAACTATAACTGACGGAGACTACTATAGTCAACTATGACTGACGGAGGCTACTATAGTCAACTATGACTGACGGAGATTACTAGTCAAATATGACTGACGGAGAATACTAGTCAACTATGACTGACGGCGATTACTAGTCAGCTATGGCTGACGGAGATTACTAGCCAACTATGACTGACGGAGTCTACTAGCTAACTATGATTGACGGAGACTACTAGTCTACTATGATTGACGGAGACTACTAGTCAACTATGACTGACGGAGTCTACTAACCAACTATGATTGACGGAGACTACTAGTCAACTATGATTGGCGGAGACTACTAGTCAACTATGACTGACGGAGTCTACTAGCCAACTATGACTGACGGAGGCTACTATAGTCAACTATGACTGACGGAGGCTACTATAGTCAACTATGACTGACGGAGACTACTAGTCAACTATGACTGACGGAGGCTACTATAGTCAACTATGACTGACGGAGGATATTATAGTGAACTATGACTGACGGAGGCTACTATAGTCAACTATGACTGACGGAGGCTACTATAGTGAACTATGACTGACGGAGGCTACTATAGTCAAATATGACTGACGGAGACTACTAGCAAACTATGACTGACGGAGGCTACTATAGTCAACTGTGACTGACGGAGGCTACTATAGTCAAATATGACTGACGGAGGCTACTATAGTCAACTATGACTGACGGAGGCTACTATAGTCAACTATGACTGACGGAGGCGACTATAGTCAACTATGACTGACGGAGGCTACTATAGTCAACTATGACTGACGGAGACTACTATAGTCAAATATGACTGACGGAGGCTACTATAGTCAACTATGACTGACGGAGGCTACTATAGTCAACTATGACTGACGGAGACAACTATAGTCAACTATGACTGACAGAGGCTACTATAGTCAACTATGACTGACGGAGGCTACTATAGTAAACTAAGACTGACGGAGGCTACTATAGTCAACTATGACTGACGGAGACTACTATAGTCAAATATGACTGACGGAGGCTACTATAGTCAACTATGACTGACGGAGGCTACTATAGTCAACTATGACTGACGGAGGCTACTATAGTCAACTATGACTGACGTAGGCTACTATAGTCAACTATGACTGAAGGAGGCTACTATAGTCAACTATGACTGACGGAGGATATTATAGTGAACTATGACTGACGGAGGCTACTATAGTCAACTATGACTGACGGAGGCTACTATAGTGAACTATGACTGACGGAGGCTACTATAGTCAAATATGACTGACGGAGGCTAATATAGTCAACTATGAATGACGGAGGCTACTATAGTCAACTATAACTGACGGAGACTACTATAGTCAACTATGACTGACGGAGGCTACTATAGTCAACTATGACTGACGGAGATTACTAGTCAAATATGACTGACGGAGAATACTAGTCAACTATGACTGACGGCGATTACTAGTCAGCTATGGCTGACGGAGATTACTAGTCAACTATGACTGACGGAGTCTACTAGCTAACTATGACGGAGACTACTAACTATGATTGACGGAGACTATGACTGACGGAGTCTACTGACGGAGACTACTAGTCAACTATGACGGAGACTACTAGTCAACTATGACTGACGGAGTCTACTACTATGATTGACGGAGACTACTATAGTCAACTATGACTGACGGAGAATACTAGTCAACTATGACTGACGGCGATTACTAGTCAGCTATGGCTGACGGAGATTACTAGTCAACTATGACTGACGGAGTCTACTAGCTAACTATGATTGACGGAGACTACTAGTCTACTATGATTGACGGAGACTACTAGTCAACTATGACTGACGGAGTCTACAAACTAACTATGATTGACGGAGACTACTAGTCAACTATGATTGGCGGAGACTACTAGTCAACTATGACTGACGGAGTCTACTAGCCAACTATGATTGACGGAGACTACTAGTAAACTATAACTGACGGAGGCTACTAGTCAACTATGACTGACGGAGACTACTAGTCAACTATGACTGACGGAGTCAACTATGATTGACGGAGACTACTAGCCAACTATGACTGACGGAGGCTACTAGTCAACTATGACTGACGGAGGGTACTAATCAACCATGACTGACGGAGGCTACTAGTCAGCTGTGACTGAAGGAGACTGCTAGTAAACTATGACTGATGGAGTCTAAAAGTCAACTATGACTGACGGACACTACTAGTCCACTATGACTGACGGAGGCTACTAGTCAAATATGACTAAAGGAGGCTACTAGTCATTTATGACTGACGGAGACTACTAGTCAACTATGACTAACGGAGATTACAAGTCAACTATGACTGATGGAGTCTAATAGTCAACTATGACTGACGGACACTACTAGTCCACTATGACTGACGGAGGTTACTAGTCAAATATGACTAAAGGAGGCTACTGGTCATTTATGACTGACGGAGGCTACTAGTCAACTATGATTTACGGTGGCTACTAGTCAGATGTGAATGACGGAGTCTACTAGTCAACTATGACTGAAGGAGACTATTAGTCAACAATGACTGAAGGAGACTATTAGTCAACTATGACTGAAGGAGTTTACTAGTCAACTATGACTGACGGAGACTACTAGTCAACTATGACTGACGGACATTACTAGTCAACTATGACTAACAGAGGTTACTAAGTCAACTATGACTGACGGAGATTACAAGTCAATTGTGACTGACGGATATTACTAGTCAACTATGGCTGACGGAGACTACTAGACAACTATGACTGACGGAGATTACTAGTCAACTATGACTGACGGATTCTACTAGCTAACTATGGCTGGCGGAGATTAATAGTCAGCTATGGCTGACGGAGATTACTAGTCAACTATGGCTGACGGAGATTACTAGTCAACTATGGCTGACGGAGATTATTAGTCAACTATGGCTGACGGAGATTACTAGTCAACTATGGCTGGCGGAGATTACTAGTCAGCTATGGCTGATGGAGATTACTAGTCAACTATGGCTGACGGAGATTACTAGTCAACTATGGCTGGCGGAGATTACTAGTCAGCTATGGCTGACGGAGATTACTAGTCAACTATGGCTGACGGAGATTACTAGTCAACTGTGGCTGGCATAGATTACTAGTCAGCTATGGTTGACGGAGATTACTAGTCAACTATGGCTGACGGAGATTACTAGTCAACTATGGCTGACGGAGATTATTAGTCAACTATGGCTGACGGAGACTACTATAGTCAAATATGACTGACGGAGGCTACTATAGTCAACTATGACTGACGGAGGCTACTATAGTCAACTATGACTGACGGAGGCTACTATAGTCAACTATGACTGACGTAGGCTACTATAGTCAACTATGACTGAAGGAGGCTACTATAGTCAACTATGACTGACGGAGGATATTATAGTGAACTATGACTGACGGAGGCTACTATAGTCAACTATGACTGACGGAGGCTACTATAGTGAACTATGACTGACGGAGGCTACTATAGTCAAATATGACTGACGGAGGCTAATATAGTCAACTATGAATGACGGAGGCTACTATAGTCAACTATAACTGACGGAGACTACTATAGTCAACTATGACTGACGGAGGCTACTATAGTCAACTATGACTGACGGAGAATACTAGTCAACTATGACTGACGGCGATTACTAGTCAGCTATGGCTGACGGAGATTACTAGTCAACTATGACTGACGGAGTCTACTAGCTAACTATGATTGACGGAGACTACTAGTCTACTATGATTGACGGAGACTACTAGTCAACTATGACTGACGGAGTCTACAAACTAACTATGATTGACGGAGACTACTAGTCAACTATGATTGGCGGAGACTACTAGTCAACTATGACTGACGGAGTCTACTAGCCAACTATGATTGACGGAGACTACTAGTAAACTATAACTGACGGAGGCTACTAGTCAACTATGACTGACGGAGACTACTAGTCAACTATGACTGACGGAGTCAACTATGATTGACGGAGACTACTAGCCAACTATGACTGACGGAGGCTACTAGTCAACTATGACTGACGGAGGGTACTAATCAACCATGACTGACGGAGGCTACTAGTCAGCTGTGACTGAAGGAGACTGCTAGTAAACTATGACTGATGGAGTCTAAAAGTCAACTATGACTGACGGACACTACTAGTCCACTATGACTGACGGAGGCTACTAGTCAAATATGACTAAAGGAGGCTACTAGTCATTTATGACTGACGGAGACTACTAGTCAACTATGACTAACGGAGATTACAAGTCAACTATGACTGATGGAGTCTAATAGTCAACTATGACTGACGGACACTACTAGTCCACTATGACTGACGGAGGTTACTAGTCAAATATGACTAAAGGAGGCTACTGGTCATTTATGACTGACGGAGGCTACTAGTCAACTATGATTTACGGTGGCTACTAGTCAGATGTGAATGACGGAGTCTACTAGTCAACTATGACTGAAGGAGACTATTAGTCAACAATGACTGAAGGAGACTATTAGTCAACTATGACTGAAGGAGTTTACTAGTCAACTATGACTGACGGAGACTACTAGTCAACTATGACTGACGGACATTACTAGTCAACTATGACTAACAGAGGTTACTAAGTCAACTATGACTGACGGAGATTACAAGTCAATTGTGACTGACGGATATTACTAGTCAACTATGGCTGACGGAGACTACTAGACAACTATGACTGACGGAGATTACTAGTCAACTATGACTGACGGATTCTACTAGCTAACTATGGCTGGCGGAGATTAATAGTCAGCTATGGCTGACGGAGATTACTAGTCAACTATGGCTGACGGAGATTACTAGTCAACTATGGCTGACGGAGATTATTAGTCAACTATGGCTGACGGAGATTACTAGTCAACTATGGCTGGCGGAGATTACTAGTCAGCTATGGCTGATGGAGATTACTAGTCAACTATGGCTGACGGAGATTACTAGTCAACTATGGCTGGCGGAGATTACTAGTCAGCTATGGCTGACGGAGATTACTAGTCAACTATGGCTGACGGAGATTACTAGTCAACTGTGGCTGGCATAGATTACTAGTCAGCTATGGTTGACGGAGATTACTAGTCAACTATGGCTGACGGAGATTACTAGTCAACTATGGCTGACGGAGATTATTAGTCAACTATGGCTGACGGAGATTACTAGTCAGCTATGGCTGACGGAGATTACTAGTCAACTATGGCTGACGGAGATTACTAGTCAACTATGGCTGACGGAAATTACTAGTCAACTATGGCTGACGGAGATTATTAGTCAACTATGATTGACGGAGATTACTAGTCAACTTTGGCTGACGGAGATTACTAGTCAACTATGGCTGACGGAGATTATTAGTCAACTATGATTGACGGAGATTACTAGTCAACTATTGCTGAAGGAGATTACTAGTCAACTATGGCTGACGGAGATTACTAGTCAACTATGATTGACGGAGATTACAAGTCAACTATGGCTGAAGGAGATTACTAGTCAACTATGATTGGCGGAGATTACTAGTCAAATATGATTGACGGAGATTACTAGTCAACTATGGCTGAAGGAGATTACTAGTCAACTATGGCTGACGGAGATTACTAGTCAACTATGGCTGACGGAGATTACTAGTCAACTATGGCTGACGGAGATTACTAGTCAACTATGACTGACGGAGACTACTAGTCAACTATGACTGACGGAGTCTACTAGTCAACTATGACTGATGGAATCTACTTGTCAATTATGACTGACGGACACTACTAGTCCACTATGACTGACGGAGGCTACTAGTCAAATATGACTGAATGAGGCTACTAGTCATTTATGACTGACGGAGACTACTAGTCAAATATGACTGAATGAGGCTACTAGTTATTTATGACTGAAGGAGACTACTAGTCAACTATGACTAACGGAGATTACTAGTCAACTATTACTAAAGGAGACTACTAGTCAATTATGACTGACGGAGGCTACTAGTCAGCTATGAATGACGGAGGCTACTAGTCAACTATGAATGACGGAGTCTACTAGTCAACTATGACTGAAGGAGACTAAAAGTAAACAATGACTGAAGGAGACTATTAGTCAACTATGACTTAAGGAGATTACTAGTCAACTATTACTGACGGAGACTACTAGTCAATTATGACTGACGGAGACTACTAGTCAACTATGACTGACGGAGATTACTAGTCAACTATGGCTGACGGAGATTACTAGTCAACTATGGCTGACGGAGACTGCTAGTCAACTATGGCTGGCGGAGATTGCTAGTCAACTATGACTGACGGAGGCTACTAGTCAAAAATGGCTGACGGAGATTACTAGTCAACTATGACTGACGGAGGCTACTAGTCAACTATGGCTGACGGAGATTACTAGTCAACTATGACTGACGGAGGCTACTAGTCAGCTATGGCTGAC